>JAVKLA010000024.1:21804221-21889240 GCA_034782735.1 Sagittarius serpentarius
CTGTCCAGTCGAGGAGGGGGAGTGATAGAGCGGCGTTGGTGGGCACCCGGTGTCCAGCCAGGGTCAACCCACCACACAGGTAGTGCCATTGCTGCCAGCTTGGTTTCCCCAGCAGAAGAGCGGCAGCAGAGGGAGGCAAAGGGACGGAGCCTGCGACACCAGGATGCCCTCACCTTCCTCGCCCTGGCGAGTCACTCGTGCCCCTTCTGCTTTGCTCCTGCGCCAGTTTCTGGCCTTGCAAGCAACAGGTCTGAGGGCAGGCGCTGTCGGGATGAGCGTGCATTGCCAGATGCTGTGGTGCACCAGGCAGACGGCGAGTGGGCCCCCAGCACTCAGCGCCCAGCACCCAGGGCCAAGTGAGCCAGCGATCCTACCCCTTGATTGCTGAGGGCTGCTCCATGACGCTAGCAGGGTTGTGGAGAACAAGCAGGGTTGGAGTCAGGTTACACTGACTCCCAAGGACCAGGCAGCAGCTTCCCAGGGAAAATACATGCTCGTGTAAATAAAGAGGGAAATAATTATAAATAACTAATTAACTGAGCAGAAGTAAAAACGGAAAGCAGAAGCAAAAACAGAAAGCAGAAGCAGGACTGAGAAACAGGAGGGAAAGAAAAGAGCCTGAGCTTTTTTGTAGATGCAGAGGTTTGCATTTTGCATCTAAAGAAAGAGAGGAAGAAATTTAAATACATATGTAGGAAAGATAAAAAATCAAATGGGAAATGTGAAAAGAACCATGAGCTTTTGTGAGGAAGCCACTGAAAAGACATAGCTATAAATACACAAATACAAATATCAACCTTTGTTCCTTCAGCAGTAAAAAACCAAATAATTCATTTAGTACAGAGTGAAAGTAAACTTTTGGAAAAGCACCCGAGGATAGTGCTGGGAATTGCTTACCCTATTATTTTTGCTCCAGTCATTGGGCAGCGTATGGGAGGTAGTTATTAGAAGTGTTATTTATTCCAAGAAACATTGTATTCCTTTCTTCTCACCACTACCTTGCTTGTGATTGGGTGTATTTACCAAAATGTGCTGAAAGCCCTGAGCCGCACTACCACCAGCTTCCCAGCACCACCCGCTTAGCTGGCCAGCAGAAGGATAAAAGACCCCTATCCAGTGAGATACCTTTCTTCCCCATAGAATCATAGAATAATTTGGGCTAGAAAGGACCTTGAAAGGTCATCTAGTCCAACCCCCCGGCCATGGGCAGGGACACCTTCCACTAGGCCAGGTTGCTCAAAGCCCCGTCCAACCTGGCCTTGAACACGTCCAGGGAGGGGACATCCACAGCCTCTCTGGGCAACCTGTGCCAGTGCCTCACCACCCTCATGGTAAAAAATCTATTCTGTATATCTAGCCTGAATTTACCCTTCTTTAGTTTAAAACCATTACCCCTTGTCCTATTGCAACAGGCCCTACTAAAAAGTCTGTCCTCATTTTTCTTTTAAGCCCCCTTTAAGTACTGAAAGGCCACAACAAGGTCTCCCCGGAGCCTTCTCTTCTCTGGGCTGAACAACCCCAACTCTCTCAGCCTGTCTTCATAGGGGAGGTGCTCCAGCCCTCTGATCATCTTCGTGGCCCTCCTCTGGACCCGCTCCAACAGGTCCATGTCCTCCTTCTGTTGGGGGCCCCAGAGCTGAACGCAGTACTGCAGGTGGGGCCTCACCAGAGCGGAGTAGAGGAGGAGAATCGCCTCCCTCGACCTGCTGGTCACACTTCTTGTGATGCTGTCTGGAATACAGTTGGCTCTCTGGGCTGTGAGTGCACATTGCTGTCCCTTCATTCTTCTTATTAAGGGAAAAGTGGAAAAAAGGATAGGCCTTATGGCACATCCTGAAAGCCAACGGCTGCCAATGACACATCTCCCTTGGACTCAGATACAGAAGATGGTTCGTAGACCCTTCCTGGAAGGACATCTTACCCCGTTACACAGCAAAGGTGGTGGTGGGTGAAACTAGGGCAAGGAGGTAAGTAAAAAATGGCTTGTCAGGGAAGCAGGATCTCAGTTACAGAGCTCCTGAACTGAAAACCCAGCTTTTAACTTTCTTCCAAAAGGCTAGATGGAAAACAAGTCTAAATATGCTTTCTTTGCTCAACATCACAAGGTACCTTCTGTACTCCGTTCTCTCATGTTTCTGGATGAAAGAAAATTCAGC
Source organism: Sagittarius serpentarius (assembly GCA_034782735.1). NCBI lineage: Eukaryota > Metazoa > Chordata > Aves > Accipitriformes > Sagittariidae > Sagittarius > Sagittarius serpentarius. Next base: position 21,806,378 of record JAVKLA010000024.1, read on the forward strand.
AGGCAATTTATCACCAAATTAAAGTCACCGCTATCAAAATCATTCTGGATCCAAAAGAGCCGAAAAAATTTGATCTTACTTGTAGAAATATATTTTGGGCAAGATAAAGAGCCTGGACCAGCTGCTTCTTGCTTAGCTCTTACATAGGCAACACCTGCATGGATTTCAGTCACAGAGCAGCTGAGTGAGGGCTGGCGGGTGGAACTGCAGTGCCATGAGCTGCACTGGACATGGAGGGGCTGGTGCTTGGGGTCCACACTACATTCCTCAGGCTGGGATGCTCTGGAGTCCCCGGAGACATGGCAGCCAGGCATGTGCTGCCTTTTTCCAGCCCAGTTAGGAGATTAACAGGAGTGACTCCGTAGGGAGAAGATTTAGGCAATGTGATTTTAAAAAGGGAAATAAAGCAAAAATCCCTTTTATGATTTTGTTGCTCTTTGAGCACACTGGGTGGTGGGGCTGGAAGTACAGGAACAGGGCACACAGACAGACTTTATTAGTTTAGAACGACTAGTGTAGTTTGACACTCCTTCACTGTAACTAGCCTTGAGTCAGACAGGGTCTTTGGCCAGTGCTATTCCTAAGGAGGATTTCTGTGTCCTTATGCTTGCCCTGCCTACCAGGCATGGGCGGGCTGTGCTGTTTAACCCTCCTTCCCCTCGGTTATATTCCCCATTCCCACACAACCCATAGGCAGTGTTGTACAGCATTACTCCCCTCCCCCAAACTTTCCCTCTTTCAATTGGTGTCACCACAAAGGAATAGATTATTACTGACACTGATCCCAGTTTAATCCTTCCAATAATCTGATTTTTCCAAGCCTATTTATATCCTTGAAATGACAGTGGGGTTTAAAGTGATACAAATACCGAAGCCTAAGCACTGGTACTATCCACAACAGCCTACTCTAGTTTTGAACCTCCAGAATAAAGTGTAACCCCAAAGATTACATGATAAATCCCTTCCCAAGTATTGGTAGTGCTGGACTGGTCCTTGGTCCCTCTTTTTGATGAGCAATACTTTTCATGTTACAGGTTTACTCTGCTTTACACTGGCAACAAGCTGAGGTCCGAAAATAAGTTTTAAAGCTCATATAAATGTAGAATTTCTTTTCCCTTTGTGGATTTTTAATAACCTTCTGGTGTCTGGAAATGATCAAGAAGTAAAGCTTTCATAGCAATGTAAGAAGTATAAACCCATTCTAGTTTGTTATTTCATCTAGAAACTTGAGAACTTCTTTTATTTTCCTGGGCTTTAAGGTGATCAGCCAATGTTTTCTCCAATCCTCAATCTCCTTAAGAAGCTTATTAGTGTTTTACATTCAAAATAAAGACAAACCAATCTGAAAACAAAGCCATCCTTAGGGCTGCATATTCTAAATGTGCTTGCTGGACTATTTCCACTATTTGTAACCAATTCATTTTAATATTGCTCCTGCTTCTTGCTAGATCTGCAGAACTTCAGTTCACACATAGCCAAGGAGTAGTTCAACCAGCAGTCAGCAGGTTTTTTTTCTTTTTTTCCCCTCACTTTTATAATTCAATGCAGTGACTTGTTTATATAACCAAATCCTTTTGTTTCTCCAAAAAGGACTTGGATATTCCACTGAGCGACAACACCCGTGGAAGGTGATGGTCTGGTTTTTCCAAAGCAAAGACCTCAGTTTTCAGCCGAATTTACATTCCAGTAATAAATATTTAAAGGAATTATAATGGAAATAAAGCAAAGAATGTCCCTCTGAAACACACACACACACGCACACGCACATGTGCACGCACACACACACACTCACAGTCAATTAGTCTGGGGTCGCTCTGATGCAGATGGTGTCTCTGTTCAAACCTTGAAATATTTTGCTTTTTCCATTAGAAAACTTGGCCACTTTGGATTTTTACTCCCCCGTAAAAGGCTTATAAAATGCTATTCCTTACTGTCTATGTAGCAGATCACTCAAACATCTATGTTGAAGGTATTTTCTGCAGCAGGATCTTTTTCCGCCCCTAAAAAAGTATAAGACAGAATACAAATCATGCTGATTTCTTGCTGTCCTTTCTCAGGTATGAGCTTTAGGATTTTTGATCATCTCTATATTTGCTACAACAAGCTAAAATAAATGATAACAGTATGGCAGTTTTGGAACATACAGGGGCTACACAACTACCCTTTGGCTTCAAACGTGTAGGATATTATTAAGCAAATGAGATACTGATGTACTTTTCCATTTACAAAGCTTGTATTTGCTCCTGTGGGCCTAACACCAGGTGATGGCTTAATTAATGATGATGAAGATCATATATATGACATAAACAAAAGAGCTGCTTTTTAAAAATTAAAAAAAAAAGAAAATATTCCCACTCCTTTGAGGAAGAAGAATGAACTTATTCCAAAAAGCAGAATAATGAAAACCAGAAGGCAATAGAAGGAAGAATACGGCATAAATATTGGAGTTACCTGCAAATGTCTCCTCTGCAAAGACAGTATTTGTTCTGTACAGTTTGTTGTATCCTGCACAGCACTTCACATTACTCATAGGATAACCTATCCATCTCTACATTTGCATTGAACCATTGTCGTGGTTTAACCCCAGCCAGCAACTCAGCACCGCATGGCTGCTCACTCACTTCACCCCCACCAGTGGGATGGGGGAGAGAATTGGAAAATAAAGTAAAGCTCGTGGGTTGAGATAAGAACAGTTTATTAGAACAGAAAGGAAGAAACCAGCAATGACACTAATAACAACAAGAAAGTGACAATGATAATAAAAGGATTGGAATACACAAGACAAGCGATGCACAGTGCAGTTGCTCACCACTTGCCCACCAATGCCCGAGCCGCGCTTCCCCCCTGCTGCCAAGCTGGGCATGACATCCCATGGTATGGCATACCCCTTTGGCCAGTTTGGGTCAGCTGTCCTGGCTGTGTCCCCTCTCACCTTTCCTGTGCCCCTCCAGCCACCTTGCTGGCTGGGCAGGAGAAGCTGAAAAGTCCTTGACTTAGTCTAAACACGACTTAGCAACAACTGGAACCATCAGGGTGTTCTCAACATTCTTCTCATCCTAAACCCAAAACACAGCACTGTACCAGCTGCTAGGAAGACAACTAACTCTATCCCAGCCGAAACCAGGACAACCATGCCCACATTAGCAGCACTGCATCTGTGTTACCCACTGCCTGAGTATAATACCCACTGAGTGCTGCCCACGCAGGAGGTATCAGAGCTTGCTGTCCCTTCTTGTGCCCTGGACTGCCTTATTTGATGAGCAGCTTTGCCATGACAGGCCTGCTACCTGCGGAGCAGTTACCTGTGCAGAACTGACCCACTGAGACAGCATAGCGTGCTGGGGTCTGACACATTCCCTCTTCAAACTGGCAAATGAAAATGCAGTGGTCAGTACTCTCCTCATCTTCACCTGCTGTGTCATCCACATCCGCAGCAATCTCATGATGGGACCAACACACTGATGTGTGCTTACCAAGCGAAAACTGTTATCTCTGACTTTCAAAGCTTGACACATAGAGGATGGGTGGGAGCTGCAGAAGGACCCGTCTCACAATCTCACCAAAAAAGCAAGTGAAAGGGATGAAGAAATGGGTGTTGTGGGGGAATCAGTCTTGGAGAGAGGCCTAAGGCAAAAGGGTGGGAAGGAGAAGGCCACATGTTATTTTTCTGTTCATTCCTGTGTCCAGGGCTAAGCAAAAAAAAGAGTACTTCATCTCCATTTCCACCTCAATCTGATTTTTCACCTTGGGAATCTGGTCATTCTTAGCTCAGTAGGTTTAATTTGCTGACCTGACATGAACATATCCGTCTTTCGTGTTGATCCTGGCTTAAACTCAGCATAAACAGAAATAAGAGTGGAAAATAACCTAGCTGGCCACTACAGACAATGACACTGAACCAGTTTAGGAGAAATGGAAGGTGAGCACAAGTGTGTGGATTTTACACTCATCAACCCTCCTTGCCGTGTTCAGCTTTCTGCAGGCACCAGTGCGAGGAGGCAGCCCTGGGAAAGGTTTACCCTTATCTCTAGAGACCTTTGGGATGGATCCCCCAGCCAGTGGCGGAAAGGAGAAAGGCCTCCTGCAAGAAAGGTGGGACTCCTCCAGGGCAGGGGCAGGGGCAGGGGCAGGGGCAGGGGCAGGGGCAGGGGCAGGGGCAGGGGCAGGGCAGGAGAAGCTCCTCCTGGGAGAGGGGCAGGGGTGGCTGGAGGCAGGAGGGCCTCCTGCTCCTACAGCTGGCTCTTCCCGTGCCAGGCCTGCTCCATCTGCTGGCAAGAACAATGCCCGCCGGGAGCCAGCTCCTCCAGCCGCTTCCCCAGCCCAGATTCCCTCTGTGGCCTCATTTCACCTGCCACAAGGGCCGAGGGTGGGAAGAGCAGAGCCTTCCCCAAGCAGAGGAGGGAGAACAACCCTTTTTCTTGGGTCACAGGATAAGGAACTGCCCTTCCATGAGCTTCTCTTTACTTTTGCTTCTAGCAAGTCATCAAGGTTACAAAGGGGCAAATGAAGTATTATGCTCGCTTCCTATTCACCATCTGACCTACTGGTTGGGAACCTGATTTTGCTGCTCACTTGTGGTCAGTCAAGCCTCGGTGAAAATGCCCTGCAAACCCCCCGGGGCTGCGCGGCAGAGCGGGATGCTGCTGGGGACGGGGTGAGACGACAGCATCAGCTCCTGTCTCAGCAAGTGCGCAGGAAACCAGGGTGCAGCTGTGAAAGGTATTCAGGGGAACAGGAGCACTTCGGCTCTCTGTGCTTGCTGCGTAGCACTTTGCAAGGTTACTGTTTGGGCTTCAGCTCCATTTTTCCCTTGCCTACTAGGCGTTTAAGAGAACATGCTGAGGAAAGCTCTGGTCTTTTCAAAATTTGGAGGCAACATGGAAAGCTTTTGCCATGTATGAGGCTGAATGGCACCGCAAACTTGACTCACTCTTCTCTGCAAGGAGATGCAGGCTGGTTTAAGAAAGCTCCCCAGTGAAAGGCAGTGGGATTTTTTTAGCTCATGCACCATTGGCATTAAATGTTTTTTTTCCTCTTGTCCTGCCTTCTGCTATTGGGAAATCATCTGCACCTGGATTTTGCTTCTCTTTTCCATATGGGAAAAGAATTGTGTTCATCCTCCTGTGGTCCTTACAGATGGCATCTCTTTCAGCTCTGCGTTAGAAGCGGTCAGGTGAATGGGGTGGGCTAAGGTTCCCCACGTCAGCCAGCCCCTCGGGGAGGGAAGAAGGGCAGCCAGAGTCAGACCGATGTTTACAGAAAGTTTAGTCTCCAGTGGATTTCCCTACTCCAACGAAACAATAGAAGGGTCTGGTGCTGTATTATCCATGCTTCCTCTTTATTCTGATTTTTATCTGTGAATCCTTGCAAATAATAGATGACTGAGACCATTATTGTTCTGGGAAATAGGAAGATGAAAACATTAGACAGACCTTAGCAATTTCAATGGACTTATTCATGGTGTATTAGGTTATGCAAGTCTTTGCAGAGTCAGGAACTAACAAAATACCTGTTGGAATAGGTAATAATCCTGTGTGTTCACAAAGGCAGTTCTCTTATGGCTCATTTTTAGTTAGAGATACTGCCTCAGTCAACCTAATGCTACAGAGTTCAGGACAAAAAAAGAAAACAAACATAGCTCCACCCTTAATGCCACGACACCTTGGGAAGCAATCCATTCCAGCTCTTCTGTGTCTCTGCTTTAATACAGGCAGGCTCAATGTAAATTGCATGCTCGTGATTAATAGATCTTCTATCAATTGAATTTGAACTGAAGTCAAAAGAACATACTCTTTCTTTTTTCCTTTTTTTTTTTTTTTTCTAAACCTGCATTAAAAAAGATTATTCAGAATTCTTGGAAGAACAGTGCTAGGTCAGAAGTCACATTTTTCTAGCAAATCTATGAAAACTTACTTTTAAAAGTCACATACTGTAGAATCTCAGTTATCCTGGAAGGCTTATCTGGGTTATGGCTTAAGTATGCTATTCATGTGCTGCCAGCTTGTTCTAGAAGCACAAGATGAGCTGTAGTGCCTTGCAAAGCAGCTAAACCCTTCCCTGGGCCAGATGGAGTCCAGCAGCAGTTCAATGGTTTGACTCGAGTGAAGAACTCCTGCACCAGGCTGCTGGTCCCGTGCAGAGCTCTGTCTCAGCCACGGAGCAGCATGGGTCCTCTGTAGTTCTGGCAGAACTCTGTGTCTGCCTCCACATCACGTCCCAAGCTCTGGGTAGTCTACTTCATTTAGGAACATTGCCATACAACTGCACGGAGCCAGCTGCGGCGTGGTACTGTGTAGAAGCTAAGAAGTCTTTATGGGTACCACTTGTCCGTGCACTAAAACCTCCTGCATCACTCATATATTATTATCTTCCATTATCTAGGACCTTTCCTTCTCCTCCTCTTCACCTCAGGTAAAGGGGAGCTGTTTGTACATCCATGGGCTTAACACCTACTGGTCTTGGAAGAACTTTCCTGGCTCGCTGTACATTAACATTGTTCACATTTTTGATGCATATGCAATTAATAAAATTTGGGCAAAACTCTAAAGCTTTGACTATTCTCTGGACAGATTATGAATTTTATGTTCTCCATGAAGTATGGTTAACGCTTGCTGCCCACAAGGACTAATTACTAAGAGGAGATTTTACTCTGAAAAGAGAGCTTTCTCTCCTCTGCACAGCCTTCCTCTTGGTGTTAGAAAAACAAACATTCCCGGTTAAGCAAATAGGGCCATGCTCCCAAAGTTTTTTTTGTGGGTCTCGTGGCATTTAGTGTTCCTATTGATCTCCCAAATTCAGGACAGCAGTGATTGTGTGAGAAACTTCACCTCTAGTTTTCAAAAGAAATGCCTAGCTTTTGGGAAGAGATGCCTAAATAAAGGCTCAAACACAAGGTACAAACAGAACACGCAGTTTAGGCTCACCTTGCACAACTCCATCAATTCAGGCGAAGGTAGCTTGTGAACTGAAAGCCCAAATGGTGCAAACTAATTCAGAATAAAGCAGTATTAGTGAAATGCATGTCCAGCGCAGAGGAGGGGAGTTACGCAAGTGAAGCTACTTTGCAACTCCCTTAATTACTTCTAAAATCTCACCATTACTAAGCCATGCTTATAATTTCTAGAGGCCTTGAGTTTCTGGAACAACTGGAGTATGAGATTCAATTGCATTCACTTCAGTGGAGGATACAGTTAAGTATGGGCACATTTGTAGGCTTGAGGCTAGTCATTAACTAATTAGTGTATGGGAACATTTACGTTTTTCCCATCTGATTTTGCAAAGTTATTTGGCAATACTTGCTTATCAGCCTTTTTCCACTTTTTTCCCCCTCCCTTCCCAGCGAACCAAACCCCCACCAGAACCAGAAAGAGTATTGCAAGTACACTGACTTCCCGTTTTTCCCCTTACTGTAGACAAAAATATTTGCTGAGTTTTGCTTTTTTTTATACTGATAGACATATATATATAGGCTTTTTTAAAAATGTTGAATGGGTTTCAGAGTGTTCTTTTCCTTTGCAGCCATGCAAAGCCTTCCTTCCTAGCAAAGGCATGTCAGCGGGAGCGGCAAGGGGTGGTGGTGCGGGGGAGGGTGCTGCCGCGGAGGAACTACAAAGCCCAGAGTGCGTGGCGAGGGGCAGCGGGGGGGGAGGAAGGGCGGGAAGGCCCGCGGCCTTCTGGGAGTTGTAGTCCGGCGGCCCCTGCCTCGCCGCGGGGCCGAGGGCAGCTCTCCAAGCACCTGTCTGGTTCGTGGGAGGCAGCGACGACTCCGCTCTCCACCGCTCCCCTCGGGGTGCTGCAGCGCAGCTGCCTGCTGGCAGCCCGGCCCGCAACCGGTGGAGGAGGCAAGGGAGAAATTTAAAGGTAAGGATCTCCTAGGATTTGCTGTGGAGTTGGCGGAGGAGGGAGGCTGTAAATCCTCTTGCCCCCCTCCCCGCCCCTGGTCCTCCTCGCCGCGTTTTTTTGGCTGGGAGGGTTTTTGCCAAGTCGTTCCCGTGGCACATCGTTGGGCAAGTCATCTGGATTTGGGGAAATGTCTGCAGCGTTAGCACGTGGGACCGGCCGTGTAGGGGTGTCATTCTCCCTTGCAGCTGTGGTTAGAAGAGTGGCTGTTGGCTTCTTTATGTAAAGGTTAGCGCGAGTAAATACCCTTTCAGTCTTAGAAGAAGCTGGGGGAGGGAATCCCACTTCTTATAGGGACTGGAAATCTTTCTCTAGTGAATAAGGGTCCTATAACATCCAGCTTCTTGTTGAATTTAAGCTTGCTTTTAAAATTATTTTTCTTTTTGTCTTCCTTTTAAGTTGACTTTCTAGGTCTTAGTAGAGAGAAATAGCCAAATACAAACTTTGCATAAGTGGCTGTAACAGCCTTTGCCTGGCTATGTTTCCTTGTTCCGGTGTTTCTGCTGTTTGTTGAACTGGAGGCAACTGAAAGTCTCAGGCTGTGCAGATTACTACAGTGAAAATCCTTGGAAATGCTTCAGTTTCATCCTGCTGCGTAATAAAACAGAGCAGTGGTCAGGATAGCGCAGGGAGGAGAAACGGCTTTGTGTGCTTCATGGCTCAGGTAAAACACTCCTGAACATTTTGGCTGTGATACTCTGACAAGGAGGTACCTGGGAAACTGTTCCAGCCTTGCTGTTGCTTCTTACACCTGAGCTTTGGGAAATACTTTGCACAAGGATGCTCTGCAGGCCTTCCAGGGCTGCACGTACATCAGGTGGTGATCCCCAATGCATAGGGACTGGGTTCAATGACACAGTTATACCCTGATGGTCCTTTGCTACAAATAGTTTACTAATTATACTGAAGACTGCAGATTTGCTGTATGCACTTTTTATGGCCATTGACACTGGTTCTCAGCTACTGCTTCTGGGGTGGGACAGCAAGCAGCAGGCTTGCTGAAGACTGCGGGAGCAGAGTGGGAGTTTTTAGCTAAGGCTACAGATGCAAGACCCTATTTAAATGAAAAAGGTAGAAGCAAAGACAGGAGTCAGTCCTAGTAAAGGTCCCACCCAAGAGAAGATGTGAAAGGCAGTTCTCAGTTCTGCTGGGAATTGCATTGCCCTTTTAATGGTAATAAAGTAGCTTTGCTGTTAATCTCCGCAGATGCTGCCAAATGCTGAACAGGTCTGGACAACGAGGCAATTCCCTTCCTGCTCGGAGACTTGGCACCCCTGGGTCAACACAGAGGTATGGCTTTTGGGCGTGCTGGGTTTGTTCACTGTGGGTGCCAGGGCTGCTGTCGTACGGAAAGGCGGAAAGCAGAAAGCTAATGAGCGGATGTCCTTCACGAATCAAGCATGCAGAAATGTTAACACAGTGCCCTCGAATGGCTACCCACAAGGAGGGTATATACATCTAAGATGGGGGTGCTGTAGCTAACGTTAGAGGTATTGGTAAGAAGCGCTAAACTTTCTGCCAACTAATCCATTACCTTAAAAAACCCAGCAGCTGTAATGCGGAGGGCTCGTGGGCTGCTTTTCGCTTGAAGTTTTTCATACACCTCATAGACTTCTGGCATATCTGATGTTCTCGCTGTTTACAGTATTAGTGACACTGCTAATACGTATGTAATAGAAAATAATTTATGGGGGCATCTGAATCTGAAAGCATTCCTTACATGTTCAAGAAATTTTCCCATATGTGAGCAGCACTAATATAAAAACCAGGGACCGTATCTGCATGCAGCCTTGCTGAGTTTTGGATGTTTCCCTGTATGCTGACACCATGTACACCAGCTTAACCCGGGCAATGAGAGCCATTGCAGGACTGGCAGCTCTGTCTCCAGAGCAGCGGCATGGCCGGGGATGCCACCAAAACCCTGGGCGAGGGCAGGTGCCGAGGAGGAGGATGGTGATGGTGGGACCTCCTGTTGCACCGAGGCCCATGTGGGCAGCAGCAATGGTGGGTGCCTCTCCCCCGTCCCTCCTGGAGGTAAGGGCTGTGCCAGAAAAATGCATGGACCTTCCTACTCTACCTTTCCCCATTTGCCAGTCAGGCTGCAACGTCTAAAAGAGGCATGGATTTTCCTGTTTACCCAACATCAGCATACCTTCCAAAAAGCAACTGTGTTAGTTTTGTTTTCCTTTCCTTGTACATATCAGAAGTCAAACAGCGTGATGTGGCTAATAGGATTATATTGACCCACCTCTGCTGTTGCTATTAATATCTGAAGAATTTCCAAAATGCCACAGCCCCAGCGATAGTACAGTTGCCCGCCCGTCTTTCTCTCCCCAAACAGACTGGGGTCTTTTTACGTTAGCAAGTCCAGTAATTGCTAGTCCAAATTTTGCTCCTTGGTAGTGTTCAGAAGGTAGGGACCAGATTATATATAGAAGAGAATATATAGAGAATATCCATTTTTGCAATGGATAGCAAATTGATTTGCAATGTCATTTGAACAGTATCCAAATAGCCAATTATTTTTTTTTAAAAAAAGGAGGCTGAAGGGATGGGGGGGGGCAGGGCGTGTCTTTTTCTTGCTGACTGTAGAAACATAACCGACAGTTTTTAAAAAAGTCCATTCAGAATTCAACACCAGTGCACAGGCTACTAAATTTCAATTGCTGTTTTTATGTCATTATTGCAATTGTAGTAACTCTATAAAAGAGAAGACAAAAGGTTGCTCTTTCCACTTTGAGCTCTTTCCATCCTCCACTTTTACAGCAAAGGTTACCCTGAGCAATGTGTACATCTGTCTGTTCTAAGTGTAGAAATACGTATTATTCATACCTTGTCAATGTATATGCTGGAAAACAGAAGCTGAATTTATAGCTATATTTCCTCTCTGCCAGGGCTTTTAGAGTTGAGTGTTTCAGTGTTTCCATTATAAACCCCTGTTTTCTGAGGTTTATAACAGTCTTGGAAGAGCATAGCGGTCTTGAACCATAATAGAAAGCATGTAATGTTGCATTTACAATACAGCTGTAACTGCACATTAAGGAGTGTAATCTTCTCAGTGTACCCACAGTGCTCCAATAAGGTTAATTGGAATTACATATACTAAGAGAAAAACAACATTTTACCCTTGGAGTTGGTGCTCTCCATCCAGAGAGCTGAGAGCACACAGGGACAGGGTGCATCTACCTGCGTCAGACTTACAAAAATGCCATTCCTTGCTACACCGTTAAAATATCTGTGTGCATCTGCAAAGGCCCCTCTCAGCACCCGCTTCCCTCGTTCGATGCCTCTCTGCTTTACAGACTTGGCCAAGGGAAACCAAGGTAAAGGTGGCTGGAAGAAACGAGTATTTTATGGACTGTACGGTGAGGCTTCTGTCCTGTGTGGCGTCTCTGCTGTTTCTGACCTCAGCTTCTAGCCTTGCATAAATATAGGTCCCATCTGAAACCTGTCTTCGCCATTTCCAGTCAGCTTACTCCGGCTGGCATCTTGCATTCATGTGTCACTTTGTTTAGGAATATAAGGTAAATGAATTACAGTTCGTCACAACATCCCCCTGTCCCTGGGCTGTCTGAAGTAGTCCCAGCTCCTTTGCCATGCGTCTGGGGAGCTGCTGGCTTCTCTAGTTAGCCTGAACTGCCACAGACAGAGCAGGGGCTCTTGAGGAGAAAGTACCTCATATGTTGGGGTACCTGTCCAACAGGTCTGGCTCTCTAAGCTGCATCTCTTGCAATGCACCTAGTTAAAATTTCTGTTGACAGCTGTGGGACTCTCTGCTGGGCCAGAGATCCATCATGCCAGGTCGGTTGCTGTGTAAGTGTAACCATCAGAGTTGGGTGAGGGGGCAGTGGCTGCAGGTAGCAGTGTTCTGAGTTAAAATGATCACTTTAAAATGGATGGTGAGGAAGAAGAGCTGGAGTTGATAGGGGACAGTTGCCAGGGCTGCTGGCCACGCTCATACTAAAGCTGATTTATATCGCAATTGCTTACTTGAGCTTGTTGGACTTAATTGGCTGAAGGTAAAGAAAGCAGCAGCACGTTCAGAGTAGAAAGAAACTTATAAGAATTGTTTAAAAAAAACACCCAAGACTTTTGGAGCTTGAAGACTTTGTTAGGCTCTGTGGCAAGTACAAAGTGGTCCTCTCAGATTGTCACAGAGCCATGGTTTTCCATGAACCTTAGCTCTGATCAGCAGCCAGTAAAAAGACAAAGAATGATGGCTAAAAATTTTGTGCTGTGGATTTTTTTATTTTTTTTATTTTTGTATTTCGGTGACACTGAGAAGGATACATATTTCTTTTTTTGCACTAGCCCAGCCACAGTCTAAGGTTGTGCCTATCTGCTGCTTGGTAGAAGGCAGCAGAAGGTAGGAAGGAGGTAGGAGGCTGGACTCACTGTGAACCTTAGGCTCAGATCGCATCTATGCTTCAGCCTGAGAAAGCAAGTTAACAAGAGTGTCAGCAGGGTTGAAATCTTGTTGAGACTAAGTTCTTCTTGCTGTTTCAACTCATATGTCACATTATTTAGTCTTCCACTTAACCTCTCTTCCCATGGCTAACAGGTCAGCTTATTGGGTTCATGCCCTTTTGCAAGTATTGCTAACCTCAAGCATTCAGAAATCACAAATTTACTCTCAGATTCATGGTACTGCAGGAGAAACATGCATTTTTTTAACTGAGAAATTGAAATAGTTTAATTAGTATTTTAGCCCTGATCCTTTGAGTATCACAGCTTTGGAACATATTTTTCCTTGCTTTGAGGGCTTGACTGCTCCCAGTAAAACCTGTATTTCTCACAATTGCACAAATGAAGAACTAGCGCTTTAGCAAAAACCTAAACTAAGCCAAGACTTGCAGTCAGAACTTGAGATTTGGAAATGCTGGTTTTGTGATTGTGTAAGTTTGTTTTTTCACTTTTTCTTTTTTCTGCCCCCTCACCAGTTATGCATGTCTGTGTCACAACATATCTGCTGAGAATGAGAGAGCTGAAGGGATTTCTGATTTGGTGAATTAGTATAAGTGGTCAGCAGAAAGGACTGCAGCAAAAAAGCGATGAATGGGAGAGCACAAAAGGCTGAACTCGAGTAAAGCCACCCGTATGTTACATGTGCCCTTCTGCAGCACGTAAGGGGCTGCAATTTGCATGTTAGTTATCTGTGCTCCCTTTCATGTGGGTAAGAAGGCCTTTGGGAATACTGGGCATGATCTACCAAGAATTATTCATCATCTGATGCATAAATTTAGGCAGTGAATATCCCCTGGACAGGGGCATGAGTGAAGATAAGGCTTTTCAATGTACTTTATGTAGTCCCTGCATTTGCCCCATAGTGTGAAAGTGTGATATGTCTTCCTACCACAGCTCTGTGTGTTCCAGTGCCCCATACATTTTGTGTTCTTACTGCCATCTGAAAATATCCGGCATGATTGTTCACACTGCAATTATTGTCATTTTGAAATATTTATCATGGGGAACATTTTCAAAGGCAAGAGAGGCAACAGGGCACCAACCTCTCCCTGCCTGTCTAGAGCAGTCAGAGCAGTGTTACCAAACCCTGCACCTAGTGTTCTCCAGGAGAACCTCCCGTGTCCTTTGAAGGGATGTTTCTGCAGCCTGAAAGAGAGGCTCTGTGGATGCCACTGAAGAATTGCTGAAGAACTGGGATTGGTCCTCAGTGGTTACTTTGAACTGCCAGGCTGGGTCTCTTTGCAGTCATATTGCCTTTCTACATGTGGATGTAGACTAATAGCTTCCAGGCTTCTTGAAGTATGAAAACCATTACTGTGGCAATAGTATTAGCCTGACTTGCTTGATTTTGACCTTTCTTTTTCCTTTGAGCCAGTTTACCACCTATTCTGTGCTGAGACTAGGTGATGGTAGTGCCTGAGTTGTAATGCCAGTCCTGGTTTTGGCATGTTTGTACTGTCTAATACATTGCACATCCTTTCGCCCTTTCTTTTTGCTGTCTTATCCATCTCAGGGATAATTGCATCCAAGAGCGCTGATTTTAGACAATTAAAGATAAATCATAAAGGCAGAGCTGATACTGCCCGCAGTTCTGAGATGGGACCCGATTCTACCATTCTTGTCAGCCTGAAGGCCCTAACTCCATTCACTTTCTCCATTCACATCTGCGGGGCTTCTTCTGGAAGCATGTTCTATTTGAAAAAAAGTGGAGGGCCTCAGGTGAAGAATGCTTCTTTACCTCAGCTGGGGTTCAAGGTTTTTGAGACTTTTGGTGCCTTCCCCCTTTTGTCATTTTGAGTTTTGACAGGGTATTGATAAATGCCTGTATTAGTGAATTTACTCTTTCAAATACCCTACTCCCGTATGTCTGTCATTATCTTTCTGCCTGTTCCAGGCCTTGGTACTGAGCCTGTCAGGTCATCAATAGATCTTAATGGTCTTGACTGGCCTTGCCTGAGACCCCCCCCCACCTACACACTCTGCCCGTGGGTCCAGGAGCCTCATTAAAGGTCCATTCTGGAGCTTCAGTTGTTGACTTGACCCCCTGGGTGGCCCCTGGTCCTGGCTCACCCTTTGCCGTGCTGATGGACCATGTTACCTGCCTCCTGTGTTCAGGCCGGTGGGCCTGCAACCCCTTGGGTGAGGGCTGGTCTATGCGGGGGTTGCCCTCAGTTCCCATCCCCTCCCCCCTCCTGGCCCTGGCAGCCCATCTCCAGGGCACGTGTGCAGGCTGCTGATGGTCTGTATCAGCAATCTGGTGCTTTTGAAAGAGGTACTGAGCAGCACGTTCATCCAGCTTTTGGCTTGTCCTTTTTTAAAGCAGAACGCAGGGCGGATGGTCACGGCTGTCCTTCCTGCAACAGGATGGTCAGATCTGCCTCTTCTTGGCTGCTATTCTCCCCTTTGTCCTTTCTATTTGTTCTTTGACTCCTCTTTTCCCATTAGGACAACTCGAAGGATGCAATGGCCAGGGTTTCACCAGCTGGCAATCCAGGAGCCATTGCAGTGCTCTGTGCAATGCCGATTGCTGTGGCTAATTGCCTCTGAGGTGGCTGCCCCGCTTTTAAGGAGGCTGCATGTAATCTTTCTCTGAAGAACTATCTTTGTATTGTACTGAAAGGATTCCACGTTAAAATTATTGAACTGCAAACTGGAGAGGTAAGGTGGGAATGTAGTAGATAGAGAGCACATTGAGCTCTCAAAATATTTCTGTTAATTGGCGAAAACCAGCATTCTATAGCTTCCTATTTGCAAACTGCAGAAATGGACTGGGCTTTATACGTTTTGGTGTCAATCCCACAAGCTAATAGATGAAAGAGGAGTCGATAAGCACAATTTAGTTAAGTTAGAGAACAAGGTGCTTCTGTTAAATTTTTCACAGTTCTTTTGACCTGTGGTCCAGCATTGAAACACAGTTTGGAGAATTCAAGCCTTGAGTTTGCTATCTAGAGTACCTTTTCAATCAAAGAAGGTTAGGTACTTTTCATGGTGTTTAAAAACTGAACTTCACAGAAGAAATAATAACTTACTGGTTCTTACCATGATATTGTTAAAAAGGCAAACATTTATATGAGTCTCTGCAACTGCAAGACTAGTCTAGGCAGGGTTCTTTGGCTTCTGCTGTCAATGGGAAGCTATTGATCCACGAACATAAATCCTTACTTATCTCCAGTCAAGTTTATAGTACAATGAAATTACAGGATTGCTTGAATCAATCAATGTTTCTAAAGCAAGCTATAGAAATATAAACAAGTTACCGATTATTTAATAAAGTCAATTTGCTTAGAAATGCCTGGCCATGGGCAGCAGATGTTACATTAATTTCTGCTTTCTCTGGAATTTCACTGGGGCTGCAAAATCTTAATGTCACTATTAGCAAAGTAACTTTATTTTAGAAACTCATTCTGAGCTCTCACAGCAAGAGGAAGAAACTGTCATTCCTTTTGACCACAAAATCTGTGCTATTTCTAAGTGGAGTTCTTTGAAATAACTAGGATATCTCACAGCTTGTTGCTTTAGAGGGGACTTAGTACAGCAGCACTACATTTAGTTAGCATAATGAGTTTTTTAGCCCCTGTGACTGAGTTTGAAGTACCACAACTTTTAGTCAGCTAAGATTAAATTTGTTAGTGAAGTACCAGTCTGCATAATATTTTAGCTTTCCTAGAATTTTAAGCTGGGTGCCTGTTTTCTAAGAAGCGTTTATGTTAATATAACCAGGTTCTGACTTGGAGAAACAATTTAAGTACAAAAGTGTGTCCTTCTCAGTAGGAGGTGTCATGAAAGCAGCTTCCTCAGTGTGGTTTCCCAGTTACCATGTTTGCCTTTCGAGATCCAGTTCATTGGAGTGATTTTATTCAAGGTGGTTCAAGAATCTTCCATGAGCCCATAGTGTCCTCTTGGTGCTCCCGTCCGTTTTGAATGCAGAGCAGGATCTTTATAAGTGGACTCCAGTGCCTCAGTGGTCTGTCTGTTGAGTAGCTTTTCATAGTTTATCATGCAGGAGTACAAAATCATCTGATTAATCTTCTTGGTCAGTCCTTAAACAGGGATAGTAATAATGAAGTCAGACGGCCACTGTAAGTCCCTCTGTTCCAATATTTTAATATTCCCAGTACTTTGGCTGTTAAGGTTGTTTTAAATATAAAAATTATCTCTGTGAAATGTGCCTTTTATCTTTGATTGATCTACCTTAAAGATGTTGAGAATTCATTTTGGCTTTGGAAAGGTTTTTGTCTTTAAGAAAAATTAGTATCATGTATACTTACATAGTTTTGTACATGGGCTTTGTTAAATCTTATACATAAACTAGTCTGATTAATCTCATGGGTTTTTTAAGCTGTTCTGTGGTATTTCATTTGCAGCATTTTGTGGCTAAGCTATCTATATAACAGAATTTTGTTGATCTGAAGACTATGCTACGAATTTCTATAGAGACAAACTGCTGTAAAATTAAAACTTAACACCTTTCTAGACTTCCTTCATCTATTGTGAAGTTGGTGTGGCTCAACCGTAATTAGATTATTACAGACCTAAAACATATGAGGTAGAATAGCATGAGAGGAGTTGAATTTGGTCATTAGCAGGAGTGCTTGGTTAGTCTAGCTGGTGTAGTCATTAGCCCCTGAAATATGTGAGACTACATTTTCCATTTGATATGCTTTGAAGACAGGTCAAAATCCTTAACACGATTTAGGTCTACTGAGAAGGTCTATAATCCTGCTTTTTAATAAGCTGTATATTTCATGTCAGAATGATACTTGTGTATATCAAGCATTGCTGAGGCTCATTGCCACACCTGTATTCATTCTAAAGTTGAAATGCATTGTTTTGGAAGAGCATTTTCAGAAAATATTCTTGGAGTCATAGCAGACAAGGCTTTAAGGCATGAAGTCTTCCTGGATTGTCTGGGTGCCAGGTTTTTTTTCTTTTTCAGTTGAGGAATAATTCAGCTTCTCAGATTTTGAATGCTGTGATGTACTTCCCCTTTTAATATTTACTGCTGCAAACATCCGTGCAGGCTGAAGCTCTGGCTATTCGGGAGTGAACTGCTTCTGTCTTGTAGGTCTGCCATTTGCTGGGGAGCTCCAAGGCTACAGTTACGGCAGTGCTGGGGAATGAAGGATGAGATGGGTGTCTTGAGCGTAAGTTTGTGTTGAACATTTTTGTTGTTGTTGAAGTTTGTGTTGAGCAAGGTGGTGATCTGTGGATTTTACTTGCTACGGAAGAGAAGAGCTCGGATGGCACCCCGTCAAGGAGCTGTGAACCTTGGTAGATGCAATCTTGAGTGCAGCCTTGTGGAGGCAAATGCAGACAGTGCTGCTGACTCATAGCAGTCTGACAGGAAAACGCTCTTTTCCACTTCTGCTTGTCTCTGGCTTCCTCCAGCATGCGGTTAGTGAGGACTTCATATCTGCCTCCGTAGTTCATTGATATTCTTATCATAATCAGCCTGACCAGCCTGGCTCCACAAAAATAACTGGGAGGTTGGTGAAAAATATCTATGCTATTAACTAGTTAATTAGGATGGTGTTTCTCATGTAAAGGACCTGTAAAGAGAGACGCAGGACTGATAAATAGTCTGTTTTCATTGCTGTCTGCATCCCTGACTCCTTTCCCCCTGCCCTGCAAAGCCTCATGGATTTTTGTGACTCTTCATGGAGCTGAGATCCTTAACACTGGGATGATAACTGCGAGCATGTGGGTCTGCGGTAAGGAGTGCTCCAGGTGGGTTTTAGAGTCAATGCTGTGTGCCAGCCTCCTTAATGGCTGGAGGTGCCAAGTTAAAACCCTTCAGCAAGAAACAGGTGCCGAGGCTTAAAAAACAAAACAAAAAGAAAAGCCTCACATTAATAACAGAAAAGGATGGTTGTTGATGTTGGGAGCTTGATTATGTGTTCTCTTCCAAATTGGATGCTGATGTGAGAGCCTATTTTCTTTCATAATGCATGTGTTTAAGAACTATTTATCCCACCTACCTCCCAGTGTGACTGGGAAAAGCCTCCAGTGCTTCTTAAAACATAAGTGAGGTCTGTACTTGACTTTGTGTTTGCTGATAGAGTTTTGCCGTTGACTTTAATAGGAAGGCATCAGTCCTCTACATGCAGAAGAATATGTGCTTTAATTAAAAAGCCAATGTTTTGGGCTTGTGTGGTGGGGTTTTGGTAGTGGGGGAGGGGCTGCAGGGGCAGCTCCTGTGAGAAGCTGCTAGAAGCTTCTGTGGCTCCAAGTTGGACCTGCCTCCGGCCAAGGCCGAGCCAATCAGCGATGGTGGTAGTGCCTCGGGCCTGCCTCCGGCCAAGGTCGAGCCAATCAGCGATGGTGGTAGTGCCTCGGGCCTGCCTCTGGCCAAGGCCGAGCCAATCAGCGATGGTGGTAGTGCCTCTGCGATAGCATATTTAAGAAGGGAAACCTGCAGGGGTGAGGAGGTGGGATGTGAGAGAAACACCTGTGCAGATACTGAGGTCAGCAAAGAAGGAGGGGGAGAAGGTGTGCTGGAGGAGGTGATGCCCCTGCAGCCTGTGGAGGACCCCCCGCCAGAGCAGGGGATGCCCCTAAAGATGGCCGTGACTCCATGGGAAGCAGTCAGTGCCTGAAGGACTGCAGCCCACAGAAATGAGCCAGGCCAGGGAAGTTTGTGGAGAACTCTCTCCCGTGGGAGGGACCCCAGGCCGGTGCAGGGGCAGAGCGAGGACTCCTGCCCCTGAGGAGGAAGGAGCGGCACAGACAAGGTGTGAGGAACTGACCCCAACCCCCATTCCCTGTCCCCCTGCACCGCTGCGGGGAGGAGGTAGAGAAAACCAGGAGTGGAGTTGGGCCGGGAAGGAGGGAGGGGTGGGGGAAGGTGTTTTAAGGTTTGGTTTTACTTCTCATTATCCTTGGTTTGGTTTGATTGGTAGTAAAATAAATTGGCTTTGTGTTTTCCCCAAGCTGAGTCTATTTTTTGCCCATGACTGTAAGTGGTGAGTGATCCCTTCCTGTCCTTGTCTCGACCCATGAGCTTTTCCTTATATTTTCTCCTCCCCATCCCACTGCGGGGGTGGCGAGGAGTGAGTGAGCGCCCTTGTGGTGCTTTGTTGCTGGCTGGGCTTAAACCACGACAGCCAAGTAAATTAAAGCACAATGAAATGGGAATATTATTTCTTACCTTCTACACTTGTGGTGATTTGTTTAGTTTTTTGAAGAGACTTTAATGCATATGGATTTTTGATATTTATTTTTTGTCTTAAAGTCCCACAGGATCAGTTTCTGGTTGGGATTGGCTTGTGTCCATTGATTAATTCCTTGCGTCACTTGTCTTGAATCTTGTTGCAGTTGTTCTTGGAGAACTTGGCAGCAGCAGCAAACTGGCAGAGCTGTTATTGACCCAGAATAGCAATAGCATTGTTAATACAATAAGCAAGGTTTTCTGTGAACTACTGTGCTATTCTGTGGCGCTGATGAGCTGGTTAACACCTTTTACTCACTTTGCAAGGATCTGAGGCTGGAAGGGAATTAATGCAGTTGTGAAGCGCAGAGAACCAAAATAGCAGTGATTCAGTTACAGTAGAGCCAAATCTTCTTAAAATTAAACTCCATTGTGTTAGAGACTTTACTTTTTTGATACCTTTATTATTAACTTCTCTGATAAGAGCAGGAAATGTAATACAGTGGTATTGGAGAAGCCTTGCACATTAAATCTAAGCTATTATCTTGGGGCTGTATGAGAAGAAACCACTCTTCGTCTGGTGTGTTATGGGAATCAGATGTTGCAGAATTTCTGTTTCTCAAGGTTACCATATAATTCACAAACCTAGTTTTTTGGGTATCTTTGATTTCCTTAACTTTCAAATAGGTGGTTTGGAATGGGTGGGAAGGCTGCAGTACATATATGGGTATTTCTGGTTTCATAAGTAACAAATGATACTGGACAGTTTAGGGAATTTTGTCGTGGGCAAGAGTGTTTACTTGCAAGCTGCTGCTGCTGATGTAATCCTGAAGATTTTTTTGATAATGGCATTTGGTAACTTTGTGTGTAAAAGGTTGGTGGTCTTCTCATAGAAGTGCTTCAAGGTTTGCTTTCTGGTTGACCTTCTAATTGGACTGAATTAGATGCTTGAAACAGTATTGAGGTTTGCAGGCAGGAGAATATGGAAGAAAGCTGAAGAATTCATATACTCTGGACAAACCATTTCCTGAACTGCAATCAAAGCTTGACTGTTCATGTGCAGGTTGTTCAAGGGATTGTGACAGCTTGACTGTGCCGCAATGCAGAGATAGTAGATCTGGCCATATTGATGTTAACACTAATACTAGAAATACAATGCAGGGGTAGCCAAAGTATCTCTGGAAAGGCTGGTTAATAGTACCTCCAAGGGAGACATTGCATTGAGCCAGGGAAATTGGCTGTTGTACTCATCAACCTGAGATGATACAACCAAAAAGTGCTGCCTGTGTGGATTAACCAGTCTAACAGATGCTAACTTACGGACCCTGGTACTAAGCTGGGTCTTTCTGCTCATTAGTTTTTCTTTCCATATACGTGTTCTAGTAGTCGCAGAAGAGTTTTCCCCTAATTCACAGTCAGATAGTGATAGGACAAGGGGGAATGGTTTTAAACTAAAAGAGGGGAGATTTAAGTTAGATGTTAGGAGGAATGAGGCACTGGCACACGTTGCCCAGAGAGGCTGTGGATGCCACATCCCTGGAGGTGTTCAAGGCCAGGTTGGATGAGGCCCTGGGCAGCCTGATCTAGTGGGTGGCAACCCCTGCTCTCGGCAGGGGGGTTGGACTAGATGATCTTTAAGGTCCCTTCCAACCCAAGCCATTCTATGATTCTATAATTCCCCCTTTTAGTTGTGGTAATTTAAAGTTTACTTTATTCTTTTAAGGTATAACCAGTTTGGCGATGAAGTGTTAAAGAAGTTTTAGGTTGCAGAAATGCTCTATTTTTGTTACTTTAGAGAACACCACTGTTTGTATGCCAGGGCACCCCTGAAGGATCTTTATATTCTTCTTCCATGAACTGTACCATGGTGGGCTCTCTCGCTCTCTTTTTTTCCCCAACTTTCCCCAGTTTCCCTATACTTGATGTCTAAAAACTTACTCAACAGCACTGATGTCTCAAGCAGTGGGTATGTAAATATTTACTGTCATGACAGTCAACAACAGGAGGAGGGGGGAAATTGCTAAATTCTACTATTCAGGGAACCTTCAAGTTCTCTCAGAGCGTGCAGTTGATGAGAACAGGAAAGGTTTGCAGTCTGTACTTGACTTGATGTGTTTTTGCTCTCGGTTCCTGTTTTATTGCAGATGTCATTCATATAGCTGTGGAAGGCTTTATCAGCTCTTGTGGAGACTTTCCCCTGCACACACCACTCAAGGCTGGAGCTGTAGTGGAGGAAAATGGAGCCAGTAGATTTCCTGGCATTTGCCTCTATAGAAATGAATAATACAACGGTCACCCTGGCTTTGCTGGCGGTCTTCCTGGTCCTGCTGTACTGGTAAGTGATAACGGTGGTACAGGCTGCATATCAGACACAAAGCCTGCTGAAGCTCCCCCAAAATCTATAGAGTCTTTTATTTGTAAGGTGAAACTGGAAGATAATGGGCTAGAAGGGACATGGATGGGGGAGTTGGCTTGGATGTAGAGATTGAAATAAATACTCAAGAAACTCATGGTGATGCTTTTTAGATAATTCTCTCCTTGCAATATTTTCTCCTAAGCGCTTTACCAACAAACTGCTAACAAAAATTGTCTTCAAAATTAAGAACTTATTATTGTTGGTTTCTTATTAATTTCTGTAGATGGCAGGAACATTGGTGCTGGTCACAAAGGAACTGAGTACTTGTTGCACTCTACTCTGTACTATGCTGCACACTTGTCCCTTGCCAGATTTCTTGGCTTAAGTGTGCAGACACTTTAACTGTTGCTCGAATTTCCTCTCTTGTTGTTTCCACGCTGAGTAGTGGATACAAATCAGAATAACAGCAGCCCTAATGGTTGGCACAGTAGGCATTGCAGTGAGCTGTGCTGAAATGAAAAAACACCCTGTCCAGATAATTTATTTCAGAAATTAAATTAGCCAAACTGGGAGTGCTTTTCTGACTGTTTTTACTTGAATACTTCTTCAAATCCTGCCTTCCAGTCAACCAGTGTTTTTTCTCATTTGTATCTGTGTTCAAGAAAAAGTTTCAGGGACGGTGGTGGAAAAAGAACCTCTGACAAAAACCCAAAGCTAATCTAGAAGAGAATAGTGATGGCACCATGATTTTAGCACAATTGTAGCAATGTAAATGACAGATCACTTTTGCACATATTTCTTCATTCTTTGACCCTGTTGAGCTTTGTTCAACTTCCTTCTGTGTCAGGGGATGGTCTAGAGAGACTAAAAAAGAGTCAAGTCAAGCCCATATTTGACGTCCGTTGCCATATCAAGTAGGTGGGTGAGCCTGCTTTCTTAATAAGATCCACCCAAATCATCATAAAAGTCCAAGTCCTACTTCCTTTGAGTTTTTCTGGGAAATAGAATGGCAGCACTAGATCTTTCAGGAAAACCATGCTGTTTAGCTGCTGACCTGTGCATCTCTGAGCTTAAGGGGATGAGAGGGATGGCAGAGGCACAGCCACAGTTCAGAAATGCAGCTGATCAGCTGGTGAGACCTGGCTGCCTGTGAGCCAGCTGAAAGAGCCTGATGCTTCCATGTGGAACGCAAGATGTGCTGAGGTCTCTGAAGACACAGAACTGCTCCGTGTAAACTTAGGGTATGTTCTGGTGCATGCTTCTCCAGAGCTTCATTTTCTGGTCCAGTTTAAGGAAGGCTGTTCCTCCTCTTGAAGTGAAGACATAGCAGTTTAGTGCAGAATTCGGTCTTGCCATAAACAAACCTACCTCCACTTGCAGACTGAAGTCAGAGTTAAATCAGGCTCCTGGCTGTGGACAGTCAGCTGCTGAACTGTGTGCCTACCATGTAAGTTTCAAAAAGTCCAATTTAGGAGTGAGGTGGGAAATTGCCTTACAGTAGAGATACCCAATTCAGTGTTTCTCCTCTTCTGGCTGAAGGTGAGTTCTGTGAAGGCATCAAGTAAAGGAAGCTGGAATTTTATATGGGAAACTGTTTTATAGTTTTATCTGCCAATGGTTATTACTAACAAATCTTGTTGTTCTACAGATACACATTGATTTTAAGTAGCCTATTAAATACAGTTGGCTATAAGTCACTCTTCCAATGAGAAGCTGGTGTTTCTTAAACTTGCAATGAAATATGCTGGGCAACATCTGTGGGCTACTGGTATGTTTGCCTGGTGGCTAAGCTATTCAGATCCATTTATTTCAGTAAAATGCAGTGACTGACCTTGTAAGATTAATGGCTTGAAGGACATCTGCAAGTCCGGTGGTTGTCGTTCAGACTTGTGAACCTATTCATTTGAGAGTCTATTTTTTATAAAGTTTTTGTATACTGCATGCCTGTTTAAAGAAATGAGTAAAACCCAATGCATGCTCACAGTTTCCTTTATTCATGGCTGAAACCTTGGGTTCAAGGAATTATTTAAAGAGTATGTAAAGGGTTGCTAATAGAAACGCAGGTCCCTAATTCTGGAGAATGTTTTTATTACAGTCATGTTGCATACCCAATGGTCTGGCTTTTCTAGGAGTCAGAAAACACAAGTGTTACGTATGGCAGGAGAATAATAAAGTAATAACTCTTCAAGTTCCTTTGACATTTTTGTTCTAAGCCTTATTCTCATTTTTTAATAACAACTTCTGAATTCTTTTTTCTAGCTTTTTCTGCCAGCATTGTATCTTCTCAGAAGGGCAGTCATGGGGGAAGGGAGGAATGAATATTTGCTGTTGTAAATTTTGTTATGGTAGTAGCTTATAGATTGATTGGGGTCATATTGTGTCAACTGTTGTGTGAGTACAAAGAATAGGCAGTTTGTCCACCTTGTTGGCTGTAAAAAGCTTACAGGCTAAACAGAACGCAGTTGCAGGTAGAGAAGAGAGTCAATAGATTTAATGCACACTGGAATAACAACATGGTGATGGCAACTGTTGTGTTATTGAGCTGTTTCCTTAGCATGATTTTTGTGGATGGGGTTACTCAGTGGTTTAAATGACAACCTTGAGCTGCTGCTCATTGGCTCAGCCTCAGTCACTGTTAGCATGTGTATCGTAAGGCCAGCTGTGATTTATCACAGTTCAGCTGGCAGGTGGTATCTTGCTAAGTTGTGATAAGACCAATCTCTTCACACTTTTGGGTAAGGTGAGGTCATAAGAAACAGGGAGAGAAGCAAGGGTTAATTGGGAAAGGGAGGAGAGGCTGTAGCTGCATAAAAATAAACTTCTAGAGAAGATACAGGTCTTAGGAGGAAACTTGGATGATCTGATAATTTTTTTAGACTGTTATTTATGGTACAATGAAGATCATGAATAACTCTTTATAACAAAACCTCTAATAGCACATCTCTGATTTCTCATGCGTTGTCATCGGTGTAATATGAAGGTGAGACTTTGTAGTGTATTGTGTCAATTTTAAATCAGTGGAAAATTTAGCAACCGTAATTTCTCAATGTTTATCTTCCACATGACCGTAAGTCAGCTATAAGGAGAGGCTTTTTAAGGTAGTTAATTTAATGTTGGGAGTAGAAAGAACAGAGAAGCTTTTGGGTACATAGTCTCTTCAGATTTGAAATGGGAAGAACAAACCTGAGGTTGCTTTTTTGGTAATCTGTCAATTTAACAGCTGCTCAATCCTGCTTGCTGTCCCCCATTCCTGAAGGATTTAGCTGTCCGCTAACCTCCCCTTCTTTACTACTTGCTCTCAGTAGGTCAAAGTCTCTTCTTGCAGACCTCATAACCATGGATTCTTCAATGGCTGTTGCTACATTACTATTGTGATAGACAATGAAATTACTGCTTTACCAACCAAAAGGCATAATATGGCTAAATACATAAAGGTCAGTAATACTAGTGGCACAACACTGAGCACTCTTCAAAAATCTCTTGTCCATGTCCCTCCCACCCCCTGTGATTTCTACTAGCCAAACTGATTATCAGAGCAGTTTCTTTTAAGAGCACTTTCTTTCTCAATTGCAAGGACTGCTGTCTCTATTCGCTTAATCTCTGTGAATCTCAGGGTTTTTTTTCAGGCATGAAGTAAAAACAAACACATAAGGGGGGAATGAGGTTAACATTTACAAATCCCAGTGATATTCCCTCTTGAAAAATACAGTAGTATATCTATGCAACATATTGTTCATTTTCATTTCAAACATATGCTGAGTTGGGTATCCCATGCTTGGCTGTAGCTGCAAACATTGCTTTGTGTCTTTCTTTTTGCTGTCTGGGAAAGTGTTTGATAAAATGAAAGCAGGAGTTTATCTTGCTTTAAAGTTTAATGTACCATAAGCTTAGCATTATGAAGAAGCTGTCACAGCATTCAGATACCTGTGTTCAAACTGGATTATCAACCTCCTGTCTAAACAAACCTGGGTTTTTTTAGAAACATGGAGGTTGGATGGGAGGTGTTTGTTTATGTTTGTAAGATACACATCTAATTGCATGCTTTCAAACATAGCAAAACATGTACTAGCGGTGTTCTTGTCTGTTTCTGAAAAGCTAAATCATTCAGATGCCATTTTTACACTGAAGTAATATTAATGATCACTTGTGTTACAGAAATGTACAGACAGATTGAGAGATTTGGGTTCCACTGGATCTAGATATTGTCCACCCACTGCATAACAAGTCAGTTCTGACCCAAAGCATTTGCAATCTCTAATAAAAAAGAATGAAAACTAAACTTCATATTCTTTTTTTTTTTCCTGTGGCCTTAAGCCTAGACATTTGCATAGTTAGATGCAGGAGATACTTAGACATGGGGGACAACGTGTGTTGGAGTTCATCAGTTGGTACCATACCTGTACAAGACCACATCAGAAGTTAATCTCAGGACAAGTAGTATTTTGATACAAGTGGCTTCAATATTATTGCTTGTTTGGCATTACTTTACATCTGTCATTTTGGAAAGGGCTCTGAAAGAGAAAATTTAGAGATAATCTGTCTCCGACTAAAACTTCATTCTGGTTTTGCAGAACCTTGCTATTTGGGCTTAAGTTAGGCAAAACTGAGATCAAATAGATCTCAGGTATTTGATTTTTTTATTTTTCCAACTAGATGCCACCTAGAAGTAGATCTTGCACCATTTTTTGCTCCTTAAAAAACCCCAGTGTTTACAAAAGATGCTTGACTGCTAGAGCTCTAGGCTTATGGTTTGAGTGCAGGCATAAGGTGAGCAGTTTTTTTTCCCTGACGCATCCAGATAATGCTTCCGGACAAATCCAGTGTCAGGCAGTACAAAACTTGGATCCTTTCCAGAAAGAGCACCAACTGTGGGTGGGTAGGCCTAAACTTTTCCAGCGGTCACTGCTGCCATCAAAGGCACAGGGCTGCAAGGACCACTGTGGCTGGAAACAGGCCTGGGTATCGAGCATCAACATACACCCATAAAGATGTACAGCTCTGCTTTCATGTGAGGCTCATTGAGATGAGAGATTCAGAGAGGCATCCTAATCCTCAGATGTTAAAGCATGCTTCTTTCCCTTGCTGGCAGAAGGCACAGCTCCGCAGACGCAAGTGCTCAGGGGCTGGAGCTTCTGTGCTGCTGCTGGGCTCTGGCAGCTGAGCTCCGCTCGGTCTTGCACATCCCTCCTGCAGCGGTGGCTGACCTCAGAGCTGGGCTCTAAGGCTACGGTCCCTAATGTGTCTTCCCATATTATAACCTTGTAGCTTATCTGTTTGCAGTGAACCCTGTATCAGGTTTACAGGGTCAGAAGGCAGGGAAGTTTTGGGTTTTTTTTATATTCTGTTAACCCCAGCTGTTTTGCTTTTTTTCTAAAATGGACATTATGTTGGTGGAAGTCATTCTGCTTTCCTCCCCTTCATTCAGATCTCCCATTATGAAAGCTAGAAAGATCTGACTCAACAGGAAACATCAGCAAACTGCTGTTGATGACAGAAAAAACTAACAGATTCTGAATTGTCTTTGTCACGCAGCTTTACATCAAGCAAATCTGGAATTCCCACTAATGTGTCAAACATAATTTGATCCCACAGCTGTGCAATATATGGCCTTGTCTTTGAGCTAAATCAAGCATCTCTAGGTGAGCCTGAGAAGGAGCAGAGTGAGCTACTGAATTATAATTTGGAAAAGTGCCGTGCCACAAATGACTAAATACTTTTTTCTCTGAAAACAAAGTAGATTTGCTCATCCAGAATGAAGTTCACTCAGTGCCCTGATTATGCTCCTTTTAGGTAAATAAAGTTGTAGGGGTTGTTGTTTGTGGTTTTTTTTTTCTTTCCTTTTTTTTTTTTTTTTTTTTTTGGCGGTGGGAGAGGTAGAACAGTTTTCTGTCATTGCTTTAGCAGCTTCACAGTTAAATTCCCTGGGATGTCCTCAGAAGCTGTTATAACACCTTGGTTATCCTGATAAATGAAGCTCAGCCTCTAGTGCTGTGCAGCTTTGGTTTAGCTTGCTTGCACTCCACTGCAAAACCCAGAGGCCTCTTATGTTCAAGGCTGTTTTTTGGGGTTTTGGTTTTTTTTTTAATTTAGAGATTATATCACCAGCCGTGTTTATTTGAAGACCCTCAAATGCTTCCTGTTTTTTTTTTTTTTTTTTTTTTTTTGCTTTTGTGAAGATGCATTTTATGTGAACAACTCTGTGTAAAGGAGTAAATCAGCCTGTTCATTCCTCCTGGTCTTCATTTTTCCCTAAACCTTTTCATGCCTCTCCCCACAAAATCCCTCAAGCACAATTTGGTTTTAGTGCATGGAGATTACAGTGTTAATTACAGGTTGGCTTCCTTTCACGAAACAAGAATATTTACCTATCTTCTGGCATCGCCTCCAGATCTGGTGCACAGTGCAGCATGCTCCAAAGCTGGCTAATGCTCACCAATGCCGCCAGGCCAACAGGAGCTGGACGCAGCCCTTGAGCAATCCCATTTCTACTTTCCTTCCCTGTAGGGCTTGGAATGGACTGGGTCTGCTCTGGACTGGGTGGCCCAGGCAGGAGGGACTGTCAAGGGAGGGGAATTACTCTGGCTTCTCCACTGGCAGCTTTTGCCTGGGAGCCTTCTCTGGAGCTTCACTCAGCTCTTCTGGACTAGCACTTTGGTTGTAACTTCCGATCTGCTGTTTGCCTTGGGGCTAGTTGCTTTGTTTATCTTGGGGATATTCAGACACCTTGCAAACTAATTTTGGGTGCTCTGAATTAGCTTCTGGGAGCTCCTGCCTCCATCTACTGACTGTATTAGGAACCTGAGGAACTTAACACACTGTTCTTGGTGCACTAAATGGCATTGAAATTAGATGATGAAAGAAGGCAATGTAAACAACATCCTTAAACAGAAGGCTCTGCCTCTGTGAGCAGTGGGGCACTCCACTCCATTGCGCGGGGGCTGTCTTTTGCTGTGTCTGTGCATTTAATTGCCAGGCTCAGAGGGGCCTCTCAGTACTGCTGTTAATTCCTCTGAACAGTGCCATGAACTCTGCTCTTCCCTGAACCCCAGGGGAGCATATAGGCAGTTCCTGTGACTGCTCTGCACTGGGGTGACTAGTTTTGCATCCTCATGTGCTCCAAGGGGTGTGGACTTGTCACTCCACATCTTTCAGATAGCAGACAGTGTCCTGCCAGCCTGGCTGTGCTCCTTCTCCAATGGAAAGTTAAATCAGTGGGCAGTTTTGACAGGTGAGACTCAGAGTGCTGAAAAGTAAATCTGTGTTCTCCTGTCTCTTGTCTCATTCAACACTGCTCCCATCCTTAAAAGAAAGTTGCCTATATTTTTATTCACTCCTTTTTGTCTTTGCATCAGGCTTCATCTATAACTATGTTCGGTGCGTTTTGTCCTCATTACTGGCTCACCTGTAATTAATGCCTTTGCCATGCGTTGTTCTTCTGTAGGAAAGATTTATACAGTATTTAATAGAGCTGTCTGAAAACTATTTTAAAATAAAATATTGACATATTATTGAGAGATTGTCTTTTATCAGTTCCCCTTGACATACACAAAACCTTTAGATGGATTTTTCTATGTTATCTCCCTAGGTTTGTTTTTGGCTTTTTTCCCTATTGAAAACAAAGTTTACTGTTCCATGAGCTCAGTGTGTGCTAACTGCTGAGAAACAGCCAGCAGAAAGAGCTCAAAGTATTTTCTGGCTTGGGTCTGGAAATGCATTTATTTCACTTTCACAGGAATAGTGGAGGAGCTTGAGAAAATGATGTTCAGTGTCTGTCTTTTCATTCTCTTGCTTTATGTGCCATTGCTTACATGGGTGACAATTTCTTTTAAGTTTTGCGTGTTTATTTTACATGTATTTTCTGTGGCTGGAGTGACTGTGCAGGTCAATAGGGATACTAGAATTTTAATGCAGGGGTCATCTAGCATGAGGTAGATTCTCCATACCCATTCCTCTGGTAGTTTCTTCCCTGGCCAGTCCCTTCTTTCACGGTTCTGCAGAACTTGTGGTGGTGTTGGAGGAGTTTATTAAGGAAGCAATAAACAAGGGAAAGGGCAAAATCTGTTATATTGGTTTTGTTTCTTGGATAGGAAAAGAAGCTGCTTGCCCAGCAATGGCTGGAGAAGGACTGGGAAGAATGAGTGGGAACAGAAGGATATGGCTCCATATAAATTTGAAGTGTGTCATTACAGATTGAGGTCAAGTATGTTTGGGAAAGTTGAAGCTGGAAGAAAGGAGCTGAACTGAGATATATGTTGGGAGTAGGGCATGGGGCAGTGGCTGTATGCTTGTGTTGACAAAGTGAAGTCGTCTTCCTTGGAAAGCATAGTTCCTTTCAGCTAGTAGCAACCTTGTGATACTTGTTAGGAGGGGTACAGGAAGGATAAAAAGGCAGTGGACTTCAGTAACTGTATGATCACAAGCTCCTGGTGTATGAATGCTCTTGGATAAGAACTATTGGCAGAATTTTGAACCTGTAACCCTAAGTATTCTTTTAACTTACTCAGTAGCAATAAATCTGATGTAATCTGTTGTGGTTTCTCATCCAAAAAGCTCCAAAGAGCTTTTATGTAAACACCCTCTCAGTAGAGCTATAACAAGATGAAGAGGCTGTTGAGGCACATGGTTTAAAATGTGGGAAAGACATGATATATAGCCACCCTGGGAAAGAAGGAGCAGCTAAAGGATCTTCAGTATGTTGCATGCTAGCAGGCTAGCATTGTAGCCAGCATGGGACTCTGGGTTGCCCAAATATTTCCTCACTGGCCAGTCAGGTCAGAGCTCTGGCCGAGTGAGAGACAACACAACTTTAAGAAGAGCAAACACCTCTCAGTGCTTCCAGAAAGACTTCAGATCCACTCTGTAGCTAATGAAGCGGGGCTGTTCAGCAGCCTTCACTTCTAGATACGTATCTGGCTTGCTGTCCCTCATCTCCTCTTAAGAGCTAAGAATAGGTGGTGCAAAGATAAAGGATCCTCAGTTCTGTGATAACTATTCCTAGCTATGGCGACAAACCTTGAGCCTTTCAGATCTCAGGAGAACAGTATTTTAAACTTTGTTTGTCTACCAGAAAGTTTTAGACTTCAGGTCATTTCTCAACAGTTTGGACACCACCCTCAGCAGTTATATTTTTAAACTTTAAAAAGTTAAAATTATTAGCAGTAGTTAAGTAGTATTTAGTGGTTTCACAATTTATTTTCTTTCTTGAGATATGACTTTTGCTTAATATAAATGGCAGTGCTATCAACTTGAGTGGAAAACCACCAGTCTGGTGTTGTTCTAGGACACAGAGCCCTGTTTTTGAAAGAAAGAGACCATCAGATTTTGGTTGTCAGGCACAGAGGAGTGAACCATCTCCCCAGAGCAAGGTTGTGCAGGGAGCTTGGAATATCAAACGTGGGCACAAGATGGTGGAAGGACCGTATGAGTTTGTGCCTTTGCAGACCATGCATCTTGTAAGGACTGGTGTATTTACAGTGTAAGGATGTTCGCCCCTGCCAGGACTCAGGCTGGGATGTGAGACTTGAGGTTTGAGTAGTTTGTCCCCTAAGCTGCCTTCCCAGCTTGAGTAGAAGCAAGCTATTAACAAGCATGGTAAGGAGCCCTCGTTTCCATGATAGCTGGTGACTCAGTTCCTCTTGCAAGCCTTGACTATATCATTGATGGACATTCTTCTGTTTAATTTTTGACATTGCTAGGGATTCTGGGCAGTAAAGCCTTTTCTCCCTCCTTCCCCCCTCTTTTTATTTACGTTCCTGAGTGAGAGCATAGCCAAGCAGTGAGCTCAGTGCCATGAAAGCATTTTATATTTTGAGCAGAGATAAAAATCTCGTTCCTTCTATAAACAAAACAAATCAACAGATGATGCCCAGGAGAACCATTTCTCTACAGCCATTTTCCTCCAGCTGCTTTCTATTCTGTGCAGCTTGCAGTGCACCATATGAAATACGTGTGTGCCTTTCTGTGTGTGCAAAACACAGGTTTCCTCCAGACAGTGGTAGCTCCACCGTAAAAAAAACCCTGCATTTTTTCTTTTACAATGTTGTAATAATAAGATTACTAATAGACTTGAGACATTTCATTGTTTAATAGCATATAGCTGAGCAATGCTAGAGGATATGCTGGAGGAGCTCTGCAGTCACAGCTGCTTTGTCTTCACTTTGAATGGGTTTGGACCCTTGTCTGTGGGACGATGAGGGGCAGAAATAGTCTGAATGAGTTTGAGTGCATCCTAAACACAGGGGGCGTGATGGTGCAGCCAAAACTCTTGTCCAGAGTTTGCTGCCCTGTGCGTGCTTGCATGTGTCTATGTGCTGGTGAGGAGTTCCTCTCTGGTGCTGCCATGGCTTCATGGCTGGGCACAAGTCTGTTGCAGGAAGGAGCCTGGTGGAAGGCAATGAAAAGTGCCCCTTCAGCCTGTTGGAAGCCCTTGGCTGATGGCACCTATTGCTTTCCTGCTTTTCAGAGGCTCAGGTGAATGGCCAAAAGCTGCAGTGGGGGGTGTGAGATCCAGCAGCACCATGGAAGGAGATCAGGCATGGGAAAGAGCACAGGGTGCTGAATGAGGAGCTGGCAGATAAAGTGCATGGCAAGGTCTCACATGCTTGGGCCTAGTTGCAGGTCAGCCCTTGGCAGAGGTGCAGCTACAGATGTCTCTTATCTCAGCAGCATCTTTCTGCTCATCTCCCCCTCCTGAGATGCACTTCTGTGCAGGAGGAGGATGGCTAAGCCAGACGTTCCTAAACTGGGGCCTGGGGGAGTAGTATTTATCCTTGCAGGAGCAGGGAAAGGTGATAAAAGTTTGAGCATTGCTAGGTTAATGGACTGTCTTTTTGTCATAAATAGTCAGTAGCCTCTGAGACGTGGAGGAATTTGGAGCTAGCAGGGGGGCAGGAGGGCAGTAAAATTTGGCAACACTCCTTCTGGTCGTCTTGACAAAGCATGGTTTAGAACTGAGGGAAAATGCTGTTGTTTCTCATCCAAAAAGCTCCCAAGAGCTCTTACGTGAACAGCCTGTAAGTACACATGTATGTACACACATATGTATACATTTATATTTATATATAAACACCTAGCAAGTGATTCAGAACAAACAGTTTCTAAATAAGCAGCAGAACATAACTGATCTGATCCTTGGGTAGATCGCGCTCAGTGCCCAAAGCAACCCCCTTATCCCATCTCTAGCCAAATGACTTCTGGCAGCTAAGGAAATAACCTTGGGTAAAACCAATAGAACTTTTATAACAGGAACATTAGCTATTGACCCTGAATATATTTTATGACACCACCTTGGTTTCGCCCTGTATATCTTCATTCAGTTGTTGATAAGTTGTTCTGCGTTTTTGAAAAACTGCAGTCTCTACACACTACTCCAGTATCTGTGATTGCGGCACTCGGGCTGCGGGTTCACACTCATCAGCACTGGATCATTCTCTAAGGCAGATCTGATCTGGACCGGGGTGGGCACATGAGACAATTTTGATTTAACTGGAGTGCAGGACAAGTAATTTATACCATTTCTGCTATGCTACTGGGAGAAGATGGGCTGTACCCGATCTGGTTCAAAGTTCACTTTTCCATATTAACAAATTTGAGTTAGCAGAGCTTGTTTCTACCATATCAATGCTTTGGGTGGTGTGGCTGGGATGGTTTTGATCAGAGACTTCTTGCCTAACCCTGGATTTACTGTGTCATTAAAACAGGGTCTCAAACTTGCTTGAGAACTCGGTGCCATTTACTTTGTGCCATTGCCCTGGTAAAGCTAGGGAGCAGCAACAAAAGCTCTGTGGAAATTTCACTGACTGCCAAGTGCACGTGAATCAATTTTTTAAAACTTGTATTTGTCAATGTGTTTCTCAAGGTGATTCGCTTATGTCTGAGCATTTAGGCTTGTAGGATCTATGGAGCTTCAACTCAGATCTTTAAAGAAATGAAAATAAGTGTTGTAACATAGCTGATTTTTTTTTTTTTTTTCCAAAGAAGCAAAATACTTTAGGTGCTCAGTTCTTTTGAAAATTTGGCTTTAAATGGGGGTAGTTAACAGTCAGAAATCTTGTCCCAGTTGTTGGTGGCTATGGCTGGTTGTTTTTTTGGGTGACACTATTTTGTGTCAAGTTTTAGAGCTGACTGTAAAATTTAAAAACATTTCCATAAAGTTTCCATGGACAATTTGTCTCATTATCCGAGAAATTCTGAACTCTTAAATAACCGCTCTAAGCTGATTTACTAGTGCAACTCCTTTAAATTCATAGGCTCAATTTGGCTTGCATTGCTTAGACCAGTGATAAAACAGTGTTGTCTTGTTTTGGTTTTTTTCCTTTCTTACCTGAGAACAGTTAGAAATAATTCTCTCGCCTTTCAACTTTCACATGGTCCTTTTTCTGACTGTAAAATGTTGTTAAACATAATATTGATACAGTAAAAGAGCAACCCACACAGAAGCCCAAGCTGCACCATAAATCCTTCTCTGAAGTTGCTCACACTGGTTATGTAAATAAAAAAAATTGATGCTGTTTGCAGACTTGTGATGATATAGGGGAAATTGCTTGTATGTGATAGAAATCGTGTGTGTGTGTGTGTGCCCATCTGTCCGCTCACCCAGCTCTTTTTTTTTTTTTTTTTTTTTGGTAAGGTCTGTAGCTGGCATACCTACCACAGAACCACTACCTGAGGTGGAAAATGTCCTTTCTCAAGGTTTCATGGAGGATCATTACAGTGGCTGTTTTGTCTTTTCCTTGCTTGGCAAAGACCTTTTGACTGAAAAATATATTGCTCAGTTTGGGAGGAATTACTGCATGTAGTCAGATGCTAATGACTTTCAGTTGAATGTGGTGGGTTTTGGTTCCCATTCCAAATAGTTTGTAGAGATATAGTGCACTAAGGGATGTTTCAGCCCTGATGACTGTTGATCCCCAAGGATGCAGCTGATCCATCTATGTTTTTTTTTATTTGTAAATTGCATTGCATTTGTAAATAGCTGGTGGCCAAAATCATTACCAATGTGTTAATTTAGAGATCAGTCAGCATTTTCAAAGGCTGGACAGTTTCAAGAGCTTTCTCTGAGCAAGTTGGAGGCTTTGTCTCGTAGGCTGTGAGCAAATTGTTACAAAACACAAGAGAGTTGGTAGGAGTTTGTGGAATCATAATTAATTGACAATGGTTTTTCAAAAACCCCATTTTCCAATTTAAAATAAGCTGTTAAAATAATTTAGAACAATGTTATGATAGTCCCTTGACACATGTGGGTAGCTTGGGGTTAAACGTATAAATAATGCTGAAGGGACTATACTTAGTTCCAGACTGATCCAAGGACAACTGAAAAACTGAAGGTCAAATAACAAAATGAAGAAAAGAAAATTATAGCCCTCCTTGTTCTGTTCTGCAGCATGCTGCTTGGCAGCTGTGAAGGTTCAATACTGGGGAATTTGTCACATACAACTATTTATGATTTATACTTTAAGTAAAGCAAGTAAGCATGAAGTATGTGTACTTATTGACAAAAGCACATCACTGAGTCTTGTCACACTGAATCTAGACAGCAGCTCCTGAGTACTGCAGAATTTCTGGGGCCTGGATGTTAGAAGATCTATAAAAGACCAATTAATCAATGACAGCTTTCCCCTGCTCCGTCTTGACCCTTGGGCTCTAGCAGCTTCTACCTGGAACTGAGCTAAAGTGTAACCGGGAGCTAAATGGTGGGTTAAGACCATTGCTTGATAATTTTTTTTTTTGTATAAGGTATTAAAATGGTTGAACGAGAGGAACTTCAGGTCGCTACTGACTTGGGAGAGTTAGGAGTCTGTGCTTGAGCAGGAGTTTTTTTAAAGTGCCCAAGCACCGAGCTCAATGCTTCCATTTGCAGAGATAAGGCAATGAGCTTCAACCCGTCTAAGTCAACTCTCCGGTGGTTGTGGTTTTTTTGCTCCTCAATGGAGGGACCTAGTGCCTGCACTGCTGATCCCGGCAGAATCCGAGGTAGGTGCTAGGCTGTATTCTCTTCAACTAGGAAAAGCATTTCACTTAGGTGGCTGCAGGTGACACAGGCACTGTTAGAGCCACAGGACCAGATCTCAGTGGGTAATGCCTATTTGTTCAGTTAAGGATCTGCACAAGGAAGGCGAAACTCTGAATGCTCAGGCTGACAATAAATTGATGGAGATTGTCAGTGATGTGATTTGTGCAATCATGTTTATGCGATGTTTCACTTGACCTAATCTTGCCAAGCCTCATCATGCCTGCCTGTCCTCTTGCACTGCTCCCCAGCATGCCCAAAGCACTTGCCTACTCGCCAACCAGGCCACAATTCCTGGGGCCAGATCCCTTCCCTGGGGTATCCGCTGGCCACTTCGCTTCAGCCAGTTGACACATTCTGACTGCCACGCTTTTATTAGGAGATTTAGGTAGTACATAGTGTAATGAATTATTTTTAGAGGCTTTATTCCCTTTAAACTAGTTTCACACTAGCCTTCCTCTCCCTGAACTGCTTATGAAACCTTATTCAGTTGAAACTGCAGGGTAGTGTCTCACAGAAGAGTGAGGTTTTCCAATTGGGTAATACACTTTATATCAAATGTGTGCATTTTATGGACAATGTCTATTCAGACAAAGCATTGGCTACCAGTTGGGTGAAGATCAAATGCATCCTTAGCAGTCCTCAAAAATTAATGGGAATACACGTGGTCCAAACCGGCTAGCAACTTGACCCAAGATGGATGCATTCAACTCTGAAACTGCAACGTTCAGAGAAACTGGCTTCTTTTTCTTAGATGGAAGCTGTGTCCTGCATAATCTGTGTTTTTGCAATTTCACTTTAAATCTAGGATTTGCATGTCAGAGATAATGGGAAACAATGATTTCCTTCCAATTATTAGCTAGCTGTTGTTTACATTTCCTACAAGCAAATGTCTCTCTCTCTCTCTCAAATATTTTTAGGCATGCTATGTCTGAAAGTAAATCAAATTAGAGGCCCAGTAATTAGGGCTATCCCTTCAGCAATGAGTTAATCTCTTTGGAGAAGCGAAGGACAAATTGGGATTGTCCTCAGCTAAAGTCCCAGCTGATGCATCATTTTTGGTCTGGTTGCTTCTTCAGCTCCTGAATTTATTACATGTTTAATCTTGACTGTGTTTCAGAATAAGGCATAAACTCAGTTATGGTTTAGAAAATTGGTTGAAATCTTATCCTGGTGAAGGCCCATGTAAACTGAAACTTGAAATTTGGCCTTCGAAGGTTGTGTAAAACACTATTCTTGCAAATGTGTCTGAACAGGCACATTTCTAGCAAATGGTTATTAACCCACTTCTTTTTTTCTTTCAGTATTACAAGCAGCACTTACATGAACAGCATATCTTTTCATTAGTTTAATTGTGCTCTTCATTTATAACGTCATTTCCTTTACCTCAGACTTTTACAGATTATTTACAGACTAATTCTGAGCTCATAAACTTGGATATGCAAACATATGATTTTTTTTTTTTAACCACCAGATATTTGTGATTTGGGTGAGGAATCCCTGGGCAGAACAGGGAGTTCAGCAGTGCCACAGGTAAATGTGGGTACAGCTCTGGCTTTGCTTTAGTATATGAAGAATGACACCTGCATGTGCATGCACAAGAGGAGGAAGAGGAGATAAATTCCTGAAACCTCCATTTCTTTTACTGTTGACTACCAAAAAGGAATTAAAAAGGAACTCCCAGCCCTCACTATTTATGGTATGTCATCACAGCGTATTTTGGAGTTGTTTTTGAAGGCCATTAACCTCACTATCTAAAAGCAAGTAAGCAACTAGCATTCTTCTAACTGCCAAGTGCAAGTTTAAAGATGCTTTTCAATTAGTTTTCCTCTATGAAGAATGATTTTGTTGTTCGTGTTTAGTCTGTAAGGGTGCTCAGATGCCGCAGGTGAAGTCAGAGCCAGCCGCATCAGGAGAAACAATCTTTACACAATGTGCTATCTAACTATGCATGCCTTTGTGATGAGAGGAATATACCTTTCCTAACAAAACCAAGTAAGAAATATCTTAGCAGCATAGAAAGCTTGATTATGATCTTTATTACCTTGCTGTAAAGCAAGAGCAGCACCGCTGAACTCCGTGGAGTTGCTCTAAATTGAAGTGTGAGCTCTGAAATACAGAGCAGAATAAATTCACTTTATATACTTTAACTTGGAGAAGACAAGTCTCTGTGGCAGTCCCAGCAGGATTACCAGCATTCAGTCAATTTCGGGGCTTGTATATCCCAGCATTGTAGGTAGGCTTGGGAAGCTTACTTTGCAGTAGAAATGTCACTGCTCTTACAGAGAATGCTCCGGTAACAGCCAAACCTCCTAAATAATTGTCATCCCTACTGTTCAGTGTGTGAATGCTGGGAACAGAAGTGTTGGGGGAATCTTTTGCAGTTCTGGCAGAAAACATGTCTCTTGGAGAATAGGAGGCTTTCCACTGGCGCAAGTCCTTACTTTTAAAGACCTGTCTCTTTGCTGAGACAACCATCTGGCCATCTCTGAGGGATGGCAGTTTGCAGCGCGTTGCTGCTGGGGGTAGGTGTTATCTTTCCAGGTGGCTGGGAAAGCCTCTTACACTTGCATGCCATTGCCATAAGCAGAATGCACAACTGCAGGATTTTGAATGCTTAAATTCATTATTCAAACTCCAAAATATAGTGCAATTATTGGGGGGACAGACGGACTCTAACCCTCATGACTCTCACTTTCGGTATGTAAGCCATAAACAAGCCCTTACTTGCTCATAGGTTTCGAGACTTTGAGATTGCTTTCGGTTCTACCTAGCAACCACAAGCCTAGAAATAAGCTTTAGTTGGAGCCCTTTATCCATGCCTGAACTCCACTTCCTTATGCAATCATGCAGCTTTAATACTGATGCTTTCAGAAAAATCCAAATAATGAGGGATTCATGATGTTTGTTGCCAGGTTTATTCTTGCAGAGCAGAACTAATAAAACTCTAAGGAAGAAGCCTTAGCCAAGTTTTTAAAAGTAGGCTATTTTTATTGTGAAAAACAAAATTAAAAAAAAAACCACCAAAGCTTGGAGATTGAAACTCAAGTTAATTTAATTCATGTGGCCAGTGTAGGCTTTTTGGTGAGCTGGAACCAGACAAACAGGTGTCAGATGCACAGAAAACAAAGTAGTATCACTATGGTGGCTATGAACTGAGCCCTGCTTCCTCTTCCTTGCATGCATGATATTATGATGAAAGTTGGCAAAAGGAAATACGATTGCATGTGATTAAATGTTGACAGCCAAGAAGCCTAGCTTTCTGTTTACAGAGGTAAAAGTGACAAAAAAGTTTGGGAGTAAAGATTCTTGTGTGTCTTTACACAGTCCTGGGAAACAGGAGCTGAAAAAATGTAAGAAAGGTTGTAATAGCAATCTGATTTAAAAAAAAAAAAAAAAAAAGTTTAAGATCTCCAAAATGTTCTAATGAAAAAAATACTCTGATGCAAATTGCAAAGGAAAAATCACTGCTTCCCCCCGGGTGTGTGCTGTATTCCAGAGCAAATGAGAAATGCGTGCTAACGAGAAAGGGGGGACAAGCTTTCCCCTTTCCTGGACTTTTGATATAATTATTTAGCCAACACTGAGAGAATCTCTGCATACTCTAAAACTTCAGTCATTTGTGAAATATTGATCTGGGAAGGTCACTAAATTCCAGAGCTGGTGAGGTCAGGGTAATGAGATCAAGTGACAGGCCTAGTGGTACCCACTGATTTAGTTGTTTAGACACTGTAACCAAACCGTGACCTTCTTGTTCTGCAGCCTCTTTGATCTAACTATGTGAAAACACAGCTGCTTACTGGATATCGCATGTTAGTACGCATGTAGGCGTAACTTTTCATGACATTTACTTCAATTATTCTGGTGTCAGATTATAAAAATTAGTATCACCCACATACCCAGCCTTATCTGTTACTCAGAGCCCTGTTTTGCTCTCCGTTAGTGTAACTAGTGAGAAGACAACCCTGCAGGGTCTGCAACATACTCCCCCATCTGACTTGGGGGTGATGGGGAAAGGTGGGAAAAAATCATCCTGAATGAGGCAGGGAGCAAGACACAATCTTCTAGAAGGAACCTGGTGGGAAGGGCAATTACTGCTATTTTCAATCCTGCTAGCTTTGCCTAAGGAGTAGCCCTGGATCAAAGTCTCTTCTAACAGATGTGTGGCTTCAGGTCCCTGTCACTTGTGCAGTGTACACTGGCAGAGGACTCTTTGGCTCCCAGGCTTTTTGTGAAGGGGCTCACGGATGCCCCATTCCCACGCCCAGTGCTGACTCCTCAGT
The DNA here is from genome assembly GCA_034782735.1 of Sagittarius serpentarius. Taxonomy (NCBI): domain Eukaryota; kingdom Metazoa; phylum Chordata; class Aves; order Accipitriformes; family Sagittariidae; genus Sagittarius; species Sagittarius serpentarius. The sequence goes on from JAVKLA010000024.1 coordinate 21,846,535, forward strand.
GTCTGCTTTCCCCTGAACCTCTCCATGGGATGCAGCCAGTGGTGCTGGTGTTCAGCAGGCAGGGCGAAGCCTCCAGCATAGGACCTGGGCCTGCCCTGGGCCCCACCTCTGCGTAAAACAGCCCATGGTACAGGTCTGTTCAGGGCTGAACCTGTGTTTTACTATTCTTTGTCTCTTTGTATTTCTCTCACTTTTGGATAGCTGTTTGGTTTTCAACATCTCCGCAACACAATGGTTCCCTCTGGAGATATTCTGCCATCGACTCTCCACTGCCTGTGCCAGAGTCCACATGGCATTTCCTTCCCCAGGCAGAAAAACACAGGTATGGAGCAGAAATTAAGCCTGCTAAAAGCTGTACCATGTTCCCACGGAAATATCTACCCAGATCCATATGAGATCATACACTGGAGCCCAGCTGCTTCCTGCCCCAAGTTTAAACACCGTGAGCACAATAGTAAAGTTTGGTGATGTATGGATGTGACCTGGAATCACTTAGAGCAGAGGAGCGGGATGGAGAATTTATGTCTAGCCCAGGGCAGAGCACGTGGGCTCCTGGCTATTGTGTACTGTTGCCTTCCCACTTGCACACAAGCTTATCAAAATGTTTTTGCAGGCTTGCGTCAACTTTCCTGCACAGCTTTTAACTCTTCATTTGAGGACCTTTGTGAACTAAGCAGTAGCAGGCAGTGCTCAAAGAGGGTGAATGGTGAGCGCTCAGCCGGAGCCGGGCTAAAGAGCCCGGCTAAAGAGCCAGGCTGCCACAGAGCTCGGCAGGAGCGGGGAGCCTGCAGCGCTGTCTCTGCAGGCATGCTGACTGGTCTCCTTTCCCCACAGGCATAAGAGTAGATGCATTTAAAAATAAATAGGAAGGGAGCCTGGAGTGCCACTGTGTGTGTCCCTCTGAAGATGATTTGGAAGTATGCACTGGGGAAGTTTAGAGATGATTAGACATATGGACTGGCATTAGAAATACAAAGTGCATCCAGAAAGGCACTACAACTGCCTACAAAGGCAAGCAAAAATAATCCTGTGGTGATTTCTCTCCCCACGCACGTATACTTCCACGGAGACTGGTGTGGGGTACAGAAACACAGCCCCACAGTACTGAATGCTGAACTAAAGATAAAAAGATGGTTGCTGGCCTAACAATCTTGAATACATTGGAGTCCAGTATAGGTCATAGTCTCTTTCATGTGTACAGTAAGCAGTAAGGTTCAGATATTTAAAGTATGTTCTGTGTTTAGTAGGGAGATGGTTTCTTTTGAGGAAGACAGGCAATACTTCAAACTTTCGTCCACACTGAAGTAAAGAATTGAAGCACCATCTTTATATGATTTTTTTGCTTGCTTTTAAAAAACACTGTCTCCCACTTTGTATGTAACATTTGCACTGTGCATGCATAAAAGGTGAGCAGGAGAACAGTCACTGTAGGCACTGGCAGATTTTTGCAGTGTGCACAAAGGTCTGGAAGAAGCAGTTTTGGGAATGTCTTCTCTCCTGCCACAAAATGTCCCTTAGCTGCAGAAAAATAAATTACTTTAAGGTGGGGGCTTTTTCTTTTTGCATGACAGTGTAGACGTTTTATGGTAAAATTAAGTAATTGAAATGCTCTGGTCTTTTTCTTCTTCTGTTTATGTTTGTTTCGTGCTGTGGTTACCCATCGAGCACCAAACCAAACTGCTAAACATAGTACAACACCAAAGCAAAACTGCCAGATGCAGTCCAAATTCATAGCAAGGCAACAAGTATATATATTTTTTTTTCATTGTGGATATCTGAGGAATCAGCTGAGCATTTGTGAAGTACCCATCTGAGCTTTTATCGGGTTGATTTCTATTGTGGATTTATATCAGAATTTGTATAATGAGTGAGTGTGGAAGGAATTATTTCTGCTGCTTAGCATTATCTGTATGAAATACTCACCTAGAACAGAAGACCTCATTGAACAGTTCAAAGAAAAATAGCTTTCAAAGCATGCACTTTCTCTCTCTTCTAGGTTAAAAGTATTATGCAGAAGCTTACATAGCTAGCTGTATTCTGCCCTTTCATATAATGCAATAGGGAATGATAATTTACTTGTGTTTAATATTGTGCAGCTGTGAGTTAGCCGTAAAGACTGGAAGCACGCTTACACCCATATGAGAGAGAGGCGTGCTTCAATTCCAGTGTCTGTTGAAAAGATGGAAGAAGTATTGCTAGAAAACTCCACAGAGTGCTATAAAACTGTGTCAGGAGCGTGTTGCTGCAGGGATCAAATAACTAAACCTGCAAAAAGCTGTTGTCCGTTCTTCTGATACGGTGCATGTAGGTAATAGAGTACTTCTCAAAGAAAATTCTGAAATGCCAAATTTGAAGGGGACGAGAAAGTCACTTTGCAAAGCGATGAGCAGTTCATGTTTACTTGCTTTGTTACTTGTATGAAAATTGAAAACATACACACAGGTACAGCAGGGAAAGTATGGCCAGAGCATTTTCACATGTGGCTCTTGAGGTGTTAAATCAGCCAGCACTTTGAATTGCTACAACGCAGGAAATTGGAGCTGGGTCCTGATGCAGTTCAGGGTGAGGCTGGTCTGCCCAGGAGACCTCTCACTGGAGTCAGTGGGAGCTTTCACGGAGTGAGGTACCTGTCTGTAACACGTGGTATCATGGCCCGGTACAAGTGAAGGAAATGGATTTCAAAGATGGTGTAGTCAAGGGAAAACTGGGAGAATAAAGGAAGAAAGTCAGTCAATACTGAGGTGCATGAGCAACTTACTGAGAAAACGCTGTTTCAGTAGAAGATGTTGGGTAACTGTGGGGAACGCTGGTAGTATTTTCTGCTTTACTAAAGATGGAAATGCCTCATTAAAGTTAAACCCTTCTCTAACTTTTAGCTATCCAGTTCTTATAGCAACTCTGAAGCACGTATGGGATAGTGAAATGGATTAGATGGGTTGTGATGGAGACTGTGGGATTAGAGTTCACTTTCCCACAGTGATCCTCTCGCTCTGTCTGGACTGTGTTCTTGCCCCCTGTACAGCTGTACCTGGCTATGGGCATGCTCCTGCTCGAATTCTCCCTGGTGTTCAAAATGCCACAGTCTTGCTGGCATAACACTGCCAGCCGTGGAGCATGTGTCACCCCAGCAGGCTTTTGGTACGGTTTCTCTTTTCTTGGGGTCCTGGCATTAAGGCAATGTGGACAATACATGACAGGAGCCAGGCAAAGAGAAGGAGGGATGCTCAGGAGGGAGAGGGTACTGCCATGAGAGGGTCATATTTCTGTAAGCTTTTCTGTAAGCTTTGTTCTTCCCTAGTTTACAAGCTGTGCTGGAGGGAAGGGGTGATATACAGAGATGTCAGACTGTGCCAGAGCAGAGTTGTGTTCTTACATAGCTCAATATTATGCCATATCTGGGAAGAAAGCCTGAATTATTCGGTCACTTGCATAACTGCGTGTAAGAGTGTTTATAATCAAGGACTTGGGTTCTGTCCATATTTATGAATGACCAGGGCTGAGTCTGGGCGTAATTCCAGCACTGATACTGTGCGTGAGTTGCACAACTATTGTGGATACATGACATCGCTGCTCCATGCTAGGCCATGGGACGGACGGGACATCTGGCAGAGTTTGTTCTCCTTGCTTTGAACAGCTCAGCGCAGTGGGGACTGCTACTGTACAAGCACGCAAGCCCAGCACCCTTAGAAGTCCTTCTACTGATTTAGTCACTGTCTCTGGCTAAATTGGAGATCCCGCTCCTTCAGATCATTTAATTAGTTACAAGCCACCCCTTGAATTTACCAGGAGCCTATCTCCAGCAAAAATAATAATGAAACCCCCAGCCCCAGCTATTAACTTCCTTCGGTACTAATTGTTTACTCTTTTTTGCCTTTTATTAATGGCATATGGATACAGGGTCTTTGCTGTACTTAACGAAATGCTGGGCAAAGTGTTGCAATTAGTTCCCCAGCTGCTTTGGTCATTGATGTTAAACACTGGTACTTCTCTAGAGGTCACTTTAAATGGGAACCTGATCCAGGGCATTATTACCAACCCCTTTTGCTACAACCCCTTTTGCTTTCACCTTCAGCTGAAGGAGTGGAAGCCTTGATGTTACCTGGGGCAGAAAAGTAGCAAAACTGCCATGACTGTGTTTCGCTCACATCTCAAGGCTCTGCTCTCTAATGTGCTCTTCCTGCATCACTACTGGGCTCCACCACATAGGAGATCAGTTTATTGCTTTCATCCCCTAGTTACCACTTTGCAATGATCTAGTCACAGCCGGTCTGTTCGTGATATTTTCCTCTTCTGCAGGGTCCCGTGTGTCAGGTGGCTGGGTGAGAGCCCCTGCTGACAGGACTAGCTCCCAGAGCTGGTCTTCAGACCCTCCTGGAAGTAATTAGGATCCTCTCAACCCCCTGTGTCTGATCGTTCAAGGCACGAAGCAGAGACCTTCCTACTCTGCAGATCTTGTGGTCTAAAGCAGAGGACTGCTGGTACTGCTGTATTCATTATCAGCTAATAGCTTTTGGCCAGTGTCCTGGATGAAGGCTTTGCCTGCTGTACTGACATCCATCCAATTTGGGTAAATACTGGATTAAGCAAGAGAGAGGCAGTGAGAAAATGTCACACCGATCTCCCAGAAACAGCCTGTGATGTATGACTTCTTTGCCTCGTCCTAAATGAATTAACGCTGCTGTAGAAAATGGAAAAAACAAGCCTCTCTATGCTTTCTACATATACATAGTAAGAGAGGAAGTTTTCCTTCCTGACCACACATTGGCAGCTCAGTAGATCCCTTCTGAAATGACACAGAATTAAGGATATAGAATAATGTTCCTGTGGTAGCCTAAGATACTCTAATTTTACTTCCTTACCCAAAGTAATCTCTTTTTTCAAGAAATGCAATTCCAAGTTAGTGGGAAGTTTCCCTACTTATTTCTAGCAACACTGACAACATAAGAGGAGTTTGAGGGGGAAACATCATTCCCAATTGTAGTATGTCATGGGTCATTTGGTCATAGAAATATTCTGTCGTTTCTCTTCTGGAGGTACAGCGGAGTTTCCTCTGTTGCTTCTAGATATGTGGACATACAAAGTACACAGCAACGGAGCTCTGAAGGAGCTCATCTTTCAAAGTAGGTGCTTATCCAACTCCTTCTCAAGTATATTTTTGTCCAAAGCTGGGATGCAGCATGTTGGTCGTGCACTCTGCTTGAGGGATTTTAATTCTTCATAGTTCTCCAGCGGCTGGACCAGGGTGGCATGGCATTGTCCCCACCCGGCAGCAGGAACACAGTCCATCCCTAAATGGTTAACTTCCTCGCAGTGGTCTGTCACCAATTATCAGGAATGGCACTTCTCTTTGAAGACTAAGTCTTTTTGGGAGGAAGATGGTGGCTGCTGTTTTTAGAAAGAAAAGAATGCAATTACCTTTACTAAAGGAAGGGACCAGCTCTAATAGGACTTTTTTATCAGACTGTTTTTTTAGACTATTTGGGTAATTCAGTGATTATTACTGCACAGCTCTTTTTCCTTAGGGGATGCTAGACTGTTCCAAAAGCGTTTGTTAGTTTACTTAGACATTAAAGGCGTCCTTATGAATTTAGATTATGCTAAAGTACTTCAAAGTGTCCCTAGAGGTCTAAGCTGCTTTGAACTTAACCTCTTCTGCCCAGTCTTGTCATATGTGTGAGCCCAAAGATTGTAAGGAAGAGGTCAGGGATTCTCAGTCTTTTTAATACTTTGACCTATGTTACAACAGGAGAAAATAAACAAACCAGATTCCCTCTGATCTAGTCAGGAAGAAAGAGAAAGGATGGTTTCAGTGGGCCTCTTTGTAACCCTCTTCTTAACCTGCTAGCTCTCCTGACCAATTAAATAGGCAAAGCAGGAAAAAACCAAACAAAACCCAACTTTAAATACCCGTTGCCTTACTTCTAACTGCTTTCTTTTAAAATGTGTTTGGTCCTCAGGGCACCTTGAGATGTTAATGGTTTTTTATATAAAATTTGTATAATGAAGCATGTGAGACACTTGCGATTGGAAAAATATGAACTTTATTAAAGCTGGTCATGCTGCTTGTGAGCTGTGTATATCACACAAAAATGTGTGGCTAGATCCTCCGCTGGGGCTGTTCAAAATAACTGCAGTGACTCCAGCGGCGCTGTGCTGATTTACGTGAGGTGAGAATCTGGCTCCCATCCCGTATTATCTTGCAGTGTGACTGTGCAGCTGTAACGCAATCTTATTCAGCTTGTTGGGTTCGGAGGCAAAGTAAGTGCTCATGGTTATTTTTAGAAAAGCACGTCATCAGAGGGGTTCATATGATTCTCTCTCTCTCATGTATTTATTTTTTATTGCTGTTGACCTACCTGAGCTCTTTTGGTGTTTGGAGACTTTAAAAAGAATAATTAAATATTTTTCTCCACTGGGGTAGCTGGATGGTTTGTTTTTTCCCCTTTCTATTGCTTCATGATGTTGGAGACTATACAGGCAAGGCATTATTTTGCACATGATGCAACACAGCTCTTGTTTTTCTTGAAAGGTGGGTCTGACTGCACCTCTTTTCAGTTTTCAGGTGTCTCTACACAGCCTGCATTCTCCTTCACTCTCTAAAACAGAAATTGGACTGCTTGAGGGTTTTGTGGGTCATGTACTTCTTGTTTTCCCATCTGAAATATGAGCCCTCAGACCTTAAAGTCATCTTGGCTACAGATAACAGTCACGGTTGTTTTTCCCATTTTGACCCTTTGCTTCAGTTCCTGGGCTACAAAGGGAGCACGAGGGCTCTTGGTGTCCTTGGGATCAGAGTCTGTTACCGATCAAAAAGCCTCTTGGACATGTGCATCCTGTTTATATGTCAATATCTCCCCCAACAGCATTAGGGAGGAGGAAATTTGGAGTGTCAGTTATTTCTGTAAGCAGAAAGTGCTGCCTATTTCCCCGTGAGGCATGAGCAGCTCTTTAAGAACGTTTGGAAGCATGAAGCAACAAGGTACTACTGGGCGTTATCACCAGCATTCTTCTTTAAACTATTTTTATTTGCACGTACTTTATCTCCAGCATTTCTTCAGTCTGAGAAGATCAAGCAGACGCCACACGTACAGTGTAGCCCAGACAGCCAGATGACACAGTACTGTTTTGACTCGAAAGCCAGACTTCTGCTAAGCATCAAGGGGCAAACCTTTATCTCTGCACGTAATGCTGAGGGGTGTAGGGCAGAATTCATTCCCTCAGTCAGTGGAGCTCATCTAGATTTTCCATTGCAGTCTTTAATTGCGAGCCTACTAGCTACAAGGCTGTTCTCTCCAAAGTGGCTCTGGGACCCCCCATGAAACATAGATCCACCTGTACAGACCCCTGTATAGGTTCCTCTCCCTCATCTATTTCTCCTCTGAAATTCAATTGCTGCAGAGAAAGTGCAGAAGCCTCTGCTTGGTGCTTACATAAAGGTACATTAAAAGTCTGTGTTCTTTTTCTATCCCACCTGTTAATGAAGTGTAGTTGCCACCTTGGTCCTGCTGGAATGAAGATTGCCAGTGCCCCAAAGAAAGTTGACTGGCTTGCCCCCGAGAAATACGTAAACCATAAAGGTGGTTCTTGAAATGAAGAGCTTTGAAATAAGAATTTGTCAGTAGATTTTATGTATTGAGTCACTTGGACTGACATGGTTCTGGGTTGCAGCTTGCTGTTAAGGGCTAAGTCTTGTCCCTTACAAAATTCCTTTAAAAAAATTTTCTTTTAAAAGCATGAGGTCATCTTGTTCTGTGGAAAGTTTAGTGCATTTGTCTTCCCTGCTGCAAGGTAAGCATAAGTCAGACTGTGTTATGATAGAGGTGCTCACTGAAACAAATTCCTAATAAAAGAATAAACATGGAAGCAATCCATCTGTACCCTCTGCATTCCTCAGTGAAGCCTTCCTAGGAGCACAACCTGGAAGGGAACTGGTGGGGTGGACAGGGGATACCGCTTGCTAGTAAGCACTGACAAATGAGGAGAGGTGTGTTAAAGTTAATTCTGTTTCCCAAAAAGTAAGTCAGATTCCCACTGTACTTTTATTTTGCTGGCCAAGCTAGTCCAACCCCTGCAAGCCTTTGCTTTGAAAAGCTGGGGCAGTAATGCAATGTGGAAGGCTCCTGCCATTAGCTCAGATGTGCATCATCTGGACTTGCTGGTTGCAGTATAGTCCTGAATTTACCTATTGAAGCTGGTAACCATGTATATTTATAAATACCTTTATTAGCTTCCTTCCCTGCCTACCCTTTCTCCCCTGGCAAGAAGACCCCACCATCAGAAACAAACCGCCTTGTAAGAGGTCCAGATTCAAGACGCTATTCTATCTAGGTTAAATTTTGCATAGGCTTTGCTTGGGTTTGATTCTGGCTTGCAGTCTGTCTTGTCCAACCAGAAGACTACATTTAAATACCACTTGATAATTGACTACTGAGCAGTGTTTAGATTTGAACACGTGGTCATGGAGAAGGAAGAGAGAAGTGTCTGTCCTGTATGGAAGAGCAACTACTCTTAATGCAGCTTTAGCACAGAGTTGTACTTCTTATACTGGTTTCTGCAGCACCTTTTGCTTTGAGACTTCAACTGTTCAATAAACAAACCTGGAATTCTTGCAAGAGCGTTGTTTTTCCCATTTAAAGGTGGGAGAGCTTGAACACAGAGAAATGATTTGCCACTGGTGCACAAATCCACCTCAGAGCTAAGAGTGGACCTAAAATTTCAGCTTTCTTGGCAGTGTGCTAGTTCTTATGCCATCATATTGTGCTTGTGTGAAAAATGAGTCCCATGAAACTATCTCTCCTCCCCAGTATAGTTTCAGTGTTTCCTGCATATTGATAACAAAGCAAAGCATCTATAATAAATTCCAGGAACCTTATTTCAATTGTTCTGCAGACCATGATTACAGAACAAGGGGAAAGTTGTGATAGCAATGAATGCCTTGTCAGTGTCTGAAAGATGACTCAGCTTGTCTGTGCCTTTCCTGCCCTGCATCATATGGACTGAGCTGAGTTCCTAGCAAGTTTGATGCATGTGTGGTCTCCTATGTAAATGACGTGGACTGCAAGGAAGAATATGCAGTGTTCCTCTCAACTTCATGTCCATCCTGGGCTGTGTTGGAAAAGATGGTCTGCAGTGTTAGATGGCTGCTGTTATTCTGTACTGCTAGAGAAAAAATAGCTTCTTCTCCTGTTTCATCTCCTGCCTGTCTGCTGCTGCTCCACATAGCTTATTTTACCATGAAGGCCCCCATGCTGAATGATTAACACAGTTATTTGCTCTTGCGGACTGGGGCAGGTACCCAGAAGAGGTCGTCTGGAACCATGATGGGAAAAAGAGAAGGCTGTGGCTCGAGGTTTGCTGGTACACTTTGTGTTTCCTCACCCATGAGAGTGCCCAGAGCCACCACAGGCCTTCCAAGGTGTCCTTTGCGCCGTGCCCATGTACTTGCTGGCTCTCGCACCTCTGGCACAGCAGTGTCAGTCCCTCAGTACTGTGGTGTGACTGCCAGCACGAATCCTGCTTCACTTGTCCCTGTGTAGGATCTGGTGGTACACTTCCAGCCATACCTCACAGCACTGAGAGACCTTTCAGAAACAGCCTATGTATGAGGGGGATGGGGTGGAGGGAGAAAGGGGGGAGGGTTGTTTAAACTGTTTCCAAATAAAGATTTGCTCCTGCTGTCTGTGGTTAATATTGATTTAACATATTTTTGCAACAACTCTATTTAGTCTTTACTCTCATCCAGCTGTGGGAGCTCTGGTTTGCAATTGCCTGTGTGATTAATCCTTTTGTGCATTTCTTTCGTTGTATGCGTAGTGTCAACTCTCACCTAGCACATCACATGCTGAAAATATCCAGAAACCTGCCTTGTTTTCATTTGCTCTGTTGTACGTATATATCAGTGTGTTGTGTTTTTTTTTTTTAAACAGAAATATCCATGAAAACAATGCTGTAGTGTTAAACTTCTATCCCTCCCTCCTTCTCCTTCTCCCACACCCTTCCATCCTTCCTAAACCCGTTAAAGGCATACATAATCATTTGGCTTTCCTGGCATACTGCCATATTTATTGCACGAACAGCAATGCACAACAGCACCTGTGAGCTTTATAAAGGTCTTATTCATCTGATGGGCTTGTGCAGCACTCGGCACGGAGACGAGGAATACATACAAACGGAGCGGGAGAAAATACTGAATGCATGCTTATGGGAGAAACTACGAGGACTGCGGGAGGTAGGGCGAGGGGATTTTTTGAGTTGAGGCCTCTTTTATATACTTTCTACTGATTGATGAAGGCAAGCGCTCATCCCCGCCACCACCCGCAACTCACTCCCACATACGGACATATTCTTGCCCATAGATCATGCTCCCCTCTGGATGTACGTGTAAAGGGCGAACGCAGCCATCAGCTCTTACCACGTCCCGTGCCTTCTGGGAAGAGACTGTCTTCCTGCTGCCGCACATGCTTGAGAGAGGTGGCAGTGGGACGCGATTTCTGACTTTCTGTGCACGCAGTCACGCTTGTGCCTTGGCAGTCAAACAGGACAGTAATATTTGTTGTGTTTTGCTCTTTCTTTTTTGGCACGTAAGTAAGGGATCATATAAACAGGGAACATAGTTTATGGAAGCTTTCTGTTCCTGCAGGTATGCACACACACCCGCACAGGTTTATCTGGAAGTTTGACGTTCTTTATACTGAATTAATAAAATAGTTCCAAGTTTTTGTTGGTAATTTTGAGAAATGTTCTTGCAATTTTTTTGTCAATTCTTTAAAGAAAGCCAAAGTAGTATAAATTAATTTTGAACTGGTATAAAGGTGTCTGCACTATATTGTCTGCCATGAATTTAATCAATGGGAATTTTATGTGAAGGACAAGATCTAATGAAATTAAATGCTCAACATCCTCCTTCTGTATCCTGCTCTGTTCTCACAGTTTACATGCAGGTAACCCTTATTTTAAGATCGGTGAAATTCTCTTGCTTGCAGACAACATGATTAATTAACTGAGGGGCAGTAATTCTGTAATCAGTAACCAGTGCAGAGTGTTAGCACCCAGATGAAACAGCTTGCTTGTGTATCCTCTGGAGCAGTATCATGGGCATTTCTCCTTCTACAGTGAGAGCTTGTGCTGGTGCTGGTGGGCAGCAGAGTCCATTTCTGGAAGAAGCAGTGAGGGACTGTGGTAGTGAAATTCCAGAGACTCAACTCAGAGTAGACCAGCTCTTGCCCTCACCAACTGGAAGCCAGGCATGAATCTGAAGCTGTGCAGTGATGTGCCACCCCTCTAGTGTGAGTTCAAACTTTGATGGAGGAGTACTTTAATTTGAGGTGAAGTGATTAAAAGATCTGTAGATTTTTCTTCCCCTCTGCCAGAAGAGAAGTACCACCTGGCCAGGATAGGATGTGTCCCACCTTTCCATAGGAATGCTCCTTCCTTGCTCTCAGAGAAATAGACTGGGCTTAATGTAGGATTCTGTACTACAAGATGGTGATGTGCAGGGAGTACGAAGAAGCGTGGTCCTTGATGGATACAGCTCTGCTGGCAGAGCCTTGAGTGCTCCAGTTCCCCTTGTAGAGCTTGACTTGGTTCTGGGCACGGTGGCTTTGCTCGTGCAGGGTGTATGGTCGATGTGTACTGGTAGTCCTGTAACAGTACGGATTTTGTACTACAGTCATAGTTTTACCATGGCTGTGTGAAAGAGAACAGGAAAACAGTGTTGGTTCAGTCTTCTGAATGCAACAGTTTTAAAAGCCCCGTAGTGCCTCCTCTCCTATCCCAGGCTCAGGTCAGCCGTAGTTCTAGGTTCAGCCCTCAGCAGAAGTGGAGAGACTGGTCAGGACAGCGAGTTAGATAATATGAGGGTTGTAGAGTTTCTCAAGAAGCAGTTATGGTTTTGTTTTCACTTAAACACAAATTAGGTTATTTTTTTTTCTGTAGGAGTCAGTGGAACTATGTTGCTTTAAAATCCTGTTAAGAAAGATCATACTCGAACACTGGCTTCTGGTTTTAGTGGGGTTTTCTGGGTCTTTCCTAAGATTGTTTTCCTGTTGGTATGTCAGTAACAGACAGACATTTGGAATCTCATGTAGTTTGAGAAGCTTTAAAAGTATTTTCCACTTGATAAGGTCTGTTTCTGAGAGCATAATGTGTTTATTACAGGTTATCAGATCACATCGCTTACAATTTTCTCAGAAAAGCGATCAATGTCTTAGAATAAAATGGCATTGAAAACATTCAAGTGTTTCCTAATATAGTGCCCCTTAGCCTATCTGTTGAAGTTTTTTTTTTCCCTTGTAATATCTATTTGCACAGTGCCTAAGTGCTGAAGTGCATTTTCCTAGTGTTACGGTTTGCATGAAATGTAACTCAAAAGAAGTGCAGTACACCCTCTATAAAGGCTTAATATAAGACCTAAGCGCTGCTTAGAGTTTAATGTAAGCCCTGTTTTGATGGGCTGAAGTAGGATACCTGCTGACTCTTTGCACAGTGATTAATTTCACCTCTACAGTTTGATTTGCAATTGATGTTAATAAGGGGATGGCTTACAGAGAAAGCAGTCAGCGTGAAGATAAGTGTGGAGCCCTTACCTTCAGCTAGAAACGGTAATAGGTGTGGTGCTCTAAATTGACATGGCTTTTTTATAGCTTGTGAAATACAGGAATGGGTAGGCCTGTCAAAAATAAACGAAGGCATGTTTTCTACTTTCCACTGCTTATAGTGCAGCCCAGCAGTAAGCAAGCCAAAGGTAGGGATGAGAAAGAGTGTGTCAGGTTAAGTCTGGAAAGGGGGATCCTGAGATGCTGAGTCCAACCCCCAGCGATTGCAGGCACCTGTGTTACCTCCTAAGCCTTTTCATAAACTGATAAAGCTTTAAAGCTCTATCTTATTAGGTGATTTTGACTTCTCTATGTGAATAAGCTCAGTAACACATGTCCTTGTCTTCATGCCTCAGAACTCATTAATTTGAGGACATTTATTTAGGAGACCAGTAAAAGATGCTAGGAAAGAGGTAAAGGGGCCAGAAAATTTAGCTTAGTGGCTGGATTGTGGGAAATCTTTTGCAGAGGGGCAAGTGACTTTCTCATATCTACGAAAACAGGAAAAAGAAAAGATGGGAAGACTGATGTCTTAGGTAGGATGGAAAGGAGGGGAGACACAAAAAGAGAGTGAGTAAAAGATGTAGGAAAGTGTGTGATTTTTCAGACTGTAAAAACAAAGATGAAAAGACTTAAATTTTTAATTCTGCAGAATATAAATACCATGTTAAGGGGGGGTGTTAATTCACTGATTGTAACTGGAAATTCAGGGATAGCCTTATAAAAGCTAAGCACTGAGCAGAAGCCAGCAGTGCTGATCAGTTGTGTGGTACAGTGACAGCCAGCAGATGCAGAAAGCAAATATCTGTTGTGCTGCCCAGCACTCATGGGCCAGCTCCGTACCCGAAGAACAGGCCAGAGCGTGTGTGTATATGGTTAAAACTTTGAAATGTCATTGGCAATGGGGAAGGGAACATATCTGAGTTCTCTGTGGCACAAAAGTAGGGTGCGTGCACCCCAATGGATGTGCAACGTAATCCGTTAAAGTGCAGGAAGAAAATATTTTTGTACTATTATTTAAAAAACAAAAAGGTTTACTACATCTTTATCTCATCCTTTCTTAATTTCTATTTTTTTGTATGCTTTATAATGTACATAATTTATTATTACAGTAGCACATGTATATAATTTATAAATAAGTACACATCCATACATTGGGAGTGTGCGCTCAAAAATATTCTACTGTTAGGGGTGCGTGATCAAAAAAGTTTGGAGATCACTGCTGTATGGATCCCTTAGAAACAGCAATTGTAGCAAATTAATTGATAAGATACAGTATGACAACTTGGATAATGCATTTTTTAATGCAGTTCTACAGTGAGCTGTGGATACTACTGCTCTGAAAGTCTTGCATAGGGATGTTCATCCATCAGAGAAGGCCAGAGCTAAAAGGGCTTCTTCACATTGCTTTTGGGGTGTGGCTGGCCATGGCGGTGAAGCTGGAGTATCGGCATTGCCCATTTCTACATCTGGCTAAAGCATTTACAAAGGAGGGGGCACTGGGAACAGGACCAGTGTTGTCACAGTAAATTTAAGTGGGTGAAATCACTTATTTGGTGTCATGGTTTAAGTAATCTTCATGTTGTCCAAATTATTTACATGCTTCACCCTAAATCACCCTAGTGCCCATACATCAACGGCAAAAACCCTTATATTGCCTTTACCATGCTCAGGCCTTGCTGCTGCTTTCCATAAGTCAGATTTTGTCAGCCTTTCTAATGCCCTGCAATGCTTTTTATTCCAGCAGTACAGCCAATTAACACAACCATATCAAATGAGATTACTTGCAGAGTGGGTCTGATCCAAACCCCACTGAGGTCAGCTGAGGAGCTCCTATGGTCTTCAGCACATTTGGGATAAGGCCCATGATAATGAGGGTGTTGAAATAGTGTGGTTGAATGAGTCCCTAGGTCTTTTCAATAGATTTGATTGAGCTGTGCTAACAACTTTTTCCAACTGGAAAAAAACAGATAACAGCATGTTTGCATACGGGTTTGTGCTCTCCTCCTTTCTCTCCCCTCCTCCCTGCGTGCTCATGTATTTAGCACAGAGGCAGACGCGTGGTTGTGTCAACTAACTGACATGAAGCAGCCTATCTCTGATAAAACTGGGACTCTGTTTGATGTAGTTGCAGTCAAATGTGCTTGATTTGAATAAGAGATTTTTTGAAATCTATTTTTATGCAAATTTTAAAGCCTGTAAGGTAATGAGTCAATAAGACAGCTATTAACACTTCAATCTTTCTGATACCCAGAATAAGAGAAAGAGATGGGTGAGATATGGCTGTTGCAGATTTAGCCAGCCTTTTTGTGCTTGGGTTAAGTTAACCCTGTTTTATATGCTGAGTTTCATGTTTGAGTAGTTCCAGGTTTTTGCAAATGTGAGGTTCAACTACATGAAAGACTGTTTAGGTGTGCTGAGATGTGCATAGTGGTATTTCTTGACTGCATCTTTCTCCATTTCCACATTTATATTTCTCTGATAATGTCTTTTTTTTAAGGTAATCACACAATAACTTCCAGTGACCTTAAAAATTGTGTGCTAGGACTGCCTGCTCATGACTGTCCTTGTGTTTTCTCTACATTGATCACAGCAGGCTAGAATAATGAGCTTCAATTTCTGTCATTAGTGCAGGCCATGGAAGCACTGTGTCCAATTATTTAAAAGAAAAAACACAGAAAACACTTGATCATCTGTTTTAGAAAGGAATTTTCTGTTTTCATGTAAGGTCCTGGGATAAATGACATATACACTAAATCTTTTGTTTATTTTGCTTGCCCTTTTCAGGGTATGATCTTAGTCATACTTACTGAGAGTTGCCTGTGTACAAACAGAAAATGCTATTGAATGTATGAAGTGTGCCTAACATTCACGTCTTTACAATTACTACATGTTCAGACTGACTAATTATACATGACAGTGCAGATAATTAGGGGTTCGTGTAGGCACGCACTTGGTGAAGTTGTACAGAGAGTTGTGTCTCAGCTGTGTGAAAATTGTCTCTCTACTCTTCAAATTACAGTTTTTGAGGGCTAAAGAAATGTTATACACACAACAGGTAGGGCAAACCCAGCAGTTCAGTTGTTGCCTTGCAAGACACACAGCAGACATGCGGCAGTCGACTTCTTGCCGACTCAGCGTTTCTTGGGGCTGACCTTCGGGGTCTGTGTGTCAGTGAGATGGGGTACCCCGTTCCCTGTTCTCTCTCGAAGCCCTGGCCCCCTTTCTAAGACGCACACTTAAATCCCTCATGGTTCATCTCATCCTTCCTCTGTTCTATTTTCCACTCCTTCTGTACACTGTTATTTCTTCCTTGCGTTACTAGTACAGCGGCAAACAGTTTTAGCTGGGCGTTTCTGTCATCTTAACTCTTCTGGCCAATGTGGTCAAAACTTCTTTCCTCTGCTATCTTCAGGTGCCTGTATTTGGACACTTACATGTACATAATGTGATGGTTTCTTTTTTTCTTTAGAAAAAGTTGGCTGCCTGCAACTTCCCTTTATTTCTGGAGAATTTCTGTGCAATGTCTATTTGAGATAGAGACCCTTTATTTGAGCAGCTAAATGTAGATTTAGGAGCTTTGTCTTTTGACACCCAAGTTTGATAAATGTGGCTGCAGGCAGCAATGCAAACTATATAATCTTTCTCCTTCATAATGAGAGAAACACTGAAATACGTTTCTAATAAGTGAGGGTAATGTGATGCAGAATATGCAGCCTCTGGGTTACTTCTTGTTGTTTTTTAATTAAATCCAGGAAATTTTGTTTAGTTTAAGATCTTTGTAAACTGAGAGTTGTGGAGCGCCAGTTGTGTGCAGAACTGCTGTTTTGCTGCTTGAGCAGAAACAAGACCACGGCCAATTCACTGGCAAGGTGGATAAGCCAGAGCAGCTAACATGGGTGCTGTAATTACTGCGTACTCAGGGTGCCTCGGCTGCCTGAGCTGACGTACCATCTTTCATAAGCACTAAATTATCTTTAAAAACAAACAAAACCTACCACATGCTTGCACCATTTTAGAGACACGCAACCTATTTTATCACCAGCCGCAACTTGCTGATGGAACAATAGGAACCACCGTAGCCTCAGATGACTGGTCCGAGGACGTTTCATAAGGGCCTCTGAGTCACTCTGTCTATTCATTGCAATGTTTCACCAACCAGGTGCAGGCAAGTAAGGGAGTCAGCTACCCTTTTGCCAACATGCCAGCAGCTATAACTGTAAAAACGTCTTTGTCTAAGCTCAGTCACAAGCACTTCAGATAACCCAGTCCCCAAATTTTGTCCCATCGCCATGTACTGTCATCAAACTCTTCTTTTCCTATTCCTATTTAGTTCTCCAGTGCTGGTTTCTGCCATCACAGGTCAGTCTTTTACTGCTTTGCTCTGTAGGAAGAAAAGGTGTGACAGGGTGCATATGAAAGCCTGTACCAGTGGTCAAGCAACAGGAGGCAAATTGTGCATGTGCACAAAAGGGCTATGCTCTGCCATAAAATACAACTCTGTTCAAATAGACTTGTTTGAGAATCAAAAAAGCAACTGTTCTTCTAGCTCTGATCTGTCAGGAGAGAAGAGTAATAACACAACTTTAATTTTCAGGAGGTTTAAGCCCACAGGTGGCCTGGCTGTAGTAGTAAGTCTCAGGTGCATCATATGTCGCTAATGGAATAATTAATCCTGCCTGCCTGCATCCCATAGAGTGGTCACCCAGTACAGGCATGGCTGCTGAAGGATATGTGGTCTCTTCTAGATGCTTGTGTTTTGAAATTGAGAATATACCTTATGAGGTCTAGTATCAGGTAAGAAGAATGAGTTGTTTCTCAGTTTATGTTGAAGAGGAGACTTGGCTAGAGGGTTAGTATTCCATATGGCTTTTAGAAAGTGCTCTACTTATTGGAGAATGTGTTTGCGTGTACTGACTTTGAATTGGTAGGTTTTTTTCAAATTTTGCTCCTTCCCTAAAAGATGCTTTAGGTTACTGGTAGTTAGTGTAAGTTGGAAACCATTCTTTACAGATGTTCATACATCCACACATGCTTAACTCTCTGTACATCCAGAGGGTTGCACAAAATCCTTTAATGATGTATTGTAGTTGTAAAGTTAAAAACGGTGACTATGTTGTGGTCTTGCGTCTCTGTCTGTGGTCATGCCCTTTAATAATAGACATTCCCCCATGCACATGTGGAAGAGTTTCTTTTGTTGTTTTCCCGCTTTCCTTCAAAGAATCACTGTTCCCAGTAGTTGCCTGGGTTTTTTTTTAATGATGATGGTTGTTTATTAATTTTTATAAAAGTGGAAGACTTGTGTGATGATTGGTTTCCCAAATAGGCCTTATTTCATATGAGAAAGGGAGACTTGCCTTTCCTCACAGAGGTCTTTGTGTGTCTTTAGATAGAAGGCTCCATGCTCTAGAAGATGTTTAATAAAACTGCATGGTAGGATAAGGTAGTAAAATAAAAGCCAAATGCTAGATTCTAATAAACCTTTCGATACAGAAAAGCCTAAACATGTCTGGGACTGCTTGGCTAATTGTTAGCTGGCTTGGTATCTTTACTTAGAGATTTAAAGAAGCAAAAGTATTTGTCTTTGCAGATAAGCTGTGGGCAATTTCTAGCTAAAGCCTTTTTGTTGCTGTCTTTAGCTGTGTGACTGTATTGGTGTGGAAGGGGCCAGTTTCGTGACTTTGTGACTAGTTTGTGTTGGTTGCACAAATCTCTCCCTGATGGAAGAGGAGGAAAATAGTGCCTCTACCATCGATAGCAAACAACAATTAGAGCAGTAGTTAATAACTTTTATTTATAGACCAGAAGGAGCTATGCTTCCATCTAGTTTGACTTCCTGTGTAGTCAGGCTGTGCATTTTCCTTTAGACTTTTTAGGGGGAAGTGCTGTGTAGTGCGGGTTTTTGTTTGGTTGTCTCTTTTTTTTTTTTTTCCAAAGAAAAAAAAAGCTGAGGGCGAGGGGCAGGGAGTCTTTTTTTGAAAGCTACAGTGAGTCCACTAGCTTCCCTGGCAAACTTTTAATCTTTACATGCCCTCCATCCCAAGAAATGGCATCTGAATTCAGGGTTACATTTCTGTAATGTCCATACCCAGCTCCATGAGTGTTTTGGCTTTGTCAGGAAGGATGGAAAGCTGCTTGCTGTCAGAGCTTGTTCCTGTGTAAGTATTTGTAGGCAGCAGTCAAGGCACCTCTTGGCTTTCTGTTCAAGATGCTGCACTAACTGAGCTTCTTAAGAATTTCACCTATTAGTTCATTTTAGTTTTTTCTTCCCCATCCTCGGATCTCTTTCTACAAGCCTCCTTTGAGCTCCACCCAGTAATCCCACACCTTTCCTGAACAGGACTGTGTGTAACAGTTGCGTGGTTGTCTTACCTATGCTCTACATGTTGTTTCCTCACTTCTGCCTGGTAGCCCCTTTTTATACCCCTGGGGATTATGTTGGTGCTTCTAGACCCACCAGCAATGCTTCCAGCTCTAATCGAAGCAGTGACCAAGGACATGTGTATGACCTTTCCAAGCAGAGGCTTCCATCCCAGAGGTATGATCTGTGTTTCTGCTTCCTAGATGTATCATCAGGCTGCCAGATGACTTCACTTCCCTGTTCTGTAGCTGCAGCCTCTCCTTTTTGCTCTGTGCTATCCTATCCATCTTTGTGTCAGTGGTTGACTTTGCCAGAAAAGAGCTTTAGAGCCACTGTGTCTAAGGGAAGCATTTCACATAGTGACTGAGCTGACCTAACAGCTTGCAGCTGCCAAAAGGGATATTACCCGTCCCATCACCTGCTTGCTAGTGCTGACTCTGGCACTCATTTGGCCCCTCAGCAGACCTATCCAGCTAACTATGCAGGTCCCCTTCCCTCTCCTTCTAGATATAAAACGACCAGCAAAATAAGTTCATTTCCGCTGCGCTGATTTGCTGGTTTAGTGGCTGCATCATCTCGGGCAGGGATCAGATGAACACAGGGGAAGAAGCAAGGTGGAATATGTGGAGGTGCATGGTAGGGGGAAGGGAACAACTTTTCTTCAGCAGCAGTGAGCTCTGATTGTCTCAGCTGCCTCCTGCAGCCCTAATCTAATAGACGACCTGCTGGCTGGGTTGTATCCGTATAAATGCCGTGGCCAGGGTGAGTTTCAGGTGAGTGGGACCATTGCTGGTGGTGTGTGATGCCCAGCAACTATCAAACAGCTGCCAAGAGAGATTTGCAGCTATCAAGTCCCATGGCTACTCCAGTGGCTTTATGGCAGCGGGATGCTAGAGAGAGACTTGTGGATGTGTTCCTCAGCATAGAAAATCTGGGGTCAGATTTAAGTGATTGTGAGTCATGATTCCTTTTATTAGTGAATAAGAAACTATCCCTGTAAATCCTCCTAGTAAGTGTCCTGCTGATTAATACCTCATGGTTATTGGCCACGTTTTGTGGCCAAGCATTGAGCCAACTTTTAGCTTGTCTAGTTAGGCATCACATTAGTTCTCTGTGTAGTGTGAGATCTTTTAGGCAAGATGTTATGTGGTCTAGTGACTCTAGTGCATTGGACTAGCCCAAGTAGACGCTATTGGAAGAGTTGTATTTATCAACCGTACCTATACCCCTGCCAAAAAAACCCTGCCCCAGCACCAAATGAAAGGCTTGTTTGATAGCACTGCAAGGCATTAATTACATTTTTAGCCTCTCCTCAAATTCATTGTTGATGGCATCCCAAATTGATAGTTCCATTATTTTATGTAAGGATGATGTCAGGCTAATTGACTTATCACCTCTACTTTCCTCTTGTCCCTTTACATTTTGGGGTTATGCTGGCAGTCCTTCAAATGCTCTGAGTTGTGCTAGTGTTCCAGGATTTGTTAAAAATTAGTATTGTTAGTACAGAGCATCTTAGCCATTTTGTTAGGCATGTGTTATGTGATGCTACTTAATTTTGAAAAAGTTCACCTTCAGCAGGGTGCTACCTTGTTTTTTCCTCAGTTACAAATTGTACCTTTTCTATTGAATAAGTTTAAGAAATGGTTTTTGAAAGTGTTTTTCTGAACACTGATACCTGTGGATGCAAAAGTGAAACCAATCAATCTTCTAAACAACTTCAAGTAGGCAGCTCTCTGATTCCTTCCTCACATAACTTCTGTCTTCTTCTTCTGAGAATCCTTAAGGTTTGTTAATCTTTTACTCTTTTATCTTGAGGACGGGGCAATTGCCACAGCAAAGAGCCTTTACACCAACTTGCATGTCCCTAAGCTAATGTGGTAGTCATGGGTGGGTTCTGGCCCTTTGCATGGATTTGAAGTAAAAGGAGTTGAGAAGAGCTAAGTTCTCCAGTGGGCAGCCCAAACAATAGAAGAGAACAAAAACTAACTGTAACTGATGGGACTGTAACATAGAAAATTTTCAGCCTTATATGTTAGGCTTTCCTTGAGTGTTGTTCAGTAGGGGAGCTTCCCAAGGAGGAGGAAAACAGCCCTTTCTGAAGGGGACTAGTGTGAATGCTCTATAACAGAGTGTCATCTTAATGCACCTCTGTTGCAGATGCATCTTCAAGGGACAGATGCATGTTAAAGGTGGATGCTCAGTGTGAATGAAAGCATGAATTATGTACAGAACCCCTTGTGGAAAGCAAACAATGTCCAAAACACAAAATTTTTAGGTATTCATTTTGTCTATGGGGAAATGAACAGATTTAGTGTCTGTGTATGCATGCATATGAATGTACATATATGGATGCATACATAAACATAGAAGTATGGTTTCCTAAAGGATTTGAAAGTACCTTAGCTTGAGTTAATATTCCTTGTGTAGTGACACAGTAAGTAAATAAAGCAGCCACTATGCAGTGTGGCATGCCGGTATGGGAATGCATCGCCTTACCTGGGCCTTTGCATTGCAAGCACTGTTTCAGTTACCACTTGGGGGAGACATTAAAATTAAAGCTTATCTTCAGAGCTTTGGTAGTAGCCAGTGAAGGTCACCTTTTTCCAGGTTGCAATGTTTGGCACATGGTATATTAGATTTGTGCACTACTACCCTTTAATTGGTTTGAGCGGATTGTGCTAATGCTTTCCCGGGTGTATTTTTCATATTCCTTCAATTCAAAGATTTCTATCCGTTGGTTTTTTTTTGCCATGGTTGGATCTTCCAGTCTAGCCTGTCTTAGGACAGGCTCTAAACTCAAACTCTTCAGCAATAAGTATAAGTATTTGTCTTCAGGCATGCAGGTCCATGTCTTGGAGCTCCTTGGAGACAAACTAAAGCTGGAAATAATGATGCAGATCTGTAATGAGACTTAAAAGAATTTATCATTGTTTTTGTTAGCACAAGAAATACACAAATCTAATTGTAATAATTAGTGAACCTATTTCATTGCCTCAGAGTCTCTTTCTTATATGTGGCTCAAGGTAGTGTTGAGATCCTGCATCCCCTCTCCAGAAAGTGACTTCTCTGAGTCTTTGACTGGCTGAGTGGCCCTTTCCTTTCTCTCAACAAGCCTCTTTCTTCCTGCCAGGATTTCTGTAGTTTGTATCATACCTTGCTCTTGTTCTCTTCTGCTCTTGATCCCAATTCTGTTGTCAGACCTTTTATTTTTATCAACTTCTTAATCTCTTTTAAAGCCTCTATGTATCAGCATCTAGTTTCTTTGTTCTGCCTCTGGAAAAGACCACTGATCTGCACCCAGGTGCTTGTGGAGAGGGTGAAGAAAACTGGCTTCTCTGAGCTTCAGCTCTCCTCTTGCCTCTGAAGGTGAATCGTTCATGGTAATGACTCGCTGTCATTACCTCCCTGTGGAATTTTAGTTCATTGTGGTAGTTAAAAAGTAATCAAATGACAGTGTGCAGACTTCCCTCCACTTTAGGGGACCGCGTGATGATGATTTATTTATCGTTTTTGTTGCAGCAGGAGCTACGAACCCCTGTCAAAGATCAGGGCTCCACTGTGCACATGAAGGCTGTGCGATGTAATGGAAAGATGGTCGCTGTCTCAGTGAATTTGCAGTTGAGGCGTTGAAGTGTTTTGCTTTCGTGTGCCAGGAGCGTTTGAGACTGTTTAACTGAAGGAGAGAGGGTGAGCTAGGACAGGGGTGCAATAGCAGGTCCTTTGAGAGATGCTGTGAAGGGGGTCTTTAACAGATTTGTACGGTACATTACTTGTGCAACAGTATCTGAGATGTTAAAAACCCAAGAGCCAAAGGAACAGGCGACAGTAATGGACTTCCGTTTGTTAGCAGAGAGCAATGATTACAAACTGCATCCAGGAGCCTGCTAGATAAACAGTTTGAGAGAGAACATGACTGATATGAGAGCGAAGACGCTTCATTAAAATTAGCTCTTCCTGTCATGTGCACAACTACTTCATGGAGAGGAGGACTGCGGTTGAGTGGATTATGGAAGATTCAGACAAGCAGGCTGCCGAGTAAGCTGTCATGTGCTATGACACCGAGTAATGCAAATCAACTCTGTTCCAGGAAAACCATTTCTGCGTCAGCCTCTACATGAAAATTATCTCACTTGAACAAGAGTTTCTTTATGAATGCAAGAGAATTATTCCTAAGGACTGGAATTTGTCTGTGTCATGGAGGAATGGCCAGAATGGACTTCAAAGTGCAGTCAGAAGATGAGATAATGTGCAACAAGCACTTTTTTTTATAACCAGCAGCCCAGAGAGGAGCATGTCAGCTTAAAAAGTGTATTTCTTTCTGAACAGTCCAAACTGCTGTTTTACAAGTATTGCACAGTGTTACTGCATTTTTCAGTGATTAAAGAAGGAAAATACCTCTCGATCCATTCTGTTCTGGGTTGACACTTTGTGCAAATCCAGTGTTGCTATTCCTGTGTGTAGTTGGTTGCTTAGCCTTCATATGGCTTGAACGGGTGATTCAGAGCTCCAGGAAACCCCAGTTGCTTTTGTTTTGCTTTTAGTCTGGATGGCGCTTGGGAGCAACACTTGAGCCCACTTTCTTTAGGCAGTTTTTCGAGTTCAGAGAATTTCCTTGAAGTTTACTTCCTGCGATCCTTTCATCCAATCTGCTTGAAATTCTGCTTTTCCTTTGGCTTTGTTTGGCATCTATTCAACTCCCTTCTGTTTCATAGTAGGTATCAGCCTTTGTTAGTGGCCTACGATAGCTTACTCGGGCTGGTGATGGTGATTGACTGTTCAAGCACGCTGAAAGGTGATTGACACAGTTTCATGCTCTTCCTGTCTCATGCCTATGGTTGCTAAAGGGTATTCTGCTAGTGCTGGGGTAGGGAATAAAAGTGACGCATATTCCTTATTCTATCTACTTTGTCTCTTACAAGAGGAATTTGCATTATGAAAAGGACTGAGTTACTCCTCTTTCCTGTGGGCTCAACTCCTGTCAGTCCATAGGTACTCAAGAAGTCATGAATAACGTGCAAAGGAAAAGAGGAGGCTGAGTTTATTTTCTGTATTTTCACAACCCTTTGAACGCCACTTCTGTACTTCCACTCACTGTTCCTATGTGCAGGAGCCTTGAGGTTTGAAGGATTGTCTCTTCTTCCCTTCAGAAATGAATGATATTGTTCCTTGGTGACCACAGTGCTTTGCTGCTTTTCAGGAACGGAGCTCCGAACACCCTTCACTTTAATTCTCATGGTATTAAATCATGCAGCAAAACACAGAGCTCTGGACTTGCACTATTTAGATGCATTTATGGTAGCTTCTCTTGTTTAACTCCAGGGCTTTGCAGCCAGCACTGGTGCTATTTCGTGATATAGCAGATTGTCATTTGTTCCCTGCAGCATTCTCACTTCCACTGGGTCATTTATGCTGCTTCATGTGGCTGGTTCAGCCACCTGCCAGGACATGGGATCACTCCTCCAGAGGTGTTTGTGCCTCCTTTCTACCTGAATGGTGGGGAAATGAAATGTGCATGTGTGAAGTGTAATATAATTTGTGGTGGGTTTTATTTGCTGTTGGGAATGATGGAAAATGAGAGAAACAGAGGAATGAAAATCTGAGCAGGAAAAAAAAAAATAAAGAGGCATCCTTTCTCCTTGTGGCATCAGAGTACTTCCAGGTTTCAAGCCATGGGTAGCAGGCAGAGTCTGCAGTATTAATTTCAAGTTTATCATAGGCTGTCTGGTATGTACAGTATTATAGCATCTTTCCTGTAATTAAGGGTCAGACAATGTTGTCATTTTCACCCCTCTACTATAATGGATTACAACTTGCATAAAATAACTAGCTATGAGCTGAGATTTTATGTGAGCTCTCAGACTGAGAGCTAGCACTTCTTTTATTTTTAATCTGGCATACTTAATTATAGGCGGGTCTGAGAGCTCCACAAATTAAGGTTGTGTGATGCTCCCATTATACAGCTCTATTTTTGTTTGCCTATTGCTTTGTTGAACTCTAAGCAGCTGGGCTTGAAGTTTTCCAGGGCTGGTGCCTGCCTTAGGTGGAATTATTGAAAAATTTCAGTTAAAAAGAGCTTCATTATTTCTGAGACAAAAGCTAAAGAAAAATGTTTGTTTGTTTTATTTTTGGGATCTTTCTGTTTGGTTTTTTTTTTTTTTTTAATTACTCTTTAGGAAGTAGTGTTTGATTTTTATATTAGCTTTGATGCAGGGATTCAATATTTGGTGAGAGGAGGTGTATTTTGTCAGTGGATGTACTTTTTGCCTCTCGTGCAAATTTGGGCAAATTGTAAGTTTAAAAAATTGCAGTTAGCACACATTCACTGGAATCTTTTATGCTTATGTATAATTTTAAGCTAATATTTCTAATTCTGGCTTTGCTAAACGTATTCCCACCCTTTGTCTGTGCTGAGGGTTGAGCAGGCAGCAAGTCCTTGAGAGCAGTTCAGCTTGCTCCAATTACAGGGAGTGAGAAAAGCATTTCTGTAATGGATCCCCCATGCGATAGCGGCAATGGGCACAAGAACTGCAAGGGGGGAGCCTGTCTCACCTCTCCACCAGCCCTTTTCCCCTCGACTCGCCCACTGCCTGTGTGCAGCACTGCTGGGGAGGAGGGAAAGGCTGGGTACTGTGGGTGTCAAAATGGTAAGAAAGGAGGAGACTTGTGCAAACAGTCCGGTAAGAATGGGGTTAGGGGAGGGGAAACGGATAACTCACTGCATGGAGGAGGGTCAATGGCTGATACAAACCAGTGTGGGACTGTTGGGAAGGGGTTGGTTGGGGAGCTCACAGTGGGTGGTGAGGCAGAGTTTGAGTGCGGGGAGCAGTGCAGGTCTGCTCAAGTAAGAAGCAGAGATTGGGGCTTGGGTTGGCAGCAGGTCCATCACTGAGGAAGAGTGGGGATGTGGCGGTGTTGCCAGAGGAGCAGATGAGGGCTCACTGGTGAGGTGTGAGCACCCAGCAGGAAGCCTAGCATTTTGGTTTAGGAACTCTTCAATTTTGCTGGGTTTTGTCTCCGAGAAAGTATTAGAGAGACCTTCTGACAGGCTGTGCCTCACAACTCCCTTGCGTGAAAGACAACCTGCTTCTTCTGTCAGCTCTGCCATTAGCTCACTTGGCAAAGGTCTCTGCCATAGTCCTAGGGTCTTTTGATGACCCCTGGGGATAGAAAATGATGCAATGTGATGGATTTTTAATGAGCTTTTAAAAAAAACCCTGAGAACTTGCACAGAAAAATGCATTAAAGGCACATTATTGAGGTTGTAAAGTCAAGCACACACAAGTTAGGAAATGCCAGAACAAAGTTGGGCTGTGGACCATTAATTCAGGCTTTCTGTACAGTATGAAATGATCTCTGGTGCTCTGATCACATCTGTTTCTGGTCGGCAGGACCTCTGCCATGTTCAGTGCACTGTATGGATGGTGGGGCCTCTTGATGTTAACTTAAATAAATAAAATAATTATTTCACGTGCCCTGTAATCATGAGGTCTGTCTGCATTTATCCAGAACTGTCTGAAGGGAGGTGAATTGTCCTTGCAGTCTGTCAGACTTGCTCATTTGAGACTGCAAATGGGGAAGATGCCTGGAGGTTTTTTCCAGTAACTTTTGTCTTTGCTTTTTGTCTATGTAGGCTGACAGGCTGGTCTCAAAAAGGGAAGTAGGACTGTGTTCCCCACCTCGCCTTCAGTCAAGGAAGATGTCTCAGGCCCAAAAGCACCGGGAGGCATTGAGCCTCCTGAAGCAATTTTGTCTTTCCCTGGCAGGGTGTAGCTCTGTGCAGCCCTTGTGCCAGCTGGTTCTTAATAGCACTGAGTGGCTCTGTATGTACTGTTGCTGTTCAGAAATGTGGTACAAGACCTGAACTCTAAAACCAGTTCCCTGATAGCAACAGACATCAAGCAAGTTGTCTGATAGACCAGAACTGCATGGATTAAAAAATTAAAGGCACCTGAGGTACGCATGCACTAGTGGGAATACAACTTGGCTTTGCCTGCACAGCACATGACTACTTGATGTGTATGCTATATAATGTTTCAGGAATTCAGCCACCATAGCATTGCAACCCCTTTTTGACCCTATGAAATAATGGGCCAGTGGCCTAGTGAGTACCTCATTTATGGTAACGAAAGGCCAGAATGATCAGGCTCCCAAGCTGACTTTCCTCGCTCGATTTAAACATGAAACTGCATCCCTCATCCATACCATTATTCCTGATATGTAGGAATGGTTGAGATGTATACAGATAATAGGTGCCAAGTTTTCTGCAAATGGACTTGCATCACTTAGGATATGAACTTGCATAACAATTAGGAAGACTAATTAAGCTGAAACTTCATGTCATTTTAATTATGCAGTTAAGATGTCCAGTTACAAAGTTAAGATATGTAATTACTTGGGGAGGGAGGAAAAAAAGCTTTATGAAATTTTACTATGGTTTCTGAAAACTGTGTTTCTAGCAATGCACCTGTTTATGCAAACTTCAGTCTTCCTGGCGTTTATGGCCTTGAGGTGGTACCATTTTCTTCTGTGTGCCTCATAATATCTGTGTGAATAAAAAAGGGGGAAGAGGAAATTGGACCTTAAGAAAGGTATGGAACCAGTGGTCCTAGGGAGCAAAAGGAAGGCTCAGCCTGTGGTTAAAGCAGCAGGGTTGAGACCTGAGAGCTGAGCTTTGCTATCGGCTCTGATCCAGGCTTCCTGCAGACATCATGTATGGCCTCATGTATGCACCAGACCTCAGGTCTGCTGTGGACACCCCTCCTGGTGAGGAGACCACCTTTTGTACTCGCATGGGGTGGAGGTCCCACCTCCTTTCCCAAAGATAGATGTTGCGATGAGGGCGCAACAGCCTCTACTGCTGTTGACCTTCATCATTTTATTTAAAGGTGTTGAGCCAAAGATGAAGGGCTGACGCTGTGGATTTATGACTCTTCATTTGCTCTTTATTTGGAAAAGTCACCGCCCAGTGTGAAGGGGCTGCACTCTGAGAGAGGTGATGAAATATTGTCATTGGCCTGCTGTACGGACCATCTGTCTCTCCCAGGGCTACTCTACAGCACGGTGAAGCGTGTTGCTTTTCTGTATGGGCTTTTTCATTTAGTTGGCCTTGATTCACTGCTAATTTTTTTTCTTTTTTTAAATCAAAGCAACCCCCAAAACTTTAAAAACACTGTCACAACCTGCAGCCTTATTACAGCCAGTCCCTTGAGCCTATCAGTTCTCTTAAGATAAGAGACAATAAAAAAAATTGTTCAGCAGACCAGAACAGTATGGATTAAAAAACAATTGTTAGCAGATAGATGAGTTATAAATTTAATATGGAGCATATAATTTGGCCTTTTCTGCACATTATTCCTGGTGCATTAGCAAATATTTCAATGAAATAATAATCCTATGGTCATTTAGGTTTTGCAGCTGGTAAATATCTGCCCCTGTGGGGGCAGATGGTGCAAGTGTGTGTAAAGTCTATCTTTTTCTTGAGCAATTATGTAAAAATTGAAACACTGGGAGTGCATGTAAGTGATTAAGGAAAGCAAGTGTTACATGGAAGTTCTCATTATCTCTGAAACTGATATTACGGTCCTACAAATTCATAGTCAAAAAGTATAGATTTGTTGACCTTGAAAATGAAATTGCAGTGCTCTAACAGCCTTATCCCAAACTGGCTGAAGTCTCTTTTGAAGCTTACCTCTAGAATGTACTGAAACTATACTTGTGGATATTCTGTATCTATTTGTTGAGGAATAGTAATGATTCCTCACTCTGAGCCTGGTATTCTACACAACCAAGCTATTTCCTTTCAGCAAAAACCTCAGTTTCTACCAGGGGTACCGCTGGGTAACAGTAAAGGGCAATTTGGTAACCTTTGTTGGCCAAGGTTAGAAGAGGTTGTAAGAGGGATTTACTCTCCCCATTTTCATCTCTTCTGCTTTGTGAGAGAGTGCTTCAGGACCTATCTGTCTTTTGGGGATGGACAGCTGATTTAATTTTGTGTTTTGTTTTTCTTTTAGTGAGTACACTCTCTGGAGGTAATAACCAGAGGTGGTTGTATCCATCTGGGGTGGTATCCACTTTGGCTGCAGTACTTGCCCACTTGCAAGACCTGGGTTCTGTGCGTTCCTCTCTCAGAATGGGACCAGATAATGATGTTCTATCTTGAATATCCTGAGCTGAGAGGAAAGACTTATGTGATGGCAGCTCTCCAGTGACCCTGCTGCAATATTCATAATGCGAAATTTCCTAGAGAGGGCTAAGAGCAGAAAGTCTAACTCTGTGGCCAGCCTGGGGATGATATCAATGTTTTAGTGAGACTATGCTGTCTAGGCAGTGCTCCCAGGAATGCTTGTATATTTTCATATAAGCCATCGTTGTAATGCTGGTGAAGCTACCGTTATTTTGTATATTATCACTACTTTGTGAGCAAAATACATCCCAGTGTAAACTGGGATCTGGTATGGGTATATGTAAATAGAGGCAAATAGGTGAAAATGCATAATGATTCTCTCTTGTTTGGCAGGAATGATTTCCGTTATCTCAACAAAATACTTTGTTTTCCCACCCAGTCTTCCAAAATTATACACCTCCCAGCTCCCAACAATGAGGTCAAATAACATCACTTTTTTATCTCAATGTCCTCGTTTATAGCTTTCAGATATTATTAGGTTGTGCGTTACTTAGATGTAGAAGGAATAACGCACTTTCTCTATTGAGAAATTTGGAGTAATTTCAATGGTATGTTGAACTCTATGATGCAGAATTGGAAACTCTGTAATGTTATCTGCTACACAAATTGATTGCACTTAATGGTAGACTGTATAATACTTTTTCTTGCAGTACTGATCAGTACTGACCTGGCTGGGCAGATGGCTGGTTCCATTGATTATATATCCATCACAACTTATGTTGACTGTCTGTTGATTTTGACTCTTTTTCCTTATTTTTCGCATGGTGTTTTGTGGAGAGATGTTTGTATTTCAGAGAGCTGAAATCTGCTATACTGGCCTACAGGAATATATCTGGCATGTTAACTTTCTTTTAACAGTCATGTTAATATATACAGAGAGCATCTAGCTCTGAGAGGCCATCTGAACGTCTTCAAAGAGTTATTGAATTGTTTATTGATCTACTTCATTACTGCTGTTCCTTTGGTTCCTTTTGATGTCGTGTCACTTGTTCAAAATATAATGCCAGAGTTTTAAATTAATAGTTGTGCAGGAAGCCCTACATGTGTAAATATTAGGGTATGTTTCTCCTTTGAGTGAGAATGTGCTAGATTGTCCAGTAAATATTGCTGCCATCAGCATTTTATCCTTTTTCATACCCCTCCCTTTTCACAGTCTCCTTCTTCTCTTCCTCTTAAGAAAACTGAAGTGTCTGAGGTTTTATCTTTTAGGTTTTATAACAGCAGCCTAATCTTTTATTCTGCTATTGGAAGCTTACAGACTAGTTCCCTGCTTAGGAAAATAAATTTGATTAATTTTCCCTCCTTCCCTTTAATCTTTTCCATGTGTCTCTTTTACATTTGTTAAATTAATGAATTAAAAGTGCCTGCTGATTTTTTTTTTTCTTTTCATTAATTTATTAAATCAGTTCTTGAAGTTTTTTAAGCTTCTGGGATAGACAACATTCCATGGCAAGGAGTTCCATGGTTAGTACATTGATTACTTAGAAAAGTGCTTCATTTTTCATCCTGCCACCTGAATATTCATTTGTGGATTTTAATTTTTTTTTTTAATAGTGGGTAATAATTCTTTATGTATTTTCTAAGCTATGCAGGATCTTAAATGTATTTGTCATACCCTGCATCAGTTGCTTCCTTTTCCAGGATTAAGATTATAGCTTGTTTGCTTATTCCTTGTACAGAAGTTGTTCCGTATCTTCGGTCGTCTTGGTCACCTCTCAGTATCTCTTCTTTTTCTAGATTTTGCATTTGACTTAACCCTTCTAGTCCGTTGGCTGGTCTTCTATCCTTAGTGTGCACCCACAGCAACAGCAGGAGATTGCCTGATACCCAATTAATTTTTGTGATAAATTAACACAGAAGTGTGTTAAGTGGCAGAGTGAGAAATAAGACTTCCTGCTGATGAATGATAAGGCAGGCTTGGAACTGTTTCATTTAAATGTACAGCTTCTCCCAACGAATGTCTTGTGACTGCCTACAAGTCAGCCCCGCCTGTTTGCATTCTTCCAGCTTCTAGCCCACCTTCCCTTCCCGGCAACAAAACCCGGCCACTGTTTTCCCGGTGCGCTTCGCACGCAGCTCTGTGAGTTACTGGCCAAGTGTGTGTCGTGGGTGTGCCGAGCAGCCGAATCACATAAATTAGCCTGTTGGAGTTATTGGTTGCTTCTGGCTGAAAAGGCAAATGTTTGTGCCATGAAGCTGTCAGATTCATGTATTGCTGGTTTTCGTTGTATGCCATACAGGACAATTTTTCTTTTTTTTTTTTTTTTTTTTGTCCTTTTTAAAAGCAGCCCCCAACCCACTCCTTCCTCTCTCTCCCCCACCCAAAATGGTGGGAATGAGCTGAAATATTGCAGAGGTAGGGGGGAAAAAAAAAAAGCTCTTAATATTTAAGGTTGCAGAAAGTAAGCTGTTACATTAGAAATGGTCAAAGTCAAGGTTACCTGTGCAGTGTTAGATCTTCCTTCTTTTGTGCATGCAGCGCCGTCAGTCTTTAAGCACTTGCATACTGTTTTCTTTTCTGCAAAACTACAGATACTTCAACAATGCCAGAAATGTGAAATCATAGGGTAGACCTAGATGTGTTTATTCATAAGATTTCTTTTTTTTTCCTGCTGGACCTATCCTTTCGTTGTTTTATTCATGTGTAGCTTGACTACAGTGCTTCTGTTTCCCATCTCATTGTAAACCGTGTTGCCTTACCTCTTGAAAACCTACTTCAAATGTAACTGAATAAAAAGCATCAGAGAAAACCACGTTAGGAGGGGAAAAAGGAAAGCAAATCCTCAGCTGCGTGGAGCTGCCAGTAATGTTCAGAAGCTGACAAAGATGAACTGCTCATCTAAGCATAAACAGACTTCAGAGTCTGTGTGTTTCTTGCCTTGTGAAACTGGGTGCACTGTACTCATTAGTTTTGTTCCTTTTAAAAATATTTGGTCATCGCATCGTTTACTTTGTGTAATGTAAGTCTCTGTTGTAGTCACTTTTCGCTTTGCGGTACACGCAGATCGGGAGCCCACAGAGTGTCTGGTCTGCAGTGAAATTAGTTAACTGTAGCCCAAACTGGTGTTTTGTGATCTGCCGTGTATTTTACGGTGAAAGCATCCAGGATAAAATGCTGCAAAAGTGATGGGTTTCCATTGAGAAAGATTTTCATCTTTTCCACTGTTTACACACTGAAGATGAGGCCTTTGCTGTGGCACAAAGACACTTTAGGAAGATTTCAAACAGCAGCAAAAAATCCTCTCTTTGGAGAAGAAAATGTATTGTGTAGGCTGTTTTGTCATTTTGAAGTTAAAACATTTTTCCCCCAAGAGTATTAGCTGTTTTCAATAAGGAAAAACTCATATTTTTTTTAAAGCAGTTAAGTAGCCAGAAAGTCAATAATATGTATAAAATGTGTAATAAGTGTTGACTTCTGTGCCTTTACTCCATGATACCCTGTCGTACTGAAATAGTGCCCTTACATAGACTGAAGACACACCATTTCTATTGAGAGGGTTTGTGTTTGTGTACTGCCCCATAAAAACACTGTTGCTATTTAAAAATTATCAAATCTCTATCTTCTGATCATGATTTCTGTAAAATATCTTCACAAAAGAAAACCCGTTAAGAGAACGGGTACTGTGCTGCAGGAAATCTCAGGAAGTGGAAGTACAAAAAGCTATTAACTTGGTGCTTAAGTCCCATTCTGCTTTGCTGGTCACGTGAGATATAATTATCTTGATGTTATATATTTCATTTCACAGCACCATTTTTTCCTTTCCCTCCTGCTGGAGGAAAGGACTGTTTTCTAACACCGGCTGTTTTTTTCTCTCTACCCTCCCTGACCCCCAAGAATTGTGTGCTGTTTGCCCATTAGGTTAAACCAGAATTCCTGCCTGCATCATATAGGGCATTTCAAATGAAGCCTGCGTTGATTATTGGACCTGAAGGAGAAGAGGTCCAAGGCTGTACAGTGGGATTAAGAGGGAGTCAGCCCATTAGGATCTGAGCGCGCTGCTTCTGCTGTCTCTCTGTTATGTCATTTAGATGAATTGCAGACTTGATAGACTAAAGCAGTTGATATTGTGGCCTCTACACTATATGCAGCTCACAGTTTTTATTTTGGGTTGGATTTAATTTGCTCCCCAGGACTAAACAGTCTCGCTGCACTGCTTGTTAGTTCAGACCTGCCCTGGTAAGAGATGAAGGACTGGAGCAGAGCTTCGAGTTCAGTTTCCTCTCAGAAAAGTGTGGTTGCATGTGCCAAAACTGCCTGGACACAGAATTATCATGCAGAGGGAGAGCGTTAATACAGAGACAGCCTTTATTAATCTTAAAGATCCTTTGCCCCGGACCTTGTGGTGATAGTGTTCAGCCTGATAGTATTCAGTATTATTGTCTCTTTGGCTAATCAAAGCTGCTGCTGTTAGCTCTTGCTCTTTCAGGTTTCACAAACTGAAGTCCACTAACTTAAATCTATTGCTTGTATTAAGAAAGGAAGAGGGGAGGAAAAAAAAAAAGTCTTTGGGGTTGGGTTTCTCCTTTTTCTTTTTTTTCCCAGTATTGTCCCTGTCAACATGCCACAGTTTCATCTGAAACAAGGGATTCGTGAAGCTTTTCAGTCTGTTTTGTTTCCTTGTATTTTTTATATTTGTTTAATTTGCTGACTGGCAGCTGTAAAATCACGTAATCAGCATATCTGGCCCAAATACTAGGCCTGACTTGAACTTACTGACAGCGTCTTGGCTCGTGCACAACTGAGACTAGTTTGAATTCTTGTTCTGTGACCTGTACAGGTAGCGGTGATGGAAGGAGAAAATAATAGTCTGAAGATCTGTCTTGTTCCTTTCCCAGCTGTGCCACAGTTGTCAAACCCCAAATGCCTGTTTTGATTTCGTTTGTAACCTCACGTAGCTTTGAAGAGTCACTTCTGACTTCCAAGACCCTCTGTGGGAAGAGGAGCAGCTCTCTATTTCCACTGCTCAATTTGCAGGCCTGTGTTTGAGTCCCTTCATTCTTTTGCCCTCTCTGAAGCACCGGTGTATTGCGTTTATTTCTGTGACCAGAGGAGCTTCTGAGGAATGTCACCATATTGGCAGTTCTGTTTGGCCAAGACAGAAAGCATCTTCTCCCTCTCTGAATCCAGGGAAGTTATCTGAACTAATTACTATGTTAAGTCCTATGATGACAAGATCCAAAATTAACTTACTGCCTTATTTGTTCCAGGTATTCCACGTCTGCATTCTCCAAACTAAGCAAAGTAGGGATCCGACATCCTCCACCTCTTCCTTTCATTGGAAACCTGCTCTTTTTCAGTGAGGTGAGATACAGTTTTCTTTGTATCTATCTGAAGTGATGGGAAGAGTGGACAAGGAGGTAGGAGGAACTGAAGGGAATCCTACACTTCAGTGGTACCATCTTTTCAAGCATCGCCCTCTGGAAAGAATAGGCAAAACTCAGCTTTTTGAGTGAATTGGTAGAAGCAGTTGTGTGCAAGCAGCACTAATTTCAGGGTAAAATAAACTTGAGGGAAAGAAAATGTGTAAGCTCCTGCAGTTAATTACTTGAGCTTTTCCAAGAAAGTTCATGCCCTCAGTGAAACAAACTTAGTTATGTGAATAGAGCAGATTATGTTAACTAGCCCCAACCGGTTTGTTCTGAGTGGTTTTGGCTTCTATGACCTTTCTGTTTGTTTGTGCTTTTGCTGATCGTACGCATTTATTTTAAAGCTTGTAACGTTGCTTGCTCCTAAGCAGTAACTGGAATTACGTACCACTGAATGCTGCTGCTCTGTGCCCCTAATATTGGGACTGGGAGGAGGGAGGAAGGGGAAGTATTTGGGTTCTGCCTCCAGATTTCGTTCCCTAATTTTTCTCACCCATCCCCTTTCATTAGTCCGCTAATGCTGTGTTTTGGTTCCTTGCTCAGTTTCAGTAATGCTTCTGAGGGTCCAAGATCTCTTAATAATGAGGAACTGCTATTTCTCTGGTTGAATCTTACAGTAAAATCTCTTTAGTGTGTCTCTGTAGTCCAACAACTTTTTCAGGAAATCTGGGCTAACTCCAGCTGCTGCCTGGTCTCCTCTTTTAAGTGCATAGTCATCAATATCCATGCTGAGATTTGAATTATTAATGAGAATATAGTGCCTCTTACCTTGGTCTTCATGGCGATTGTTCTGTCAATATCTGACTCATTATTAGGTGAAACCCATTTAAATACCAGTTTTACATGTACATCTGATTTCATTTAGAAAATAGCATAAAAGGTGGACTTGATCTGCTCTTGATTAATTTGAACTGGAGTTAAGAGGGTAACTTTAACATACAGGGGATGCTGGTGGTGTGGAATACAGACCAGTTCACCCTTGCTCTTCTGGTTTCAATTCAGCTGGATGGCATGAAGCTACTCATTCAGTAGCTCTTTGGTGACAAAATCCAGTTATCATTAGTCACCTGTTAACACTTGCTTTACGAAGAGGTGCCTAGCAACTAAGTTATTAAAATATGTCGTAGATAGGCTTGCTCTGTGCCAGCGTACAAGTGGAAAGTTTTGCGAACCATTATCTATGATCTGTTAGGCAAATTTCATCACCAGAATTGTATTCGTTAAATACACTTAAAGCAGGCTAATGAAGAAATGATAAACTTGATTTTACTAACTTTTAGGAAAAGAATAAATTAAAGGTAGCTTAGAAATTATATCTTGGAGTACCAAGAAATAATAATTCCAAACAAGTTTTGAAACAGAGCTGAGTGATGCAAAACCACAAGCCCCACTAGGCTGTATGTCCAGCAGTTCAACATTTCACTGTCTGTTGTCTTTACAGTCCTATTGCTGCCGGTAGGAACAGGCAAGGATGAGTCCAGGCTCTTTGTTGTTTTTCTTTCTTCCCTCATATATTTTGCCGTGTTTTCTGGATCTGCTCCTGAGGCTGCTGTCTCAGAAATAGCGCCCATGGCAACGCACCCGTAATAGGAGGGCTGCTTTTATACCGCAGGCTGTTCTCTACGAAAGCATTTTTAGGGACACAAGTGCTCTCGCTGCAGCCAGCAGAGGACAGCTTCCACTTTCCCTTCCGCAGCAGGGGAGAACCAGAGGTTGCCCATGACCTTCCTGGGGACAGGGATGGTTTTAGGGGCTTAGCTGTGAGGGGCACAGCTATGCACAAGCAGTGGCTTGTTGGGCGCTGGGGTTACTTTACTTTTTTAACAGGAAGTAGCAAAACGTTGCTTTGTTCTGTTGCTACACCTATAACATTAAGAAGTTCTTCCACTTGCCTGTTTATCCCACCGTGTCTTTTCACTGAACTGGCTTTTTAGAGAGTCTCCATTTTAAATAGGACAGCTCCTTCTTGGTATTGCCAATGGTGTGCAGGGAAAACGCATAAGCCACCCTCCCACTAAATCAACAGACTAGTGGTTTTCAACCCATGAACATTTATTTCAGAGGAATTCATGAATAGTGACTAACAGGAATGAGCTGATGTGTGCAGTATGGGAATCTGCATGTGTGTAATTCATAAGCTTCCAGTGTCAAATTTCGTCTGCAGATCAGCACAGGTTGAAAAGCCCTGTGTGACCGTGAGACCAAGAAGAGTAAAGGGAAGTCAGAACACTTCAACACACACAGCCTTCCAGTCCAAAAACTGTCCCCATCTCATGGTTTCAGGCTTTCCTCCTAGAATATGATTGCTAGAAACTTAAGGTAAAAAATAAAGGCGGCGAGGGAGTCCCTTTGACATAATCAAGTAAATCTAGGACCTGGAGATTTAGGAAAAGATGTTAAAATACCAAAAGCTCTCAATAAAATTGTGGGAGTAAGCAGTATTTTTCAATTTGTAATGGCATAAATTAAAGGATTTGCTTGTCTTCTCCCTTACTTGGGTGTAAATCAGCTCTACTGAAGTGAGTGGAGGTTCCTGTTTTGCTCCACTGTATATGTGAACAGAGCAGCAGACCTTATCATCCTTTTTCTGCTATTCTTCTTCTGTAAGTGGGCCTGAAAACAAATGAACAATGCAAGCAGGATTTGACCAGTAGTGCTGGGTTGTGGGTGTTTTAGTAAACTTTCAAACATATTTTAAACAAGAAAATGTTTTCTCTGTGAGAATTTTTGAAAGAGTTATTTCGGGGTTTTCTTGAACAGTGTATTTTCTTTGAGTAAAATATGAGTTACTGTTAATATAGTGTCTCAGAAAGGAAGAGGAAGTGCTGAAAGTTAAGGGGCTAAGGGAAATGCAACAGGAAAGACTTATCTCCATCGCAGAGAAGCAGACTTTAAGAGCTGACTTGGGGAAAACAAAGTTATTTTACTGTAAGTCACCCCTTCTCTCTCAAGTACAATAAAGGGAGATAATCGCACCCTGAAACTGAAACATATCCAAGTTAATCGGCTTATCTCAAGAATGAGAAGATAGGAAATTATTGCAGTTCTGCAGCTGGGAAATTATCTGAGTCCAAGATATTAGATTAAAAATTCTTCCATTGCACGAGAATAATTTGTGGTGGGTAAGTCTGATGTAATAGTAAATATGATTAGGCTGTTTAAAAAAAGCTGCATGTTCAATTTTCCCAGTAACAGAGCAGACTTGCAGCAGACAGACCGCTGTTTTGCTAGAAACTCCTGACTGTTCCCCCACCTCTCCACATACTGCATTTTTCCTACCAGCCTGTGGAAAAACATGAGTTCTGTTTGCAATAGCTGTGCAATGGGAGACACAAGGTTATACACAGCATGGACTTTCACACATGGATCTGCGTGAGCTTCAGAGCAGCAGGTTGCAGAAAAACTAAACGAAACTCTCCTATTAATTCCCAGGCTAATGATTTTATTACGTGACAAATGCTCTGAAAACTGAGAAGGCACACGCACCGCATTACCCGTCCTCCCGGCAAACACTTGACCTGTTGCTATGGCTGTGCCGTGCTTTTCTCCGCCTTTCCCATCCGTTTTCTAAAAAGGCAGCTATGCTGTTTTTCAAATGTCATTGGCTCTGACATTTGCATGGCTCTGGTCGCCTGGTACTCTACCTGTGTGCACTGTTCCTTACTCAGCCTTCCAGAGATCAGCACTGTGCTGCTGCAGCCTTGGGGCTGGCGTCTCTGATGTTTTGGGGCGGTGGTCAGTGTGTGGTTGGCTGCCTTGGTGTGGTGCTTGGTAGGCGGGATAAGCAGTTGTGCCCTGCATACAGTTCAGTGATGTGCTTTGGGTCCTTATAATGGCATGGTCATGTGTTGCTTTCCTCCTGTTACTCCTAGCAAGCTCCAGTGATGCTTTTGACTGGCTGTGTGCTTGTATCCCTGCCTTGCATTTTAATGAAAGACATCACGCTCTTCAGTCCCTCTCTGCTTGGACAGGATACTCTTTGTTTACTCTGTTTATTTCTGTCTGGCCTACTTGTAGATCCTGGGCTACCCCGGAGCGGCCCATTTCTGCTGAATGGAAGTGGGGGCTGTGTGGGTGCTTTGTCTTTCTTTCAGTTTGGGATCTGGCTGGGCTGTGTTGTTTTATGGCTGATGGGTGGGAGTGGAAAAGGGGGGAGTGTAGGGAGGAAGCAGAGAGCAAACATGATCTTTTTCCACTACGCATCTGCCAAAAACATCCTCTGAGTTGGACACAAGGAAAAATAAAAGGCAGAGTCCTTGCAGGAATGAAATTAACCCCACGTCTAATTTTCAGCCTAGAAAGCAGAATTTCAGTACTTGGAGAGAGAGAGGCTGCAGTGTGTACTGTTCTGGAATTTAATGACACAGCATGTAAACCCAAACAAGGTAGAAAGAGGCAAATGGTGAGGGGAGCAAAGAGCGGGGGAAGGGAAGAAGAGGAGCTCTCAAATAGGCTGTGGACCTGGATTTAATTACAAGAATAATATGGCTTACACTGACAGTGAAAGCCTGCATGTGGTTTTGTGTCGCTTTGCACAGATAAATGGGAGGAATGGGATAGGGAGTGTGTGTTTTGCCACTTCATAGCTATCTGTGTGGAACCAGAAATGGCAGCTGTGGCATCACCCACCAACCTGGCTTTACGTCCTCCAGTCGGCTGTGCGCATCTGCCGTGGGCCTACTGAATGCCTGAACAGACATCACAGGGTGTCTCAGGTCTTCTCTTACATCCTGGGGCCCCACCCCCACCCCCCCAGCCTTGTTTGGGAGGCCTGTGTATGCATGCATTTCTTGTGACATGATTCCATGCGGTATAGATATAAACCTAGCCATGTCACAGTCTGCAACATGACAGAAAACCTGGGGTTAGGTGTGTTTTTATGTGTATATTCATACGTCTATAAAGCCAGTCTCTCTCCCCTTCAAATACATGTATTTTCCTAGTTTCAGCTGATACTCTGTGCTACCTCCTTTGATCAGATGTTAGCGTTGTCAGATACCCTGACAAAGTCAGTGCAGTATCTGTTTGCGGGAACCTAAGGCAGGAAATCAAGACATTGCAGTTAGCCGTCTTCCACTTGACTAAATGGTATTTGCACCTTTCAGTGAGAGCTGGACCTTTGGTTTCTCAGGAAGGCATTGGGCAGAGCTCTGCCGTGGCTCATCCCAGCTCGTCCCTGAGCTTGGGGGGTCTCAGTGGGGTGAGCCTGCCTCTGGGGGAGCAGTGCGTACACCTCAGAAACCCTTATATAGAGGCACGATGTTCTCGGCTTTTTTACACTCGATGTTTCTGATAGCTGTGTTTGCAAGGTATCCCTGAATGTGATGTCAACTTTAAATAATGTTTATGGAAGCTGCAGACAGTAGTAGGATACACAAAGCAACTGGCATGTTTTACGTGACAGAAGAAGAGGGGTGAATCATTGCTGCTTTGCTGGTGAATAACGGTGACCCAGGCACTGAAGGTGGTAGCGGTCACGACAGATGCTGTTGCTCTTTTGGACTATACTGTTTTTCTTTTGAGGGAAGAAACAGGTCCCTTTCTTATTCCAAGGAATGGCGTGTTCACTGTGTGGCTTCTGCCTAGACCAGCTCCCACATCTATTTGCTGTCCAGGGCTGGGTGAGTGTTTCCTGTAGACCTCGGCAGTTGCCCCTAGAGGGGGATGCAGACTTCGCTGATGAGTGACGTCATAGTTTTGGTATTCTTTAAGCCATGTTTTGGTGGTTCCTTTTAGCATACTTTATGCTTGCTTTATTAAACACTGCATGAGGTGAAGCAATGTCTGAGGCAATGGCTAGCTGCATGTGAAGGGCATTACCTGTTAAGTGGAAAGGGAATGATGTTCTCCATGGCAGCACAGCAAGTGAGAAGAGAGATGCTCTGATCATGCTCCTAGCTTTCCCCAGACACCCAGTGTGATTTTTGGGCAAGTCTGACTGGGGTGAGGCTTTGTTATTTTCTGGGTAAGCAAATCTTTCTTTTGCTTCCCTTTGGGCTTCTTTTTACCCACCTGCAAAATGACATAGATGGTGTTCTGGAATAGATAGGTCTGCTTTTTCATCAGCTTACGGTGAAACACTTTGAGCAACTTCTCTGGGGACTTTCTCTGGTAGATTTGGGGAGTCTGGTACACTGCTGTGTTTAATGGACTGGGCCACCTGAAGGCTGGAGGGGGATTAAATGATTTGGCAATAGCTGCAGAGCAAGTGGAGCTGTAAATTAACGTCAGGACTGAGCTCTGGTCTATAAATAAAGGTGTCTGAATAAGGTGGGTCCCCAAGATAACAGCGCCGAAGGACGCTTCTCCACTGTTCCATTCTGTCCTTGACCAAAACTATTGCTCTTTGATGGGATTTGATGGCAACTGACAAATGACTACCCAAGATCCATCAGAGCAGAGGTCTGCATCATTAAAATGAGACCTGGCTCATGAGAGCCTTGTAGGGAAAGTTTGCCATGTGTTGTGTCTTTTGGAGAGTATGTTTGCATGTTCATCACGTAACTTTCTGGAATTTGCTATGTAGCCTGCTCTTTAAGCAGCATAAACTGCTAAATTAAAGCTAGCTCTGGCATGATATGTAGCAACAGTGAACACAAAACAGCCATGCTGCACAGTAGTTGGGTTAAGAGAATGAAAATAATGTGTAGTTGCAATGGTAGTAGCACACAGATAGGCCCACTTAAACTGGAATTTACCTTGGACTCCAGGATCCCTGTGATCATGCACAAGAAGTAGGGAACTTCACCTTGAAGAGCAGTGCAATAGTGATATGACTGAATAGGAGGACTCCTGTAGCTGTTGTAGTAAACTTAATGGGCTTCTACACATGGACTTAAAAAAGCAGGAATATTTCTTAGGCGTGATTGTCTTCTGTTCAGTTTTGGTTGTAGTCACATCAGTGTGGTATGGGCCTGGAGAGAATGGGATTGGACTAAATAAAATATTTCAGTCCTTGAAATTAAAAAAAAAAAAAAGCAATAGACTCAGGTCTGCAATGAATAAAAGCAATCTCTGTTGTATTAAATGAAGTTGTAACTTGCTCACACTACCTGTAAATCTGGAGTTTAGTGGCATCATATGCTGTTCACCTTCTTATTGCGATGTGGAGAAATCCATATTCAGAAAACCAGTTTTATGTCAGCAGGATCAGTATGTAAAATAATGGCCAGGTATCAGTTGTAATGCTAAAATTATAGTGGGCTCAGATTGGCTGTTGAGAACAGTTGTTATCCATGAGCCAACAAATTTAGCTGAGTCTTAACTTCATTAGCAGTGTCTAAACGCATTAGCCATATGCTCCTCAGCATATGGGTAAATACATAACAATTTATTTTCATTAGGGTTTTCTTGCAAGTGCTGCTAACCCAAGCTTCACTAGAAATGTTTACAGCATGACACGTCTCTTCAAATAAGAAGCTGGCCTTCTGTACAGCAAGTCATCCTGAAAGGGTGGCAAGCAAGATACTTCCCCTGCCCTTTCTGAGTGTAGGAAGGTACAGCAGCTGTGTGTCTGATCCACTGCAGCAAGCTAGGCTCGGTTTCTGCAAGGCTTTATATTAACATGAGTAATAGAAGGCTTTGGAGAACTGCCTGTTCCAACATGTGCCATTAAATCCCTGGTATTCATTGTGTGCTGTCTTCTGGCTGCCTACCGTGCACCTTAGGTGTTATCACCTCCTGGTAGCTTTATCTGGATGTAAGACTCTGGGTTCTTCCCCCTTCCTCCCCTCCCCAGGCAGGATGTAGAGATGAAATGTAACTTTCCTTAAGAGGGACTGAGTGTGAAATTGGGTCTTAGTCATGGCCTGTAGTCAAATGGATTGTATTGGATTTGCATGGCAAGATTTTGGTAGTGGTGGGGGGGCTACCGGGGTGGCTTCTATGAGAAGCTGCTGGAAGCTTGCCCCAAGTCCGACAAAGCCAATGCCAGCCAGCTCCAAGATGGACCCACTGCTGGCCAAAGCCGAGCCCATCAGCAACGGTGGTAGCACCTCTGGGATAACAGAGTTAAGAAGGGAAGAAGAAGTTGCCGTGGGACAGGAACTGCAGCTGGAGAGAGGAGTGAGAACATGTGAGAGAAACAACTCCACAGACCCCCAGGTCGGTGCAGAAGGAGGGGGAGGACGTGCTCCAGGCACCGGAGCAGAGATTCCCCTGCAGCCCGTGGGGAAGACCCCGGTGAGGCAGGCTGTGCCCCTG
>JAVKLA010000024.1:21889340-21913372 GCA_034782735.1 Sagittarius serpentarius
GCGCCGGAGCAGGCTCCTGGCAGGACCTGTGGCCCTGTGGAGAGAGGAGCCCAGGCCGGAGCAGGTTTGCTGGCAGGGCTTGTCACCCTGCGGGGGACCCGCGCTGGAGCAGTCTGTGCCTGAGGGACTGCAGCCTGTGGGAAGGACCCAGGCTGGAGAAGTTTGTGGAGAACTGTCTCCTTTGGAAGGGACTCCATGCCAGAGCAGGGGAAGAGTGAGGAGTCCTGCCCCTGAGGAGGAAGGAGTGGCAGAGACAAAGTGTGATGAACTGACCATAATCCCTATTCCCCATCCCCCTGTGCTGCTGGGGTGGGTAGGAGGTAGAGAAAACCAGGAGTGAAGCTGTGCCCAGGAAGACAGGAGGGGTGGGGGGAAGGTGTTTGAAGGTTTGGTTTTTATTTTTCATTACCCTACTCTGGTTTGAATGGCAATAAATTAAGTTCATTTTCCCCAAGTTGAGTCTCTTTTGCCCATGATGGTAACTGGTGAGTGATCTCTCCCTGTCCTTTTCTTGACCCACGAGGCTTTCATTGTATTTTCTCTCCCTTGTCCAGCTGAACGGGGGGGAGTGATAGAGCAGCTTTGGTGGGCACTGGGCATCCAGTGTCAACCTACCACATGGATACAGTGCTGGGAAGGGCAGGGTGGGTTTGCAGCACAGGCACTGGGGCAGGGCTGTGAGGGATTCAGTAGCTATGGACGTGAGACAGATGCAAAGCAGCCATTGTGTTCTTGGCTGTCTCTTAATTTATCAGAAATAAGTGAAACATTATTTTCTGGAGCTCTGTTTTTTTGTCAAATATTTATGTAATTTGATCCAGAAATGCAAGTTGCCTAGAAAGATGTGGAAGTGTAAGAAAGGACCAGTCTTGTCAGAGAGGTGTAAAGATCAAAAGTTAATCTAATTCTCTGGTCCTCAGAGGCCTCAGCACATGTCTAAGTGTAGACGATAATGTGAAACCAGAATCAACCAGAGCTGGATTCTAATCGGGTTTGTCTGAGAGCTGACTGGGGTTTTTTTGTGGTTGTATTCTTTGGGGGTTTTTTGGTGTCTTTTGGTTGTGTGGGGGTTTTTTGTTTGTTTTTTTTTAAGAAAAGAAAAAGTTTTTCAATAGGAATTCTAAACAAATCTGTGTGCGTTAAAAACATATTCCAAATT
The DNA here is from genome assembly GCA_034782735.1 of Sagittarius serpentarius. Lineage (NCBI taxonomy): Eukaryota > Metazoa > Chordata > Aves > Accipitriformes > Sagittariidae > Sagittarius > Sagittarius serpentarius. The sequence continues at coordinate 21,890,500 of JAVKLA010000024.1, forward strand.
GCTGGGTTTTTTTTCTGTTTTCACCATGCAATGGGTTGTCCTTGTACTTTTTAACTTTTCATTTTGTTTCTTTGTAACTAACCTTTTTTTTTTTCCTGCTTCCATTTTGTAACTTTTTAAATATTATATTGTCGTGGTTTAACCCCAGCCAGCAACTAAGCACCATGCAGCCACTCACTTCCCTCACAGTGGGATGGGGGAGAGAATTGGAAGGGTAAAAGCGAGAAAACTTGTGGGCTGAGATTAAGATACTTTAATAGGTTAAGCAAAAGTCACACACACAAGCAAAGCAAAACAAGGAATTCATTCACTACTTCCCATCGGCACGCAGGTGTTCAGCCATCTCCAGGAGAGCAGGGCTCCATCACACATAACCATTACTTGGGAAGACAAACACCATAACTCCAATGTCCCCCACTTCCTTCTTCTTCCCCCAGCTTTATATGCTGAGCATGATGTCCCAGGGTATGGAATACCCCTTTGGCCAGTTTGGGTCAGCTGTCCTGGCTGTGTCCCCTCTCACCTTCCCTGTGCCCCTCCAGCCACCTTGCTGGCTGGGCAGGAGAAGCTGAAAAGTCCTTGACTTCGTCTAAACACGACTGAGCAACAACTGAAACCATCAGGGTGTTCTCGACATTCTTCTCATCCTAAACCCAAAACACAGCACTGTACCAGCTACTGGGAAGACAATTAACTCTATCCCAGCCAAAATGAGGACATCAACTTTAGATGATTTCTATTAAGGCAGAGGCAAAAGTGAAATGTTAGTTGGACAGTTGCAGTGGTGCAATTTTAAATATTTGGGTAGAATCTGACTGTTCAGGTAAAATCTTCACTGACTTGCCTCTGTTTGCTTTTATGTCTATATACTGAGAGGAAAGAGCAAGGTCTGGACAGGAGAAGGCTCCTTGTAGCCTAGGAAAGAAGTACAAAGAGATATGAATAAGAAACACATGATTGATACATGATTTTTGCAAAGGTTACAGCTCGTAATGAGATTAACAAATCTACCTTGATCACTTAATATGCTGCAACATATAATGTGTTGTGAAAAGTGTGTGGCAAGGCAGCAGGAGGAAGGGTAGCATTTGAGTTATCCTTGTGTTCCACATCTGAGGACGGTCTTGGACAGGCGCACCTTGCAGCCAAGGTGGGGTGGAAAAGGCGCTTGATCACACACAAGGGGGAAATGGAAGAGCTTTGGGGGGAAAAAAAACTACAGTTGGTGACCTTATACCAGGGATCTCTATTTTAATAAAGAGTCTCATATAGTTCATGACAGATAGAATTAGGGACCATGCAAGTATCTTGTACTTATATTTGTGTTTATATTTTTTGCTACCTTTTTTTTCCCCAGTGCCCTGGGGAGCCATCTCGAAGACCTCATAAACGTGAGATTTCATTTTCTAATGCTATTTCATTTCCTGGATGGAGGACCTGCCACGAGAAGACCAGACCTCAAATTATAATAGCCTTATAAATAACTCCCTAAGGCAAAAGGAAAAAAGAAAGCTTTTGAAAGACAACCGCAAATGCAAAAATGGAGGTATTTGGGTTCTTGCAGAATCAGACTAAGCAGCTCTAGTTAGGACGCCATTAATTTAGTGTAAAGTTTTTTGGGGTTTCCCTGTCTGTGTGTGCTGTTTACTTACAAACCTGTATCTCAAAAGTCCTCTGAGGTCTTTTATTTGAGTTTAATTTTCTACAGTGTTTTGGTGCCTTTTGGCCTGTCTTTAGAGCCTGCTAGAAAATGGAGTTTTCAGGTAAAATTGAAAACAATTCAACAAACTGATTAAAACAAATACAATCACAAACTGAGTAAAAATAGTCTGAAAACGCCACTTTTTCTTTCTGGGTGAAGTAATTTTATTTCATCAGACCCAGACTGTCTGCCTGCTTTCCACTGGAAATCTGTGCAGAATTGGCACATTGACTAGAACAAAAACATTCCCGAGGAATCGGCATGTTCTGTCAAAACATTTGAACAGCTCCTGTCTCCCAGAGCACAGCTCTGCTGTGGAGTCGGCAAAGGGAGCTCTGCAACACGCGGTGCCGGCTTCCCCTCCAACCTCCCATCTCAAATCCACCTTTTCACATAATTACAGGCCAAGTACTTCAGGATAAATTATATTTAGCTGTGGTGGGAGTAAATGAGGTATGTGAGAGCCTTTTGCACTATGGTGTGACCCATGTAAGGGCTGTCCTTTCTCTGTTCCCACTAAGGCTGTGTTGTATATGAGAGGAAAATTTAGGAAGGTGAGACTGTAGGACCCCAGTATCTTCCTGTAGCAGCCTGGGTCAATGTACTGGCCAGGGACAGCCAGGCTGGCAAAGCTGAGCTCCAGGAGAAGCCCTGTTGTGCAGGGACAGGATTCCCCCTTGACGGATGCCTCTGTGCCATGCCTCTCGCTGCTGCATGACTCTGCTACGTATGAGCTCAATCTCCAGTAGCAAAGTTCAATCTCTGTGTTGTGGAGTAATGATAATTTTTTTTTTAATGACTTGATTAATTAAAAAAAAAATTGTAATCTCTGGCTAGAAGAAGATACACAGCAATTACAGAATGTAACTAAGCAAAGTGTCATTAGCCTTAACCTTTGTAACAGGACACTGATTACCTTACTTTTTAAAAGTATTATCTTAGTCCTCTAGCACTGAAATGAAGGGAATCTTGCTGGTAAGCTCTACTTGGTATGAATAAGAGTGGTAAAATCAGGCCTGCAGCCAATTTACCAGAGGTGCTGTCTGTCTGTTATTGAGACAAATTGCTTAAGAATGTAATTGTATCATTCTTGTTACCAAAATTGATATCCCCCGGCTGACCACAGCTAAATGAGTTTTTATTTTTGCAGAATTTCTGGGCTGTTGCATGATGAGGCATTGTGGCAGACAGCATGCAGTCAGTGGTTTGAAACAAATGAAGTTTTTCTTCATATTTGAAACAGTGATGTGTATTAAGCAATGCTTTACTGTGCTGATGAACTAGCAGATGGTGTCCTTTAAGGCTGCACAGGTGACAGTAGCCTGTTTGAAAGAGTATCGTACCTCTTTGTCTAAGCCCCGTCCAGCAGAAACGCCCTTTATAAAATAACATAAAAGTAAACAGGGTGGGAAGGCAAGCAACCCTACGTATGTACTTATCTTACACACCATGGCACATGCCCACGTAGCAGTTCAGAGCCATTTTGATAAAAGTGGCATCGTTGAGAAATGTGGCAGGAGAGAATGATCCATGCCATGTGGAGCAAGGAGGGCAGAGGTGGTTTATAAACCAGCCCTAGCTCTGCTTGGGTTAGTGGCAGTGCAGCAATCTTACAGGGGGTGGGTTGTGAATGTGCATTCCTAACTCTATTAACTTATCCCCTGGGCCAGAAGGGCCAGATGTGTTGCATAGGCAACATATTTAATCTGTGAATGATCATTCCTGATGGATCCCCTCCAGCCAGTCCAAAAGTTACATTACTGGGCCCCAGCCCACTTCACGTAGAAAGACAAGACCACCCAATCTGGTGCCTTTAGGGAAGGGAGAAGGTGGAATTGCTGTGATTACTATGATTAATAATTCCACATTTTATGCAAGCAGTTGTACGCTCTATGGCCAAAATGCTTATATACTGGTGTCTAACCCAAGGCAGCTAAAGCCACACAGTAGCACCTAAAAGCCTAACCATATGATTCTCACAGGAGTTAACAAGCATTATTATTTTTAAACGTTGCTATAACTCCTTTTCTTTTATTTAGTTATGCAAAGTCTAGTATGCTGCATTTGTAAATTTTGGCCTGAGCATAAACGATGCTGACAAAATATGGTCACTTCTGGGACTGAGGCGAAGGTAATTTACCACAGTATGGCTGTACGGGAGGGGAAAAGCTGTTAAAGTCCTTCTATGGACGGTTATGGCAAATATATGTTAAAAAGCTTTGAGACCTTGTACAGTGACGAGCCCACCTCTTCCTAGGAGAGGTAACAGGCTGAAACAGCGTCAGAACTGAAGCCTCTTAATATATTGTATCAGTGTCTTGCAAAGATCTGAGACAGGTTTGTGCAGACTTACCGCTGTCCTAACAGAGGAGCAGTCACTTGATTTGCTAAAAGCTTATCTGCAGAGCCAGACCTGAAAGAAAGGAAGTGTTCCTGGGAGTTTTACGGGCAAGGAAACTAAGGCCTGTGGCTATAAGTTTTGCTTTACGCACATTCAGACCCCTGGCCGAGTGCCCGCTGTCTTCGCTGGGCATGGGAGCAGGTAGCGAGTGACTCTTCCAAGCTTGCACAGAAAGAGTTGGTGGCAAGGCAGCGAATTGCCTTCGCATCCAATGGGCTCTGGCACAGCACCGCAATTGCTGCCGCCTTCTCGGAGCCTCCTGTTGCTGCAGGAAAAGTTTATATTGCACAGAGGAGGATAATGCCTCAAAACATCCCCACTGGAATAAATAAGCATCTTAAATTGAGAGTTCAAACACAACTTGCTTTTCTACTACTTCTGTAGTCTGGTAGTTTTTGTTTGGCTTAGGAAAAATAGGAATAAGTGCTAAATTCATGCTTAAAAGGCTGCCTCTCTTCAGAGAAATTTGTTACTCTTTTTCTTACTTTCAACAAGGAAAACTTGCTTTTGTAGCAGAGATTTTGACATTAAGTGTCTTGATAGAATAACAGGCATGAGATGGATTGCAGTCTATTGCCTCAAGACTGTGCCAATCATAAACTAAAATCAGTTAATGCATTGAGTTAAATCTTGCTATATTGTGCGATGTGCTAGTAGTATTAAAAAAATCAATCCAGAAAATATATTGATTATATTATCTCCATAGCAACAAACAATAATGGGATAATGTTAGCTTAATAATTGTGCTTTGTGGAAACCTTTCAGAATAATTACTGCATTGTAATCTCTTCATAATATGGAATGCAATAATGCTTCCTTGACTGCAGTCACCATCAGCACTGCGTCAAGAGATGCTGTTTTTGTGTGCATGCATATGTATTCATGGGTAATTTTTGCTCCGGGTGAAACAATTTAGCAGACTATTTTGGGAACCATTTTTAAATGGTCAAGACCACAAATTGGCAATTGTTTTATGTGTGGTTTGTTTTCTTCCACCTCCTCTGACAACTGGCTACTGTAAAAAGAGGCTATTAACATTTCTTCTCCTGCATCTTTCTTTACAAGGCGCAAAGATTTTGGCATGTAACAAAACTAAATGTCCAGCTACTGTGTTAAGGATTTGTGGGAGAGAGGAACTCTGCTCTAAAGACAGTGCTTCAAAGCTGTTCCTTTAATTGAATTTCATCTATCATTCTCTAGAAATGACCCATTCCACAGGAGCTGAGATATTTGCCTGTATTTTGGAGGACTTGATTCTCTTGTGCATCCTGCATTGTAATATAAATAACCTGAGGTTGTTATGAATAAATATATGTATATTCTTACATATAAGTAGGGGGTGTGTGTATATAACATTTTTAGCTTGAAATTTTAGCAGGAGAGTCAGAGGAATAGATACATACACTCTTCATCTGGGACTTGCTTTTATTTTTACTTCCAGATCAACCCTGTAATTTTGATCTTGAATTAAAAAGAGGTGTTGACCCAAATCTATGATGGAGAGGCCAAGTTTTTAGAGTGGTCAAAAAAACCCAGTTTAATCCCTGAAGTTTAAGCAGCCCTTAAACTGTCCTGTCTCTATGAAAACCCTCAGGGACCTGGCAGTGGATCAGGAATCCATTCACCTTCTGGTCATGCCACCATTTCCTGATGTAGCGGTTGTGCAAAGTCTGGGTTTAGAGATCAGCCATCAGAGTAAGCTGCTGCCAGATCTTGCACCAGCAGGAGATTCTCCATGGCTTTTGTAGGGTGCCCCATACTATCCCCAGTGGTGTTGCGGGAAGCCCCTTTACTTTCCAGGGCATGAGTGAATGCCACATTCTCCAACAGTCCCTCCTCTGGGCCTTTTCCTGTGGGACAAGCACTGATGTCGAACAGGTTAAACTTTTAGCAGCACTTCTTAACAGTGCATCATATTATTTTGATTCTTACTTGTGGACAGAATTTGTCCTTCAAATGACCCATAATTTGATTTCTTATAATTTACCAGACAGGGGTCCCCTTTTCTTTGAGGACCCCCAGGAGAAAGCCCCTGCTTTGGAACTGCTGTTTACAATATGTGACCGTCTTGGAGCCAGGAATGTTAAAACCCTGAACTCTGTAGGTGGTGGCACTTTGGTACCGTATACATAAGAAATGCAGTACCGTGCAAGTGCGGACAGTTTTTCATTTGAGGTGATCTTTTCATAATGGTACTGTTGTCCCCTGCCATTGTTTTCTTCTGTAGTCCCTCCAGGTTGTTACTTTATGGGGAGGGTGTGATGGAAGAGTTGTTTTCTGTCCCAGGCAGTGGTTACTTTCTGCCAGTGGCCCAGTCCCCTAGGAATGTGGTTAATTCACAGGGAGAGGGAAGAGCAGTGGTTGCTCTCGACTTCATGCCTTGTGCCAAAGCATCTAGTTCTGTATAGCTGTTGTACTGAATGACGGTGCCAAGCCTCTCTCTCGTTTTCTGGATGCAGATGAATGCAGTTATGAAAGGGCAGCTAAATGTATTGGTTCCTCTGGAAAATATCTGGTATTTGCAGGTGTGTACCATCATTCATTTAAAAAAAAAAAAAGCAGCGATGGATTGACAAGGTCCTTTTTCTGATGCTACTGCAGAATCCAGCCCTGAGTGATGAAATTGTCACAGTTGAAGCTGTGACTGTGCTTCTGCTTTGCACCCTCTGTGCTCGCTCTATGTGCTAGCCAGTGGCCTTGCTGACCCCTAGAGCTGTCCCAAATTCTTATTCCACTGCAGCCTCCTGTGTAGTTTCCTTGTGCCTATCTAAGCTCCTACTGCTCTCCACAGTCCTCTCTCCAGCCCATGCAGGGGTTGGCACTGCATGTTTCTGTCTGTCTCTTCCTAATCCCTTGTTCCAGGGAGGCCTGATACAGCTTTCTAGCCTGTTTCCTATGCTTGGATCCTACCAGCTATCACATGGGTGGCTTGGATCTTAAACCGTGTTTGGCTTCAGGACAGAACATGCAGAGTAACTTACCTTATGAAAACAAGGAGATTTTGCTGGAATATTATTTTAAGATAGGTGAAGAGTCGACTGCCTGGTGTGATGTGGCTGTTGGGGCTGCAGCTTTTCTTATTCTCGAAGGGATAAAACTACTGTCTGCACAAGATCTGACAACGTGTTTCTGTCCATAGTGGTTTAGGGTAGGTCTGTCCTACCTGGGAGCAGGATGAAGCACACTGAGTGTTTGTTCACAGGGCTACGGTGAAGATGCTTGTAGCTCAGCAGCCACGTGCCCCCTCATGCCCTGCTGAATGTATGGGCTCACCTCAAGGCTTGCGTGTGTCAAGCTGACTTGTCTGCCCTTAACCTTGTGTCTTTTACAGAGGTGCCATGTGATAGATGGTAGTAAAAAGGGACCTGTCATGCCTATGCCTGGCCTGTCTGTGGTACAGATAGCAGCATGCTCTGTTCTGCATCAGAGGCCAGTACAATCTATAAGGACATTTTTCTCCTTCCGTGCTTGAGAGCCTGCATCCATACAAGGTGGGAATTAGACAAGAGGAAGCTAGGCTTGTCTAGCTATGTTAAAATACAGAAATAGTCCTAGTATCTTCCAGTAATGCATTAAGTGGCATGATTAACGTCCGTCACGTGTAATGCTCTTTCCAGGTCTCTTTCCTTGATGGAGCACTCTGCATGCAGTGTAGTGCTTTGATTTGGGCACTGTTTTGTGTCTTAGTGTCATCATGATAAAAGATCAAAATTTGGGAACTGAACACAGATGGAGTTTGTGATAGTCTTTAGTTCTTTCAGACGTACGTTTCATAGTTTCAAACCTGATGGTCACGGATAATTAAGTGGCATTGATTTCATAATCAGTTCATAAGCAATGGTAGGGACCCCTAGCACTATATTAAGGGAAATGTCACTGAGGAGGCCAAGATATTATCACCTACTGGCTGAGTAATGTTGCTTCCTAAAGCTGAGGTTTTCTTGAAACCAACCTGTCTAAATAGTATCCACTTAGGCACTAGTGAGTTAAAGCAATATGAGATAGGCCAGAGTTTGCATCAGAAGCAAAAGCTTAAACACTATCATCCTAATTCTGTAGGTGACAATGCAAGATTTGCACATGGACATGTAATTTTTTTCAGTACTTATTTCAAAGTCTGTTTGCACTCTTTGGCACCTAAGAGAGATTACTGCACAAAGGGATTGATTAATATATTTTATCCTTAAAAATGACATTTTCATAATCTGAAGGAATCTGCTGGTGGTGGATCTGAGAAGGAGAGGGACACTTTTCACAAGTGGAGAAAATCCAGTGGAGAAACTCCTTAGAGAAAAAGAGAGTCCCTGTCTCCCTTCTTGGGAAAGAAGTCAACTTTCATTTCTCCAAATGCCAATTTGCTGCTTCTAAAACAGTGCTGTGTTAGAGTATTCCCGAGATGTTTGTTTTCCTTAGGTTTAGCTAGCATGTCTGTCTGTCCTACAAGAAGTTGTTTCCATTTCTTTAAATTACGCAATTACTGCTTTGCTTCCCTTAAGGGGGGCCAGCAAAGGAAACTAATAAAATTCATTCACCATTAGTAAGATGTGCTGAATGCTTATGCTAATCCATCTGAGAGACATTGAGCACGCAGTGAAAATACACGTTGCAATGGTCTTCTATTGCACAATGAATTCCCTCCTATAGAGAGCACTGTAATTCTCTGTTTTCCTGTTGTAATTTGAGGATGTAGTAATATTAAGAAAGGCAGCAAAGATGGTTAGCAATCCAGTGGAATTACATATGAGAAGAGATTGTGTAGGAGAGAATTACACTCAGTTTGGAAAGAAGACAACTTAGAAGAGATTTAGTGGGAATTACATACTCTAGTAAAAAAAAAAAAGCCATCATTCCTTTCTCTTTTTTTCTAGTTTCTTGACTTGTTATAAATATGTTTATCACAGGATCAGAAATTGCAGTGAGTCTGTAAGACCTCACATGGAGCCTTTCATGAACACGCATTGCACAAATTGTATTTCTCTTTGTACGTGTCTTCATAATGACATGTTTTCTGGTTTTGATAAAGGTTCCTAGAAGCCTGCAGAGGTGTCTTCTGTGACATTTAGTATTAAGTAAAATAAGGGCCTAGCAGGTTTAAGTGTTATCTAGACAATAGTCCTAATAAAAATAGTAAGGTTGCAATTATAGCTCTACAGCAGATATAAACAAGGTCTAAGTTAATGGCAGGAAACTTCTAAATAGATAAAAAGAAATATTATTTTAGCCAGTGTAATCAGTCAGGAGAATTCATCATTGCAAGAATCAGGGAGTCAAATACAGCAGCTGGAATAATTTGAGGGTCCGGATAATTTTATGACTAATTATGTTTGTAGCTATGCATATTATGATAAAAGTAATTGAATCTTAAGCTAACAGTTGGGTGAGGAAGAAACCTCCCTCTCTTTAAAGCCTTTTGAAGTTAACCATGTATGTAGGGTTGTTTTCCTCTTGCCTTTCTCCAAAGCCTCAGGCATATGATATGTCTGAAAGCTCAGAAATAGATTGAATTTGTTGATATTCCTATCTCATATACTGTCTGTGTTTCTGTGGCAGAGAAGGAATAGATTTGTAAGACACCAAGGAGGAGTGAGAAACCTGCTACTTGTCTCTGGTGCTACCATTGACTTCTTGTGTGGCATTTGGCAAATTGCTTAATCTTGTGTACTTCTAACTCCCCACCTGTGACAGATGGGCACTTACCATCCCAGAGATGTTGCGGAAATGAAGTTTGTAAAGTGAAATGAGATCGAAAAGAGAAAGACAAAAAGAAAGGGAGAATCTCATTGCAGTATGCCGAATTAATGTATGAGGCCATAACTATGTGGGAATGCTTTGGAAAGTTAAGGTGAATCAAATAGAAGTGTGAATGCAGCGTGTGCATATGAAAGTGCAGTAAATCTTTTCCATGAGAAGAGTCTCTCTTATTCTGGAAGTGGCTGTGTGTCACCTTGAGGGGCTGGTGTAGATGGGCTGGGTTATTCATCCTACGCTCCATTTTTTCTAAGCATCCGTATCTTATCTCCTGTGCCTCAAAACCCTCCTTGAGGTTGTTGCCCCCACTATTCTGACTGGGAGGCTGTTCTAAAATCTTACTACTTTGATAGTCAATAACTTTCATCTAATTTCTAGCAACATTTATCCATGGCCGGTTTATACGCATTTGATCTTTTAGTAATGTAGGCCTTTATATTAAATAAATATTTTTCCCTCCCTGATGACTACTCCTAGTACATTTATAGATGGCAGGCATGTCTCCTCCCTTTGGTCTGCTAAAATGAACCTTTGGTTTTCTAAACTGAACTCTCCTAATTACGACTTGTAAGACAGGCCTTCTGTTCCCTGAGGATCCTTGTAACCCTTTTCTCCACTCGTTCCATTTTTAATTCATTCCTTTTGAACGTGGCTCATCAGATTTGCATGTAGCATTCCAGAGAAAGCATATCCCAGATATTCTACTTTTGTAGTTTCCATCATGCTTGTTGTTTGTCATTATCCTGTGGCTGATGTGTCCATCCAGGTTTTTCCCTTCTCTGTTATTTTCAAACAATAATCTACTACTGTAGAAATTCTTGGAGTTAACATAGTCCTTCTAAGGGCGTGAAGCTTTGCTTTCAACTAAAGACTCTCCTCTGTTGCAGTTGTTCAGGTTCTTTAGGTCATCCAGTTGTTCTGATATGACAATCTCAATCTCTCTGCCTGCTGAGGAAAGAATCTGTCTTTCAACCCAGAACCATCAACATACTTCACTGAAGTCTATCTGCTTTTTGTGCCAAAGCCAGCCCTCGAAACATTGAAGAAGGTTTGTCCCAAGACTGACCCTTGAGAAATCTGTGGGTTTCCTCCTTTCATGCCTGTACTTTTTCTTTCAACTCAGTCCATACTCATTTCCCTACAGCTTGCAAATTTACTGTCTCTCGATTTTTATCCTGATCTTCACTCTTTTGGGTGTGATGACTGTTCGCCTACTACCAGCCCAAACGCATTACTGAAGCTTGTGTACATCTTTCACTGCTCCCTCACCTAGAAAATGTCTTACCTTCCCATTCCTCTGACCCTCTTTCCTTTAGGTATTTGCTGTGGAGCAGGATGCCAGGTTGTTACTGGTGGGCCAGAAGTCGTGCCTGTGGGACTGTTAACTGGCTGCAGCTGCTCTGTCCAGCCATGCCACTTAAGCAGTGCTGGTGCTTACGACTCAAATGTTAAAAACATATGGTGGAGTTTGTGAGAAAATCTGAGGACTGTGTGTGTTCCATGCACTGGGAAATCTTGCATGCTATTGAGGTCAGGCTCACAATTGTGTATTTACTTGCTTGGCTTCCCCTCCCTCCCGCCGACTCTTCAGTTACCAGCCTATTAGAATCAGCCATTAACCTGGTTAATGGGGAGAGACAGCAAATACCAGAAAGGATGATGTGCTTTTCTTAATTCCCTCTTGGAAACCTGACTGTTTTAAACTGTAAATGTCTTAAGAAAAGGCTGAAAAGGGTCCAAAACATGTCTTGCTTTTGTAATGCAGGCACACTCAGGCAGAGGAGAATGAGATGAGGCTGTGTTCTCCTTAGAGAGCTTCACTGGCAAGAGGTCTTTGGGAGTGAAAGGGTAGTGCCCTGCTGAAACTGCCCAGGTGGCTTCGAGCTGTCTGCGTGCAGGCTTTGGGGTGATGAATTGGCATGACTGAATCGTATGGTGCCATCTGATCCTTTTGGGTGATGTGATCCATTGAAGTGATATCTCGATGCCATCTGATCCTTTGGGTGATATGACTGGATCCCAAGAGCATCTGCCCTCTCCGACCAGGACAGGTGACGGACAGCAGAAGGAGCAGAGGGCAATGAAAGGCATGGGGTAAGGGCAGAAAGAAAGGGAGAGCTCATGCAAGAGGGGAAACAACCATCTTTCAGGGAAGGACTTGAGCAGTTTCTCCAAACAGTGATACGACAGCTCCTTGTTCCAGACAGCAAGGGCTAATGCAGCGCACAGAAATAAACCTGCCCACTTAGTTTTTATTAAAGACCTGAAAAAGTAGAAGGAAAAAATTTACAATTTGTTTGGTATTTAGTTCAGGTAATTTTTTTTTAATTGTATAATGAGAACACATTGTCCAAATTTTCATATGCAGATTCAATTAGTGTTCAGTTAATTAGCTTTTACAGATGAGGATTAACTTAATTACATAACACTAACCTCTCTTAATAACTATTAAGGGTAGGAAGGCTGCTTTTAATAAATTTGGAAGGGCTATATGTGTTTTTTAAAATCTGAAATGGCATACTCATAAATTAAACCAAATTACACACAGAGGACAGCCATTAAGGGTAACGATCAAAGGAAACAAACTATGTACATGGTTTGGAATCAGGCTGGTTAGAAGTTCATGCTGTTTTCCTCCTCTTGTCTGCTGGCATCCTAGTGTTTCCACTAGGATTATTACCAGAGATGATGTACAGTCTGGGGTCATACCTTCAAAGTGGACTGCAGTCTGATACAAGGCTTCTTTAATTAAATGTTAGCTTGTATTAAAAAAAATATATATCTGTTTGGGTACTAGGTTATTAACAGTTGTTTTCTTCCAGGTGATCTAAGGAAAAAAAGACATGTGAATCCCATTGAATACTAAAAATCTGATCCATAAATGTCATTCATTGTCATTATGTACCGTATAGAACTGTATAGATTTTGTCTCTTGGTATGAGGTGTGTGCTCAAACAGTGATGCTGTGGTTATTAGTATCGCAGTGAAACGGAACATCATGTCTGACTACAGGAGAGTGGAACATATATGGGACCAGTGATGGGATGTGGTGTCTTTGGCTTCCGAGTCACAGGTTTGAATCCAGGCTGTCTTGGTAAGCGACTGACATCAGGTTAATATGTGATGCTTTTCAGAAAGAGGCAAAAAAGAAGCCTTTTTCCCTTAACTATTCTTGCATGGATAATGTTTTCTACTTGCAGTGGATTTTGATGGGCACACCATGTCCATCTCCACACAGCTCAGTAGCTTTTGTGGCATTCAGTACACTACAAAATTCAAGGACTACCCTCACTGCATTCTAGAGATCACTTTTTTGGAGTCCAAATTTTGAGTTACTGTCAGGAGCATGCATCTGCTGGATCCCAGCTTTGTGGCCCTCTTCAAACCATTTTATCTGGTGACCCGTAAGGACTATAGCTGAGTTCATAAACCACATGATTTTTTTCAGCTGCAGCAAGCAGAAATGTTACAAAGCATACTCCATACAGTCTGGGTCACTTTAAGCTTCAGCTTAAGCTTAAAGTCAATTAAGTCCCCATTTGCAGGCATGAGATCTGCAGGTATCAAGCAACTAAACAATAGGTTGGATATGCCTTCTGTTAGACAACCCAAAAATCGAAATGCATGGTACAACCTCCTGCCTCTTTCTGAAAACTTTGGCTTAGTGCCTACACCCATTTTCAGCAAGGAGGGAAGATGACAGTGCTGCAGATTTTTTCTTTGCTGTGAGGAACTAGCAAGGTGAATATGCAACAAGGAGGAAATTGTTGAAGGATCTGTCCTGGAGTGGTAGAATCTATTGAAAAAAGGCAAGGGGATACTTGAGCCAATGGAGTCCTTTCTAAAGGCCTTACATGTATGTGCTGCTCAAGCTGAAGCCTCAGCATTTGATATCTCAAGATAGATGGTTGGCAATGACCAGACTTTGCTCTGGATGATGCAGACCCAAATCTTGTTCCCTTCCATAGGGGTTGCACCTGTATCCCTGAGAGCAGGATTTGGCCTTGTGAGTGGTTCTGCCCACAGGTGCAGCTGATGATACACACTGAGAGGAAAGGGAGAATGCAAATTCGCTGTAGGGAGGCAACCGCCAGCCATGTAAACAAAGAAGCCTTCTGGGTGTGCAGCAGTCAGCCCACTTGAGCTGCTGTTTCCATGGTGTACCAGATGCTGTAAAATATGCTTTCTTCAGGAAAAGAAGCTTTTCGTACTCCTGCATTATCGTGTTTGATAATGGGCTGTCATCAGGCTGGTACCTCACTGTAGGGGCCACATGCAGCAAATCCCCCCCTACCTCAACCGTTTTCTGAGTTGCTGATGACAATCCATATTCTCCAGCTTCCAAACAAAGAAAAAGCTAAGTGATTTTTCTGATTTGGAACAGCATTACTGACTATGCTTTTACACTTCATTGTTACAAGTGACTGTTTAATGTGCTACAGTTCCTCCTGGTGCACATGGTGTCATCTCATAATACTGTTTACTTTTCAGTTTTCTTCCATTTTCCTAAAAAAATCAGAATACATATGTTTGCATTTTTCCCTGATTATCCCCTCCCTAGCCCCCCCCCCCGCTTCATTATAGCTCCTGTTTTATGGCTGTTTAAGCCCCTGTGTACGTCAGCAGGCACCATTTCCGAGTTTGCTTCCTCTCCTTGTGTTTACCTACTGGGTGTTCTTGAGTCAAAGACAGGTCTCTAACTCCATTTTCTTGTCAAACAGTTGCTGCTGGTGGGCAAGTGCTTTAGTTATCCTGTAGGTACTAAGTACAATTGCTATTATAAACCTGGACAAACCTGCAATAATGAGCCTTGGAGCAGATCGAACTTAGCTAGTGTAAATAAGTTACCAAAAGCACTTACGAAGCTTGCTGTGCTTCGAACATGACTCAGAGGAGGAGGAGGATGTTTTCAAGGCACTTATCTACTGGAAGCTGTGCTCAGGGATGATGCTGCAAAATGGGCAGAGCTATGTGGACGTGGCATATCCCTTAACTGTGTACTGAGACCATTGCAAGTTCATAGGCCTTCCTCATGGCCAACAAGAAGAAACACAAGTGCCTTCATATGACCCCAGCTTCCTCCAGCTGAAAGGCATGCCTTGGCTTGTAAGGGGTGCATACACGCGTTCTCTCTGCCTTGCCCACGCTCCAGCCGCTGCAGCCTTGCAGGGCTCTGTGCGTGCTGTTTGCTCGTCTTTCCCAGGCAGCCCGATGAGACCAGCTCCCAGGTGCTCACCATGCCCGTGAATGGGGCCAGGATAGCAGTGGGTCCTGGGGGTGGACAGTGGAGGCAGACAGTGGTGGGTACGTGTGTGTGGTGGTGCAGGATGTGAGAAAGTATCCTGGAGTGTAGTGAACGAGTGCTTTTTTTTTTTTTTTTTTTTTTTTACAAGGATGCTTTCTCAAAATCTCTACCAGAAACTTTTCAACCCCTCCTCTCCCCATATCCTGCAGGCTTGTACTTCTCACTTTGGGGAAGAAAAACTGTTGTGGTTAATTTTAAGTCTGGGCAATCATTTAGGAGACCTGGAAGTGGAAAACTA
Organism: Sagittarius serpentarius; assembly: GCA_034782735.1. Classification (NCBI taxonomy): domain Eukaryota; kingdom Metazoa; phylum Chordata; class Aves; order Accipitriformes; family Sagittariidae; genus Sagittarius; species Sagittarius serpentarius. Next base: position 21,905,894 of record JAVKLA010000024.1, read on the forward strand.
GTTATTGGTTAACAGGCCTGATCTGAAATGTGTTCTGCCTGACCCCTCTACTGTAGTGAGCCAGGAGCAGTGCTTCCAAGAAGCTGGCTTTCTAGAAGGCTTTTTCACTGAACCGTTTAAAGCTTAGGCTTCTTGTAAATGTTAATATCCTGCTGGCTCGCTGGAACACAGCTGGTGGATACAGCAAGTGCAATACCTAAGTGCGTGTTCGCAGTCCAAAGCAAAACATAGCAGGCAAGGTTCAGGCTGTGGTTTGGGATGTCCTCCCTGAAGGCACAGGCTAGGAGGAGAGTGGGCTGGAGGGCAGACCTCATTCGGCATCGTCTCACAAGACTGGAAGTCCCTCTGCCCCATGCAGCTGATAGCGTTGTGATACGGCAATGCTTTGCGCCCCGTCTTCGACTCTGCCCAGTAACCTCCAGCAGTGCCGTGTGTCGCGCTGGTGCCTCAGCATGGCTGTAAACGTCAGCTGTGTTTATACAGGTTGGAGTCACTCTCCCAGGCAAAGCGGTCAGAGTGCACCGATGAGCTGAGCCTGCTTTACGTAGTCTTAGATGGCTGCCTGGAGAATAGCGTTGGGGGGAATTTGGCCCTAGGATTTCCCCTTGTATCAGCAGGGGAAGGCAGTAGACAACCTTTGTAATGCTGAAATCATAGCAATTGCAGGCTGAAATCCTGCTACTGCTGAAGTATCGCTATAGCAAAATGCTGGTCAGTGTGAATGTGTGTGTACCTTTTCCCCTCCCTCGGTGTCTGCAGATAAAAGCCTCTTTGAGTTAGCTGTGTGTCTTTGTGGTATCACAAAGGCTTTGTCCACCTTAGTTTCTGTGTGTGAACGGATGAGGCTTTTCTGCTTACCTTAGCAGTAAATTATTTTTCAGGTGAGAAAATATTTTTTTCAGGCAATCGTCTAAACTACCATTTTCAGAATTTTATGTGTAGTGTTTTCTTACACACCATCCAGTCCTTTAGCTTTTTGTAGCTTAAGGAAAACCTAAAGTTCTTGCCTTAACCTGGAGACATATTTTCCTGTAGAATAAATATATTGAAAGTCCAGGATTTGAAAAAAAAAAGCACAACTGTATTAAGAATAAAAAACAATTGAAGGGCTCTGTAAGAGAAGAACTGTAGGTGGTGGCAAGTGCTTTGTTAATTTGGGTGATAAATTAGCACCCAAGGGTGGTAAGTAGGACAACTACTTTTGATTACCAGATTTTCTTTTGCTTAGTGTGGTAAAATGCTCCAAAGCATACACACATTACACAGTCTTGTTTATTTATGTCTGCGGTTAATGTATTTACAATAGTTCATATGTTCTAGCTAATATTCTGCAGTATGTCATAAAAAATAAGAAAGATTCAGTAAGAGGTATAAGTATTCTACTTTGTTAGTGAATTTTCTCTGAAGAATGAAGATAGATCACAATAGTCTTTCCTGAATTAATATAAATGCAGATTAATGCAGTCAAATGTGTTATTTTTCCATAGACAAGTTACAAACACAATGCAGTATGATTCTCAAATATCGCAGTTTTGTTAAAACAGATTTTTTTTATATTCACTTTTGGGGATACATTTTGCACACCTTCTTTCAGATTAATCAATTTGAATTCATTTAGGACACTAACAATTTAGTATAGAGGCAGGTTTATTTAGATAAATTGATACCAATTTTCATCAATTATGAAAATGATACACCGTAAAAATTCTAGAAGTTTGTTAAAGTAAATCTACTTACTATTCTGCAGAGTGTCCCAGGTGACTCCCTTGTGCCTAAACTCCAACTTTGCAGGTTTGGGGTGGGGGTGGGGGTTAATAACATAACTAAAACCAAAACAAGACAACCTTTCCATGTTCCCTGTGTTTCTCTCTTGTGTAGTAAGTCGTATACTTATTCTGTTACTAATTTCTCTGTCAGTTTTTCCATCCACACACATACCAGAAAAAAATTATGTCAGGACCCCAATCATGAAATTAGTATTTAAAAAAAAAAAAATCATGAAATTGTAGCATATTTTGGAGTGCAAAACCCTGATGAAAACATGTTTCTTGGCTTTCCAGGTCTTTTGGGGGGTTGGGATTTTTTTTAGTCATCATTTCTCGACTCCGCTGTCACAGATGGACAATGAGAGAAAGGTGAGGTTATGAGTTAATATTGTGGCTCTCCTCCTTGAGGTTCAAAGCTTCGGTGTGTGTGTTTGAAACACTGAATGATAGAGTTTCTCTTAAGTACAGTTCTAAAATACTTTGTTATTTTTCTTTTATCCAGGGTTTTTGGGAAAACCACACAAAACTCATAACAGAGTATGGACCTGTTTGTGGGTAAGCTTAGCAGTGCTATCAGCCTTCTTTTCTGCCTCTTGCTGTTTGGGTTTGTTGGGTGGGAGAGGAGCAAATACCAAGATAAGATGTTAATCAAAACACAGTGTGTGGTGTTTCAGTGTGGGGGACAGAGGTGGAGGTTGTTTGATTACATGCAGAAAGTAACCTTGGCTTATTTTAGTTCAGCATTTGGCATTGGATTTCATTCTTCTTTTTCTAATTTTAATTATGCACATAAAGTTTAGTCTGTTTCACAACACTACAAAGCTACTGGCCTTCAATATTCTCTTTTCATCTGCATAGTCTTTATACTTATGGTGAACAGTGGAAATAATAATTTATCATCTTAAAAACCCTCAGTTTATGAAATAGTATGAATTTGGTTCAGCTATTGCTAACTATATTTATGCAAAATTCCTAAACTTAAAATACAATGACGTGCAGATTAGAAATGAGGCATTCAGCTGTTTATAGCTCAGCTGTGCTATCTTAGCAGTTTATTAGGAGTAAAGAGGGTTTAAGCAGTATATCCCTTCATACAAGCCCTTCCACATTTCTGTGAATGTCACTTCTGTTCCAAGAACTACTTCCTAGTTGTCATCATTTTAAGTGGAAATGCAGTTATTTCACAGTAGTTTCTATTGTTGTGGTCAGTTGGTATTTCTAGCATAACTATTATTTCAATATGTAAGTATCAAGCAATATCCACAAAGTACAGACAATGTCACTTTTTTTTCACCTGTGTTCTGCAAGGGGTTTGAGACACTTGTAAGAGACTATATATAAATGTGTGTGTGCATATTTGGTCATAAATGATATAAATATGCTTTGTATGCTCTTCCAGCAAAAAAGCTCTATCAGAAGGAAGTCAGGCTCAGCCATACGAAGCATTTGATGCTCCAGTCACAGCCACCTTGTGGCATTTATGCTCAGCCCTAAGGACAAAGTGCTGCAAGAAGTGATGGAAATAATGAATTCCAAGTGTTAGGTACTTGTCTAGGAAGAAATAATACAGTGTCTTAGCTGGCCAGGAATGGAGAAATATATTCATTAACACTGTGGCAATTTGTATGTTGTGTAACAAATGGAAAATGACTGAGGCTTATAATTTCCGTGACCTTTGGTGTGATGCCCTTAAATGACAATAATGTAAGAACACTGACATTCATTCCTCAGTGTATTTCCCTCCTTATTAATATCATGCCTATTTCTTTTCTAAACTGAATCTGAGACAAGTTGCTATTTAGTCGTCTGTCTGCTTACTTGGCCAGAGAGATGTATTACTTGGAGAAAGAGATGTATAATTACAGTGTGTGAGCAGATAGATAGGAAGTTTCATTATTCTACCCACAGCTGTTAGGGAATGAAACCTCTGTGAGACTTGCATGGGCTGCAAAGCTGGATGGTGGTGGTAGTGGTCAGCCAGGACACTTCCACCTCTTTGGGATCCTGTAGGTAGGAGTGAGTAGATTGAGCATAACTACATCCCATTTATTGTATGCATAAAAAACTCAATTTTTGAGGGATCTAGGAGGCTGGCAGAGAAAAAAATGCTGCTTTTTGGTATCTCCCAGGAAAACAAAGCTCAAACATTGCTGTGCTTGAGGTAATCTTTATTTGCAGTTGAAGGAGGATGTTTTAAAACCTGGCTTGTGAGCTGCTGTTCAATAGGTGTGGTATGTGTGTGTGGGGGGGGTATTTATCATGGTACTGTCAACGAAAGAAATTCCTTTTCTGTCCCTATACATCTTCTGCGTGATTCTTTCTGTGGTTCTTTGAAATAGGCAATAAATGGTAGGTGTGTTTATGTGTATGGTCCCAGCAAAGTACTGGATCTGGCAGTTGGAAGAAGATGTGGCATTTTGCTTTTTCCAGATTGAAAACTGCTTTCCAATAAGCATAAAGAGCAATGATCTTTATTTCTACAGTGGTGAAGTGAGTTGAATACAAATCTTTGGAACGGGAGCCTTTTTTTCTTTCTAAGGTCACTTGAATAGTCTGAATGATACCATCACAACTGTTTTCTTTTGTGTGTGAATTGGTTTCCTTGACAACAGGATGTCAAACCAACTTTTCAGCTTTAATCAAGTCAAAACAATATATCCCTTCCATTCCAAAAGGCCTCAAGTCGTAGAGAATTATTTCAAGTAAGGCTTTTGTAGGTCACAAAAGCATTTTTTTTTTTTTTTTTGCTCCCGTGTGCGGATCCAAAGGAGAGGTGATGGTGTTACTGTTTTATAGAGAGAGACAATGCAAATAGTCTTCAGTTGTGATTGTGTGCCGTGAAAACCATCTGTTTTCATACAGAGATGGCCCAAGATGGAGGCCAAGGCAGAAACAAACAGCTTTGGTTTGATGCAAAAGCAGAGTTGGAGCATTTATGTTCAACAGGGGAATCCAAGCCACTGATGTGACTTTTGAAGAGATCGTGCAAAAGAGTGGTAGTCTTTGGTTCAGCTATAGTTTGGAGTGCCTTCTATAAAAATACCTCCTCTAAAATATGTGTGCTGGTTCTCCATATAAAAAATAAAAAGTGGAGAATATCCTATTTGGAAAGCAATGTACCAATACACGTTAAGATTTGTCTTGAATATTCTCCTTTCTATGGTAAGAGTTTTGCAGGAAAGTAGTCCTGGTTTCTGTGGACATTAGTGACTTAATGTCACTTATTTTTTGGATGAACTTTATTTTGGTACTTTTTCACCCCCACCATATCCAGCTGTTCCGTTTCAGTTGTAGGTTATGGCTATTGATCAGAAATAGATGGTTAAGAGCAGACAGAGAAACAAAGAGCTTCTGGGTTGAAGAGGAGAAATAAAGTGGGAAAGTATACTTTGTGGAATCAGAAAAGCAACTGCTACATGAGCAGAGCTGTAGAGGCAGCGAGTTAATTTTACTTTATATACACACTTCATATGCCTTTGACCACTCTACTGCGATTGCATCATTATGACTTTACAGCACTGTAAGCATGTATGGCTGATTTGGAGTTGGAGGATAGTGCCAAAACAAGTAATATGTACTTGGCCCAATAACACACTACCATTGAATGAACAGAAAATATGATACAGCCCCACATGGGCAGGTGAATGCCTCTGGGATGAATGAACCTATTCTGTCTTCAACTGTAGCAATGTATTTGGATCTGGGGAAGAATGTAAGAGTTCATAACATAGATCTCACTGTGTATAATCAAAGAGTAAGAACAGAAGATTAAAATTCAGTGCCATTTGTAGGGTGACACTCTTTCTTCACATCCTTTTGCGTCTGAAACAGCTTGCAGCAGGTCAAACACTATTCTTACTCTTCCTTTACTTGAACTCTCGACTTCAACCTGCTGTGAGAAGTCTGAACAACTATGTAGTAGAGGAAGTGCTAAAGGACAAGAACAAAGTAAGGCAGAGATGAAGAGTTGGGTCTGGGAGTAGCAACAGGATGGAGTTTGGATTAAACCACCTCTAGAAAGCAGAAGACAATTGGGTTGTTTGAGCCCAGGGTTGTCAGGCTGTGAACTGGCAAAGGGAGGTGACAAGCTCAAAATCTGCATTTTTTAGTTGAGAGAGGAATTAATGAGAACATTTCTGACAAGATCCAATTATAACCATTCTCAATCCCTAATAAAACAACCAGCAGCAAACTGTCTCTACCCATGCCAAGCCTCTGCTGGGCTCCATCATAAGCATACCAGGACCAACACAGTACCACAGAAAGGATGTCAAGGTGCAGGCACTCCTGAAGCACCTTGTGAAAACACAGATGTGAATGGAGCTCCACTTCCATATAAAGAGTATCTTGTTTTTAAGTAATACACAGAAAGCAACTTAAAATAGGACAGGCGATTTTTCTTAAGGTGTCTATGGAATCTATCACTCAGTGTCTGATCTGTAAGTAGCGTTTTGTTTTTTTCCTTAAAGACGTCCAATATTCCTTAAATGATTTCCTAATAAGTCACTATTGGAACCAAGATCAAGCCTGGTCATTTAAATGATTGGGTGGTTTAAAGGATTAGGACAGATCATGGAGCCAGTCCCTAACTTGAAACATGTCCAGGGGTGAGTTGTGATTGTAAGCTGTGCTGGCAGCTGACAGCTTTTCAGAAGTCTATGCAGCCAGAGTTGGTTCTGTCTTAACGCTTGACTTCTCCTCTCCCCAAAAAACGTCGCTGCAGATGGCACTAGTTAGCATTTCTGCAGATGAGTCCGTAATCAAACAGTTGTGGACAAGAAACAGGCTTTTCTCGCTGCTGCTCCTGGCCTGTGCATCAGGTCTGAGGCACACTGGTTAGTCACTGTGGAGGTCTGGGACTTTCCCCTTTTGTGGACAGAAGAGGGACATGCCTTTCTGGGATCTGGGCATCTGGAAATTTTCTCAAAGCCTTATCCTTCCTTCTGCCCTCCTCAAACACCTCAGGGCACACCTAAGGTGGACAGGGGCAGGATCTCCTCCTGCAGGGAACAGCTGATGTCTTCATCATGCAGTTAATTTACGTGAAGAAACATTGTCTTTATTGCCATTTTAATTTCACAAACTTTTTTTTAACCTCTCTGTTTCCAGCCTTATTGTGCTTTATGTGGAAAGAGTAATCCCAGGACAGGTATTCTTGTCTTTGTCTCTGAAGGCTCATGTAAAGGAATAATTTAGTTTTATGAAATGATCTTACCCTTTTGCAGCGGGGGTCTAGTGGACTTACCTCTCCTGTGGTCCTTCCTTTATTTTGATATTTTAAACAATTTACTTTTCATATTTCAGCCAGAGAAAATCATACCTGGGCAAGGATAGGATGGAGGGAAGAAAAACAGGCTTCCTATTTCTGATCTATAGCTCTTCATAATCTCTGTTTCACATGTAACCTGATCAAGATTTTTGGTAGCCTCACTTGCCTGGATTTTTGTTTTCTTAAAGAGTGATATACTTTTTTTGGCTAGAGTCAAGTCTTTCGTATTCCATCAAGATTTATTTTTTTCTCAATGTGTTTCCTCATTTATGTGTTGTGATAAGGTCCTTTGGCTCTACAGGACTGTTGATCAGCCCCAGAATCGCTGTTGTGAATTAGTTATCTTTTTCCTTTAAATACTGCAAACTGTGGACACAGTACAGCAGAACCCTTAAACATGTGCCTGACTTTGAGTATGAGTAATCCCATTAAAGTCAACGGTAT
>JAVKLA010000024.1:21933786-21959149 GCA_034782735.1 Sagittarius serpentarius
TTCCTTTCTGTTCTATTAAACTGTTCTTATCTCAACCCACGAGCTTTACTTTATTTTTTCCGATTCTCTCCCCCATCTCACTGGGGGGCGGGGGGGGGAGTGAGTGAGCGGCTGCGTGGTGCTGAGTTGCTGGCTGGGGTTAAACCACGACAGACGGTTATGTTCATGGTAATGCAGAGCCTGGGGTCTGAGATGCGTTCAGTTCCAGTGCTAGCAGAAGTGGTGGAAGTGTGCCTTTACTTGCAGCCCCACTGGGGGGACTTTTGGAGAGGCTCATTTGTAGACAGGGCTTTGCCATGGAAAGACATGTCATGTGGCTAACTGCAGGATAATCGATTTTGTAGGTCTTTCATGATGGGGTTGTTTGTTTCTAATGGTTTGCCCCTCTGTAGTTTGGTTTAGTGATACTACATCACCTTGTACAGAATTCATAATAAGCACAGAGTGTGTAAACCTTTACGTTAAAACGTTGGCTGAGTATTGATTAATCAGTAAAAGGTTTTAAGCTGTTTTCTTGAAATTCCAGGACTATGCTTCTTAATTTAATAGTTGAGAGGGATGGAGAAAGATACTGCTTTACCCAAGGGAACGTGTTTTCTGTGATATTTGTTAATGGCAAGTATTTTCAAGCCCAAAGCGGTATTTTAGGGAAAGAGACGGTTCTCTGGTGGTCATTATCTGCTAAAACGTCTCTCCACTTTCTTTCTTTGTAGGTATTACATTGGTCGCCAGATGTTTGTGGTGGTCTCCACACCAGAGATGATCAAGCAAATCTTAGTGACAGACTTCAGTAACTTCACAAACAGAACTGTAAGTAGATAAAAAGGCTGGCTTTGTGGATAGAGTTGGGTAGTAGTGCTAATTTGAGATCAGACCAAAAGTGGCTGCAAGGGAGCTGGAAACAGAGAGGGGAAGAGGTACAACATGGTTCAATAAGACCTGAAGCTATATAAACTCAATATATACATTCAAAGACGACTGTTACCAGGACACTCTCAGGATGAAAGAGAATGTCCTTAAAAGAGATGCACTGCCCTTGTGACTGAGGCACCAGATGGATGCTGAAGAGAGAGGGTTTCACTGTCCAGTCTTGCCACTGATCTCCTGTGAAATCCTGGGAAAATCACTTACTAGCTCTCAGTCCATAACATGGGGACAGTATTATTTGCTTTCTCCCACCCATGGTCTGTTTTATGCTTTTAGACTTTCTAGGGCAGGAGCAGGCTGCTTGGGACAGGGACATGCCTCCTGCAGCTAATGTATGGTGCTTTGTCATACCTGTCACTCCACTCTGAAAATAATAAATAGCAAAGAATGAAGTTCGAGTTAGCAAGGACTTATACATATGCTGTTGGTTACACACTTATATATTAAAAAGCTGTTTTTCAAGTACTGATTAGAAGAAGTAGTGATGGGGAAATGGACACAGATAGTAAAGATTTCCAGCAGTTCCTCAGCATTTTACAAGGAACTACTGTCACTGTGACCACAAGCTGCCTCAGTGCCATCCGTTCCCTCCTTCCTCCTGGCCCCTTTGTATGCTCAAATAAACTCACATGTATTCAGGAGGGTTGTTTGTGCCCTCGGGGAAAATTTCATCTCTCATCAGCTGTCTGTCTTCTCTGCCCCTCTGATCCTCTCTGCAACCAGTCAGTCTGTTTGCAGACTGCTTGTCTCCTTTACTTGCTTCTTTTGGTACATGAGATTCATCTTGTGACTACCTGTATCTTATTTAATAACCACTTGTACCAGTTGCCCTCCATTCTGCCTGTAACTCATATCTGAATGGAAGAATTCCAGCATGCAAGCTTCTTACGCTGAAGTTGTTGTGTGTGGCAAGGGTCTTTTCCCCATTTTCTCTGTATTTGGAGGAATTTCCCACTCCTTCCCTTCTTTGACACCCAAGCAGGAACCCTATTTCTTCCTGTCTACAACTTTCCCATGCTTTTCTTCTGTATATTTGATAGGAGTAGACTCTACCCACTATTCACAGCAGTAGCTGGTGCGCAAATAACACCTCCTTGAAATGAGAGTGCATTCCTTTGAGGGTACAGTCAGATATTTGTTCAGCTCTTAATTTTTATTCATCCTCGTCAGCTGAATATATCTGTCTATGCATTGTCACCCTTCTTATTTAGCAAAATTTTTCTTTCTCGCCAGGCTTTTATGGTCATAGGTTTATCTCTCTTTCTTGTCTGTCACGCTCTGTAACATTGTGTTCCTCTCTAAAATTCAGGTAGGTCGGGTCACTATAGCCAGTCTTTCTGAGTTTTTTCCTTCATCAGGGAACCGTTAGGTGTAGCTGTCTGTGTAGGTTCATATCTTGCTCTTATCACTTGACTGTCCCCTGAATCATTTGTGGCTTTTCTGCACAACATCCTGCTTTATGGATGAGGAACTGAGGCACAGACTGAGTGACATCCCTGTCACTAACTAGAAAGCCTGTGGCAGGCGAGAAAATTCAACTCCTACCCCTCTGTTTGACAAAAGGAACAGTTTCCCCCCTGTACAGTGTTGCTATTTCTGGCTTGCTTAATGCCCATGAGTCTAATTCAAATGAACTTGTTTCATCTTACATGCTTTTATCTGCTTGTTCCATGGTCTTCTCACACAGCTGCAATCTTTGAGCGTTGTTATTTCTCACTTTCCCCTTTGTTTCCCCTCTTCCACCCATTGCTTTTCACTTCCTGAAGATAAGCAGCCTTCTGTTTCTGGTTCTTTCCACATCTAACTTGGAGATCTTTTCCCCCTTTTGAATCTTCACACTGGAAGCTGCCTCTCCTCTTTAATTCATAATCAGCTCTCTCGATGAAGTTTTCGGTTATCCTGTGCATCAAGGATTCTGTATGAAAATAAATAATGCTGGATGGTATGTGATGAAGGCCAGTGGAATTTATTCAGATGTGATTTTGGTTGTATGTGAATAATAGTTGAAAGGTGAGAGTGAGAAAAGCACTTTCCAAGTAACAGAATTCTTTCTTCTCATATTGACTGAATAAATGTGATTTTAAGACTTTTAATAGGTTTGCTTCTGTTTATACCTTTTAAAACTACTCAAAGCAAGCTCCTCAAGTGAGGGCGTATATTTGCTAGTGGCGAATTCAAAATGCAAAATAGATCCCCCTACCTTATTTTACCCATTCCTTCCCCAAATGGTCTACTGATGAGTGGTTATAGAATTGGCTTTGGAGTTAGTGCTGTTCACAAAGCTAGGCTAATATCTTTCAGTCCAGACATGGCACACACTTCTTAGTTCAACCCAAAGCCTTTTTTTAGCTTAAGAGTGTCAGTCTTTAAGGGTGAGAAGGGTGGGAAAGGGAGTGAGACTGGTGGGTTTGAGCAGGCCTTGGGAAAATCCACTGTGCTTCCCCCCGCCAGTGCATTTCCAAAACCAAGATTTGTACCTCATCCATCAGAGGTGAAATGCAAGTTATCTAACCCAGAATTCCACAGAGAGAGATTATTCACCACACTCTGTAGCAGGGTAGCAATCATATGTTAACAAAGCATCACTAAGATGCAGGATGTGCAGGACTAATTCTAAACACTGTGTGTAGAAAAAGTTTATGTTCCATGTTTATTTTGCTGCTCTTTCAATTAATCTTAAAATATGTATACATTAAAGTAAGAGACAATGGGAAATTGAACTTGTGAAGGGTTGCAAACAGTGGATGTACTTGATAGAAGAGGATAGGACAATGATTCAGTGAACTCCGAGCTTTAATAAAAAGCTGTCTATAATGTGATGTCGTGCCTCTGAGTACTCGTAAGAAGAATGACCTTAATCTGGGATTGTGCACTGGCTGGCTTCTTGCTGGGAAGTCATCAGAAGACCTTTATGGATTCAGGGTGGTTTTAATTTGCCAAGATGACTGTTTTGGAATCATCTTGTGTCCTGTCTCCACATCAAGAGACACCTGGACCACTTGTACACTTCTCACACATTGAACCTGTCTGCTCACTCGTTATCTGGACAAAGTAGATTTTGCATGTGATCAGAAGCCAAACGCCTGTTCATTTTATGCAATTCAGTTTCCCTTTGATATTATACATTTCATATCTTTACTATTAATATCTTTCTAATATTGCTGTAAAAAGGCTTTTAGGTTCCCTTGCCATCTTCTGTTGTTTCTGAGATATGAATCAGTAATTCTTGTGACAGAAGTGTATGGTGACTGCAGATCAAATCTGCATTAAGGTTCACTTCCTTTTAGAACACACAACCAAGTCTAGCACGTAGGGTGTTATTCCCCTGTAGGCATAGGGTATATTTATTGTTAACTGTATAATCACAGGCAATAACGACATTCTACTTTCCCACTTAATTTTGTCTTGATTAAGGTGAGCATGGTAGCCATTTAAAAACAAAAATGTCTACTGTAATGTACCTTCATACTTGAGGCATATGAAGCCTTTTTCCTATGTTTTTAATTTGAGTTGAAGAAGAAAAGATGAAAATTAGCTTATAGACGTTCTGCCAAAAAATATGGAATTGATTTTAATTTAGGTTAACCATGGAAACTTCAGCCAGCATTCTAGGCAGGGCTGTGCTGCAGTAAATGATACCTTTTTCTCACAACTATGGTAAGTCATCTTTTGAATAGAAGTTTTCTTTTAGGAGCGCTAAGACCGTTTTTAGCTACATTACTGTGTTGTAAGTGAGATAGGTTTACGATATTTGTTGCAGTCTGCCAGGCCGGATAATGATACATAATCTTGTATTGGTTTTAATTTCTGCATTGAAAATTTGTTTTTGAATTAGTACTTGAGAATCATTAAAGTGTACTTTTAAAAACGTAGGAGCAGAATGTTAAGATGGAGCCATGTGAAGAGAGGTATTACCTGGTACGTAATTTAAATGACTCGGAAGTTGTAGGCCAAACTATTTGCTAAAAATGTGGATCAGTGAGCCCTAGGGCAAAGTTAAGTACTGGCTAGTCAAGGTTTGCGAGGCTGCTGGAGTCACTGCTCTGCCAGGATTCATGTGGCTATCACAAGTGGAAACTCATAGTTGATCCAGACCAAATCCTTAAATCTGCATGCCAGCCAGCTGGAGGAGGATGATGTTTTTAAATATAAAAATCTACACCAATTCCAATAGCTGTAAGAAAACACAACTGTTTCCTCATTGGGAGCTTTGTTGTTACAGTAGAAAAAGTAACAATGGATTAACAACAAATAATAGTGAAGTAGTAAAAGTAAGAACAAAAAGTAGCGAGGAAGTTGGTATAGCATGTCAGTACAAATTCCTTGTATCCCTCTTGAAGGAAAAGCATGTTGTCCGAGCTTCTTTTCTTTTTGCTTGTCTATCCTTCCCCTTCCCCCTCTCCTAGTTCATCTGTGTGGGACATGATTATTCTTTTCACGTGTAGAATTTGCCTGTTACACTAAGCTGTTGGCTTCATCTTTATTTTGCTAAATCTGTAAAGCTTCAGGCCTACCTGTAGCATTAAACAAATAAAATATAGCCACCAAATAGGAAGGAGCCTATTTTATGCATCTTGATCAGCTGTGGTCCAGGATGGCTGCCATACCCCTGCATCGGCTGCTCTTTCTGGTCCTTTATTAGGGGACGCAGTACTGACGAGAAAAGTGTCTGCGTATATTGCTCTATCAAAAGGCGTACTTCCATTAACTTCAGGTGGCCCTACACCGACTCATAGTGATTACGCATCTCTAGAGCAGGGCTGGGATGCATAACTGGCTTCAAACAGCTGAGTGGTGCCTCGGGAACTGACTCTGACTGTGTGTATGTGTTCTTGGCCTTTTGCAAGTAAAGGGTCGCTTGCATATCTTGTGCAAGGTCTTACTTGATGCATCCTGCCTTGGTTTTTAGAGTACAGGTATTGCCTGTACGCAGCAGCTCTGCTGATGTGGTGCCATTCAGTAAACAGTGGTACTTTTGTTGTGTATCCAAACCCACAGTCTGATCCAGCTTATGGGCTGGGCTGTTTCTTCAGTGCCTCTCACACAGATATGTGTTTTGTTTTGAAAAATCAACCCACTAACATATTCATTTGGAGACATGTCATATAAAAATAGTTAAAGAAAGAAGAGTTGTATTGCCAAAAGATGCATATACATGCTGTCTTGACCCTGTACCCTTGGTTGTTTGGTTTAGAAATGTTTCTTTTCTTCAAATTAAATATCCTAGGATTATTTCTGGTTGTGTCAATGCCATCATCATCATCCTTTCATGTGAATTCCTTGGTTTATTTCCAAATTGTTGTTGCAAAGCACGATGAGCTCAGTTTGTAAACCAATGATGAGAGTGCTTTGTTGGAGGCTCACCTTTGCATGGGCGTGTAGTTTGAAGCACTAGTGACACACAGTATGACAGCAGGTAAGTCAATATTTGGAAAATGATTCAAACAAATGAGAAAAAATGTTGAAATATATATAATGAGATCTTCATTTTTCCGCCCTTTAAAATTACTGTTTAGTGGGATGGTTTATTACACAAGTGATGTTCCAGTGTGTGCTAATAATTTGTGATATTTAGTTTTAAAAACAAGCTGGGTTTTGCAGCAGCAGAGGGAAGGAATGTGCTTTTAAATTTGTTCACTGCCTCAGTCTTTTAAGGTATGGTTCTTCATTTTCCCGTTCCTTCATCTTGCTTCATCTTGGTTTTTGTTGGGTTCATACAGGACGTGGAAGGTGACCGGCATAAAGCTTCTGCGCACAACATGTCTCAGGATTAGTTGCTAACACTCGCATGCATGTGTACATGTGTATTTGTACATATTTATGAATGTATACAGATGCACACATATTTGATTTGGGGTCTCTTTGTGATTTGAAGAGATGCTGAATCTCTAGTCCTCACTAGAGCCCTGCAGACATCAGTTGTGCCGTATCTGATTATGGAAACTTCACAAAATGTGCTGCTTCGTACATGCCGTGGTGACATTTCAGTCCCTGATGCAGCAAAGCCATTGCACCTGATGGCAGGCCGTGCCTTGAACATCCAGTTCTTTGTGATACAGAGCTGCGATGTTCTCTCCTCCCTCCCTTTGTAGGACAAACTCAAGTAGGCGTCGATCCTGCCACACGTACAATAAGGCTCAGTCTCATTGAGCTGAGCATATTCAGTGCTTCCAAAAATCATTCTGTGCCTTACGAGAATAAGTGAAAAGGTGTCCAAGCAGCGAATTTATTAAGATTTACTTTTTTGCCTAGCAGTTTTCTACAGCTGCTATATCATAGTTTGTTTGAAATCTTGGCTGGTACAGCATCATTATAGAAAGGGAATTATGCTAGCAGGGAATGTGTTTGGCTGTATAGCACTTAACTGTTTAATATTAATTTGTTTGAGTGCATATTTGTGGGTGCATTTGTACAACCATGTGAGCCCAAATGCCTGAAAGATTTTCCAGTGCCAGTCTCTGCCAGGGAGCTGAGCAAGGGCTCTTGTCCTTGTTTTGATCTGATGGTTCTCACTGGGCTGTGCCTGAGCAGGAGCTCCGAGGCTCAACAACCATAATGATGTATATGCTCTCTTTCCCCAGTGTGCCTCCATGCTGTCTTCTAGACATACTAGGATGCCTTTCTAGCTTGGTCAATGTGTATGTAACTATTTTGCCGCCTTCTTTACCTGGTAAAATAGCTTTTAACTGTGGATTTCTTTTTTCTTTTCTCTTTTTGCCTTTAGAGCTTGCTGGTTAATTTTTCTGAGCAATTAAATCCAGTTTTGTTTAAATGTTTTAAAGTAGCAGTGCATATGCTTGCAACAGACACTTTAAAATTAAAATAATAAATATTGAGAGGGTCATTTCCTTCAGACTGTGTATGTCTTTTTATGCATACACAACAAATTGCCCCTTATTCCCCATATGCTGCAGCTAATAGCACAAAACTAATGTTGTCAAATGATCATTGCTATTGACTGTAAAATTAATCAGACTTTGGCTTCAGTTAGCCTTAAAGAAAGACTTGACATATTAGGAGACCGTGTTCTGGGAACCACCTGATCCTCTGAATCCCCGTGAGATGAAGTCTGGTTTTGTGATTAGGGCTCTAGGTTGGGATTGAGGAGCTCTGAGCTCAGTTTTTGGCTTTGCTACAGAATTCTGGTGTTCACAAGGGCAAATCATTTAGGAAGTGCTTTGTCACCTTAACAAATGTAAAAGAGTATGTTGGGAATTTCCAGCTGAACATTATCCTTAGTGAATGTTAGTGCTTTAGAACTGATGGCAAAGGGTTGGGATTTGGTGTATCTGTTAATTCAAATAGTTGTGGTGGGAGGTTTTGCTGGTATTTTTTTTCTTTTCCTGAAAGCAGCTTCAGAAATGGAAAGGAAAAAGTTTCATTGAAAAGCTCTCCCCCCCTATTAAGTAACTTTGAAGTATTTAAAAGTATTTTGAAGTATTTTTTAAAAAAACTGAAGTATTAAAGTTAATACTAACAGATTCAATTTAATGTGTTTTTGAGGATTACCTTAAGTTTGTCATTTTTATTTGTAATTCTAATTCAGAACAGGAAACCAAGCGAAATGTCTGTCCTGAAAGGTGGGAAAGCTCATTTGTACCTACCTTGAACACCTGGCATGTGCCTCTGCTGACTGCTATTCCTAAAAGACGTTAGCATTTACTCTACTTCTATGCACATTCTTATTTCTCATTTAATTCAGTAGGCCATGAATGTGTATCTACGTACGTATGTTTATTAATAGTATGTCCACAGCGGGGTCATTCCCTTAAATAGGAGCCTTTATTTTTCTGTACCTCACATGGTCTCTTCTCACACATTTAAGTATTTGATAAAGAGGAGTTTCTGAATGTTTAGGAAGATATCGATAGCAACAGTTTGGAGTGCCACAGGAGGGCCGACAAGCAAGCAATCTAGAAACGCTGACTGTAGTTAAGTCCAATTAGTTTAAGGATGGTCTGGAGGAGAAGCCTCTAACAGACATTTTATTTTCTTTGGGCAGTTACATAGATGGTTTGTTGTTTGAGGAAGGTTTGCCGTGTTGTCATGGCTGGAAGGAGCTCTCGTGCAAGAGGTCAGCATATACCTAGCGGTGGTGGTCAGACCGTGGTTGGGCTTGGAGAAAGCCACACTTCTTGTGAGGCTGCTATTTTAACTGGCTGATATATTGTTTTCCAGGTAGGTCATGTGAGTTTGTTTGCTTAAGATTTATGACTCTCTGAGTAAGCAAAAACTAGTATTTGTCACATTTCCAGGTAAGATAGCAAATAAAATGGGCCCATCCCTCTGATATGAAGGCCTAGCAGTGATGGTGGAAAGAGATGGGTTACACACAGATGGAGTACAAGAATAAAACCTTTCCACTTTTTCTCTTTTCCAGACATGGGTTGTCTCTTTTCAGATGCTACGGGCCATAAACCTTGCCAACATAAAAGCAATGCAATTGACTGTAAGGAGGCTAGGAGGCTTAAAAACAAGTTTCCTCTTCCCTCACCCCCCATCAAGACATGATGAATCAGTAGGTTAAGACCGTAGCTGATGTTGAGATGCACAGTCATCTTATCTTTTACAGGATTTATTATGAAGTGAGTTATTTTTCAGCATGGGTCTGAGTATTTGAATCTATCCCTGAGTCTTTCTCTGGTTTATTAATGGGCTGCAGTGCTGCCATCACCATGGTATCCTGCTACCTCTTCCGCTGTGAAGACTGCAAAACCGCATGTTGATGAAATTTACATTTTTAATTCTCCACTCTCCACGCCTATATGTATAAAAATGGTTTGCAAAACCATGGGGGAACACAAACACAAGGACAATCTGGTATCGAGAAATGACTAGGGTTGCTGTGTTGTTTTGTTCGCTTTTAATGCTCTTTCTTTATGCTATTATACTGCAGCCATCATTGGTTCAATACCTGCTCCTAGGTAGACAGCAGAACACCAGATGGATTACGTACTTTACAGCACTAATGATAGTGGCTGATAATGTGTGCAAATCTCCCTTTCACTGATTGTTCAAGGCAGTTAAGAAATACTGAATACAGCTGTACATAATTACGCTGCTTTTGAAACTAAACCAGCCTGTGAAATTTCTGTTCCTGGAAAATGGTCAAAATTAGTCAATAAAAAAACCAAAACAAACAAACAACAAAAACCCAAACCCTTTGCATGTACTTAGTTAATGGTATATTGTGACATTCTGTTTCTTAGATGCAAGACTTCCCTGCCAACTCTATTGAGACTTAAAGGGGGGAAAAATGCTGCATAATGAAACTACAAAAAGGTGGTTTTCCTGCAGGTGTAGGAAGATGCTGATTTGACAGTACTCTGTGTGTGTATGCACTTGTTTATGTGAGAAGGAGTTTGTGTAGGACTAAGTATGTCTGTGTCTTAGTGGGTCGCAGGTCTGTGAAGGGACATTCCCTCTTTCTACCCGCTCCCTGTTTCTTTCACATGTTTCTTTGAGACCAACTTTTGAAATTATCTTTTTTGGCTTGTTTATCCTCACCTTTTTTTTTTTTCTCTTTCTTGTATCATTCTGCAAAATTTCCTTTCTAAATGACTGAAGAAAAACAAGATCAGAGTTTTATTAGGTTTTGCCTTCCCTTCCCCCACTTTTTCTCCTCATGAAACTTGCCAATCACTTTTAAAGCCTACATTGGGCTTTTCTGCAGCACAGGAGATATCATTAAGGCTTTAAACCCACTAATGAGGGAAATGTGCGCTGCTTGAAGGCTCCTGCAATATTAACTACATCCAATTATGTTAGGTAAATGTATGATTATAGTCAAAACAGGATGAAAGCATATCTTTCTATTCAGGCCAAAAGCAGTCTTCGGAGCCAATCTTTTATCAAACTTATATTGGCTATTTATTTACTGTTTTTGCAGCACTTCTTTTTTTATACTGCAAAGCTCAAGACAACACAGACAGGAAAGGACAATCTATTCCCAGGGCTCTGTTCCTTATTTAAAGAAGATATTTTATTGCTGCATAAAATATGTGAAATCTTAAGGCTGATAAATATTTTTTCCTGTTTAAACACAGTATTGCTTTATTATCTAGTCCTTTCCTTAGCCGACTGTGTTATGAGTAGGTGTGATACATGCAGAGTGGAGATGCAGTTCGTGCTGGTCTTTGCTGGTCCCAGCCTTTGATTTCTGTTGATTTGTTGTTTTCTAAAGGGAAGTTCAACTTATCCTACTTCTTTGGGCATATGCTGTGGGGATATTTTTTCTGAAGCTTAGTCAGTCTGATAGCATGGGTTTTCAACAGTACCTCATTTCCGACTTCCGAAACGGTTGTCAGTAGCAGATTGGTTGTTTCGTTTACAGTTTTCTCCCTTTTCCCTATTTTTGACATATAGTACAGCGTCGTGTCCTTTAATTCCTCCCTTTCCCAGTCTGCTTTTGTTAGGAGAAGAGTAATTAGTTTGTCACTTGTTCCAGAATTGACATAGTCTCAGATCACAACATTCAAGGTGGCTTTTTTACATACTTGAGCAATCAGAGTTCAGACCCAGTACTTTGCTTTGTTTTCATGTCTTCATCCACATTTGGAGATGACTCACCTGCTCATGATCAAAAAGTCCTTTTGAAGCATCTGATGGTAGAGGAACCTGTTCAGGTCTATGGAAGTGATGTTTCACAGCGCAGGGAAGTGATTTACATGTACCTGCCCAGAAGCCTAGAAGTTCAGCACTGAGCACTGGAGCAGATGTGACATGGCAATATATGCCAGTTTGAATGGTTGTCATGTTTCCTGCCTAAGATCTGTGTAGCCTAGCTGAGTGTCCTCTTTCAAAGGTGGCCAGCAGCAGAAATCAAAAGACTAGCACAATAGCAAGACAGACAGTGACAGTAACCTTCCTTCTGGCTTATCTGCCCTGCCTCCAGCAACCAGTGCTGTGGTGACTTCCAGTGCCAGAGATTGCATCTGGGCATCCGTTTCTCCCAGTGGCTCCCTTGGCTACAAATCCGTTCCCCCCCACCACTTTTGAATCCTTGCTATTAACTATTATGTAAGCAGGTGACTTTTTTTCATGGATGAGCATTTTGTTTCAAATGTGATAGGAGTTATATTTGGGGACTTGCGTCTGTGCAAGTCAAGTTCATTCCTCTTCAGTAAGAGTTAATGTGATACACGTGGGCATTATTATACTAATCCTTGAAAGCCTCTGCTCTTCATTGTAAGTATTCTAAAAGTATTGTCATCTCAAAAATAGTGGGAATAATTCTCTCTTTAGTCATTCATTCAGATAACTTAATACATTTACCTGCCTTTATGTTTATATTTGAACTTAAACATATGAAAGGTTTTTTCCTTCCCCGCCCCGCCCTTTTTTTGATCTAATGGTAATATTCTTACTTAGCACCATGCTAACAACCTTTTGTTAAGATGTCTCAGCTTGACTTACCATTCCCACAGCAAGGCCTACAAAATGGATCATGTGAGCATTCCTCATCTGGTTCAGCTCAGAAAATAATCCGTCTTAGTTTATGTATCAATGCAGACTTTTTCAAAACTATGCAGGCTGACTTGGCACTGAAGCAGATGATGAGTGCTCACAAGAGCTCTCCACCAGCTCCATTTCAATGGTGGTAATCTCCAATAGATGGGGGGTGGTGAACAGCTGATGGGGTAGTAGCATCTCAAATTGATGCAGCTGTTTTTGTAGTGGTTCTCTGACCAGTGCCTGGAAAGTTCTTTTCTGATCTTTACAAAATTACCTAGTAATTAACTCCAATAGGTTTGTTCTAAGCAAAAATTTTTGCCATCCTGTTTTTTTGCTTGTGATCACACACTATGTAATGTTCATTCTGCAAGAGTAAAACCTCCATGGGAAAGGTTGTTTAGAGATGATGCGCTCCTTACCACTGACAGTGTGTTACAGCTGTAAATCTCATGGATCATAAGTGAGAAATGCAGGTCTTAATTTAGTCTCTAGTGAGAATTCTTTGTTTATATAGCAACCTCATATCTTGGCACCATTTGTTGTAAATAGTTGATAGCAAATAGTTGGCTGGTCTGAGCCGTAGGAAGGGAACACGCTGCAGTGTGTTATGCATGTGCTGGGGAAGCGCTGCCCTGCGCACGCAGCGCTCCTGACCACGACCAAGGAAAGTTGCAGAGCACTTGCCGGTGCTGCTGACTTATCGTCAGCGTTAAATTCGCCACACTTGAAAGAAAATGGGAAAGAGGAGGAGGGGTGTAAAGTTCAAGTCTTCACACTGCGTGGCTTGCTCCCAGCTCTCCAGCTTAACGAGTGCTCCCTACTTTGAGCACACCTGGCCACTGCTCATTTTCATGTTGAATCACCTGTTTCTGGAGGCTCGGTGATGCCTAGAAGAGGCTCCATTTAGCCCCACAGACACATACGCAGCAGCAGCAGCTGTATACAGGGATCAGGAAATGGCTATCCTGCAGCAAAAGAAAAGGATTGTTGATCATTGTTAATTACTTACTCCTGCCAGTCTCCTCTTGCTGATATTAAGCAATAGAAACTAAAATAACTACATTCTTTACTGAAATACTGTCCCATTCTTCTTCTTTTTCTTTCATGCTTGCTCTTGCAGAAAAGGGTTTAGGGAAATAAGCAGTAAAAACAAGAACTATCTTGCACTGTTCTCTGCTAGATTAATTGTAAGTTGAAGATACACAAGATATTATTTTTTTCCCTTTTCAAGGCAATTGCAAAGGACAGTTTCCCCATTTCCTTTTCCATTTTCAGTATGCGCATTTAGATGAAGCTAAAACTGCACGCTTGCACTTTTTATGCAGCTTTCCTAAAATAATTCTGAATAATTTAACAATGGCTCAGAAACATTCCGGTTTAACCAGTCATTGACCTTTCATGTTTTAATGTCGTCAGGACTATACTGGTGTTTCATCAGGTCCAAAGAAGCTGTATTGTAGCAGAGGCAATGGTGATATCTGTAATTAAAGTTGCCCAGTGTCTTTCATTACAATGATTACCTTTCAGTAGATTATCAAACTTTAACTGCTTCAATTTATATTTTCCATTTAGAATTTTTCAGTCTTGCTGTTTTGGAGAAGCCTAGGGAAAAGATAGGATTATTTATCAGTTGTGGGGAAAAATAAACCCAGAGTCTCTTTCTTTGACTTTGGCTTTGTTCCCACCAGTGTAAGGGCTGGATATAAAAAACACTTTGAAAATCTGACCAAACCGCTTAAGTTTATAAGCCCCTGAAGAATCTCAGTAAACACAGGGTCAACAAAAATTATTAAAGAACAAGGAAACTCGCTTGCTAGTGTCGCGCTCTGACGACAAGGCTCTACAGATCACTGACTTCTACAAGTTGTGGTGTGAGCTTTATGTCTAAAGGCTGAGAATCTTGAGTTTGTGACTGATTCATTTTGCATGAAATTTTTTTTAATGTGTAATACTAAAACCTTTCAGGACATTATTTTCTTTATAAACGTTATATTTGCAAAATCAAATACAGATCCTGTGGGGGAAAAAAGTATAGGATAACATAACTAAAGAATTGGACCCATTTTTGCATATGCTTTAGGATACAAAGACTGCACTCAGTCTTAAGATTTTCAAACCTTTCAACACTTTATTTTGCTCTCTTAATTTCTTCCTAATGTAATCATGATCGACTGCAGTAGGAATAGATAGCGTGATATATTGCCAGCATCAAAAATAAAAGAAAAATTATATACCTTACATGGCGCTTAATGTTTTCTGAGCTTTGATTAGGAAATGTGTGGAAGACAGAAGTTTCATGTTGTGGCTGATTTTGAAGAATCAGAAGCCGAAATAAAAGAAGTTTATTAGAATATTTTGTTTCAGTTATAGCTTTTAATGTAAAGTCAAAGTTGTTTCAATTTGCAAAGTAAAGTTATTTTGTTCCAAAAACATATATAACAAGATATTTTGTTGGAAATTTTCTCCATTTTTTCTTCCAGAAAGCCTGGAAAAACAAATTGATTTTGCAGTATTTCCAGTTTCTCTCAACCATGCGGCTTTACTTAAGTTTCTCTAACCAGCTCTGGTTTTTATTTTGTTTAATGTTTGATTTGAGTTTTTAGAGGGCATGCCCCCTCCGTAATTGGCGTTTCACCCTGTCATATTAGACATTCTCTGGATGCCCCGGCTGCTGGATGGCGCAGCCTTGTTTTTTCCCTCCTCAGTGGTCAAGTGGGGCAGCTCTCGTTTCCTCACTTTTTTCAGCTGTTCCCTTGGTGCTTGTGGTAGCTTTTATATTACATTGGCAGTGCACAGTCAGTTTTGGCTGCAAGAACTTAGGGTCCCAGGGTTAAGATCTATTCTAAGTAAAAATTTCAGCAGTGTTTTAGACATGTTGCAGAGGGTTATTTTTTCAATTTCAAGAGCCCTTTTATTTTTTAGGCTGTTAGATGCTGGGGGGATTCAGCACGGACCTCAGATGTGGGAGAAGCCACTGTGCAGATGCAAAATGAGTTCTTGTTATGTGGGAGTGCGTGCTGCACTGGCCAGCACTGATGGTTGGAAACTACGACCCCTTCCTTTCCCCCTCTCCCACCCGCCAGTAAAGCTGGGCTCAGAAGTGCAGATACTGATAACTTACAAAAACGCTAGGTGCATGTAGTCGAGTGTGATGTGTGTGCTGGGTATGGGTGCAGCCTGGCAATGTCACTGATGCGTGGTCTTCCACGTGGGAAGTCCCAGCAGGCAGGACTGTGGCAGCCGCCGCTCAAGTGCCCCATTGCCTTTCTCTGCGCACCTGGCTGTTGTGGGGTTAATAATCAGTGAAAGTTTGAGGTTTTTCATTTTCATGGCTGGCACACACTACTTCCCTGGGCACTGGCTAAAAGGGAATCTAATTCCCAAATACCACTCTGTCCTGTTGTGCATTTGCTGAGCTTCCAGCTTCTTTACGCCTGAAATGCTAGCACTAGCTTTTTGGGCAATATAAGGAAGGAGAATTCAGGATCTGACCCATCCCTCTAGTTCCATCTCATGGTGACAGTGCAGTAAAACTTGTAGCAATGGGGTGGTGAAACAGGCCCTCCAAAATGCTGTGTCACCTGAAGGAGGCTTGTTTTGCAAGAAGGGGATCAGTGAGCTCTGGGGGGTGGGCTCCAATCTGCGGGGGTTTTGGTTGTTTTTAAATTTTATCTTACCCTAGAACTCTTAAGATGACAAGATACGGTCATGTGCTTTACGCTTCATAATCCGCACTGCTTGCTATTACAAGCCTAATATGTTTGAGAATGCAAAAGCAGCTGCTACTGTTAATTTATTTTGAACGAGGTACTTGCTGATACTCAGAGGAGCATTTTTGCTGCTCTCCTTGAAGAACTCAAATAAGAGCAATGTGAGGAACAGTCTAGTTACAGGTTGTTTGGGAAGTGAGGCTGTTTTACTGAAATTGCAAGCTCCAGGGAACTCATGATAAGTCCTGTAATATTATCTGTACGCAATAGGACTTTATTATTGTTGAAATTATTTTATGACAAACACTTAATTCTCAATGTGCTCAAATTAATTTGTGAGAGCCAAATGAACAAACGCTATTTCGTATAAGCATGTTTTGACATGCTTTGATAAACTGGGATTTATTTTTTTTTTACTTGATTGAAACCAGACAAATAACCACAAATATGAAATCTTGGAAGATAAAATCCTGAAAGTGTGCTGTGCAACTACTTACAAAGTTTATAGTCTAGTTCTTCTTGAGGGACAAATAAATGAGGAACGAAAGCAGCTACTACTATCAGGAAAATGCATTAGTGTTTTGACAGATAGATGTGGAGATCTTAATACACGAAGTTTGTTTTTTTCCCTGATGTGTAAATATACACTTAATGTAATTAGAAACAATTGTGAAGTAGCAGGCAGGGAATTCGAAGTCTTCAGTTAAGCGGATATTGCAAATGTGATTTGTTGACAGCTTGTCGTGCTGCCATTACAGCTGACCTAGAGTTTTCTTTCTGAACAACTTTTCAAAAGAAAACTAACATAAAAAGAGACATACTTGGCCAGGGAATGCTCCGTCTCTGACTAGCAGCAGATGCTTAGAGAAAGAGCAGAAGAACAGGGCAAGTGCAGAGTGGTATTTCCTATAGAATAGCCCCCTAACATCTGACTGTCCGTGGCTGGCTTCCTGAGCTGGAGGTTGCATCCATGTTTTTAATTTTTAATAGCCCTTTTCATCCAGTAGTTTGATTTAAATAGTATCTTGAACCCACTTGTAGTTTTTAAAACTATTGAGGAGTCTTCACAAGCAAACTTTATTTGCTTTATTTGATGTTGTTTTCAAATTTTCATTTTGACATTGGGGAAAAAAGGTGAAATACTTTTTCCTTGAGTTGTTTTGCACGTACTGGAGATCATTGGTCTGAAGTACTGATTCCAAGTCTGTTTCAAATTAGATAAATGACAGTTTGAAGTATTTTGTATATCAGGATGTTGTCACACAGGAAATGGGATATTAGGCAAAAACTTTTAGGTGCTACATGGGAACTTAGAAGACTGATAGAAACCCTTTGAAAAGGCTCTCAGCTTTTGGTCATAGTTTACTACTTACTTTTTTACTTTTAGTGTTTCTGAGTGCTTTGAGAATTTAAGATGGACTGGCCTGTTTATAATTTCATTTCTGTATTACAACATCTGAGTGAAAGAGGTCAAACCAAATTTGTCAATAAAATATGAAATACATGGAAAAAAGTGACATTTTTTTATATATATACTCTGCTCTGAAGAAAAATTTTGCATACGAGTAGTATTTTTAGACTAAGCCATTGGTAAGCCTCCCCTTCACCTGGCTAGCTTGCCTCTGCTAGAAATCAGAAAGTCCTAAGCATTTAGCCTCCATTTGAGGAGCTTAATTTGAAAATACAGATTAAAAACTTTTGCTTAGCCATACCTAGTGCTTGGAAGTGCCTTGAGTCCCTTGGAGCTGATGATTTCCACACTGAGGTTTCTCAGGCACCTGCAGTTCTTTTTCTAAGCATGGTCAGAAGCACTTTGGTGCCAAAGTGCTTAAGAGTTTTGAGACCTACATCGTGTCCAACCTAGGAGACCTATGAATATGATACTTCAAGAGGAGATGGACCTCGCAGGTACCTTTGAAACTGGCTGGTGGTCCGGGCTCAGAAGAAAATGTAGCAGCAGCAAACATGTTCCTTCCAGTCACAAGAGAAGGTGGTGGAACTGGGCCTCTTCAGTACAGCCCCCAGTGACAAGGGGAGCTACCCAGAGTGCAAGAGAAAGGCTTTCAAGCATTTTTGTGCTGGAAATCATTCCAAGGCGCTCATCTCATCTCTCTGCCTTACCTAGCAACCTGTAGGTAATTTTGGGGGAAGATGCACTTGCAGCCTTATATGTTGAAGCTACTCCACGTTCCATGCAATCCTGGGCATTCACAGTAGAGAAGTTAGTAAATCTCTGCAGCCTAATAGGGCAGTCATCCGGACCAGGGAGGCCAAGGTTTCAGATACTGTTACAAAATATGACTCATGTATGTTTATCTAATGATAGTTTTATATAAACAGACCTTGGAGAGGAACTGGGACTGAAGCCCTTTGCACAAGAGGAATGCATGCTCTAAGTCCGGTCTCAGTTCACTCCTAAGTATTCCCTGGAAAGGACAAGGAGGGTTTAGGACTATCCCTCCCTGCACCTTCCCCTAGCCTGTACTCCTGCTGTGATTGTTCTTTCCTTCTTCGTTATTCCTATTTCCTTGCTTTTCTTCCCATCCTTATCCAGAGGAAGGAATTACAACTTTTTTACCCATGTGTGAGTTTGGTTCTCTCAGTAACGATATGAAAGGGAGTTACCACCATGACTTCCTTCACTTTTCAGTTGAAAGAAAGGGAGTACTCCCTCACCACAGCTGTAGTGGCCTCTCTTCTGGAGAGCACTGTGTTATGATGTCCATGAGAAGGGAGGCTGCGAGGCCCTAGGGAGGTGTGAGACTCTTCCTGCATTGCTGTCACAGCAGCTTGGACAACTCTGTGCGCAGCTTTGGTGATTCTCTTCTGAGATATCTGACTGCATACCCAAGGCATTTGGGTCAGGATTATGACAGGGGTCAGCAGCCTAGAGGACAGGCAGTGGGAGGCTGGGTAGTACTTACAATCTCTCCTGGTATTCTCCAGAATCTGCAAGGGTGCTGCAGAGATGTCTCTGAATGAGCAGATTGTGGAATATGATGTTCCTTTGTAATGGAAAGATCTAGCCCAAGTTCTTATGGACATTGCCTGCCATTCCTATGTACGTCAGTGATTGAAAGCATGGGAATATATCTGTAGCAAAAGTTATTGGGGACTGTTTTTCTCCAAATTCTCCTTACAAAATCTGTAAAAGGAACCTTCTGGTCCTCAAACTTTCCTCTAGGAAAAGTGTGCATAAACAGAGAGGCTTTTAATATTATTACTTTATCCAACATTAAAAAGTCCGGTTACATCAGCTGGAAAGTAGATTTAAACATTGTGTTTAAAAAGTACTTCTCAGCACAGCAGAAACTGCGTATAGAGCACAGGTTCTCTAGTACAACCTGAATTTGTTTATAATACCAAAACTCTTAATTAATTAACAGTAAATACTTTTTTCTTTTGTTTGATTGTTTTGACCCCAAGTATGCAAACTGACCGCCGTATGCAAACTGATGAAGGCATGGACTTAATTTTGATCTTGCTTACACCAACAAATGGAATGATCTGTGACTTGCATCAGTCTGGGTCAGAGTGCAGGAGGCCATATGTGTTTATTTTAGCATTTATGAATGGTTATATTTACCTCATTGCAATGACTCGCTTTGGTTTCTTTTGACAAAACCATGACTTAAAAGAACGTTTGTGAAGACAAGAACAGATGTTTGCATGCTGCTTGCCACAGAGGGGAAAAAAAGCCGGTATTTACTTGTAAGCGGGTGTTGGTTGTGCCGTTTTTCCAATGAGTAATGATGAACAGTAGCCATTAGTCAGCTGCTGAAGATCCTGACTTGACAGCAAAAGAATGGGCTTGGAGATGCCTTTTTGTATAGTCTGATCTATACAGCAGAGTAGAAGACAATTGCTGTAATCACTGAAACCAGCTCTACCTTGTAACACACTTTTGAAGTATCTTAATGACCAAGCAGAACCTAAAAGCTTAATGAAATAGATAATGCATGATATTTTCTCCCCCTCTCTGCAAGCATGTTGGTTTCACATTAAGCTAAAAACTTTTACTAGACACTTTTATGAAATTGCAAAGCAACATAAGCTTTTTGGAGTTAGTTTGGTGATTTTCTTTTTCCCTCTGCAGCCATAAGAACACCCCTAAATTATAGATATTAAAATCAAACTTGTTTTAAATGGACTTTTATAGAGGGGGGAGAAAAGGTAATAGACTATCAGCAGGATTAATGATGATGTGGGAGGGTTTTTGGGAAGGTGCTTGTGAAGAAATATCTGTGCATATAGTTTTAATGGGCAAGGAAGGACTGACTTCAGTCACCTGGGAGCAGCAGTGTAGGGGGGTGCGGTATCCGAGGATTTGGATATGGAGTTTTGGCAAGGCAAATGAAGAGTGAGCCTACTTTGGGAGAGTCAACATCTGTGTGTAGCGATCGCCTCTGGTGTTATATGGGTGGGAGGGACCCAGCGGTCTCCCACACTGGGGCACGGCACTCAGTGGGCCATGCCAGGCCTTTGCCCTCCGTTGAAGGCTGTGACCTTTGGGTAAGGAGTTGAGTCTTGCTCCAATATGATGATGATTTGTGGAGAGAAAAGTGATACACATTTTGAAGAGATGTGGCTATAACATCTGTGTGAGCAAGAACCTGCTAGATGGAAGTGATAATGAACTACAGGGTATATGACATAAATGGACTAGGTTTTGGTTTTAAAAGCATGTAGCACAGTGCTCTCCTGGTTCAACCAGAAGCCACTACACGATGTGTCTTTGAATGTCACGAATGCAGGGAGAGCTGAGCATGACTTTTCCTCTTACAGAACACCAAGCAAGTTTGAAGGACTATACTGTATCAGTTTACCAACAGGGAATTTTTAAAACTAATATGTGGAGGCATCTTCTGCCTTCCCACTTTCACAGTCCCACTTACTGCAGGCTTGGCAAGATGTATTCTTGGGGATATCTCAGGGGTTTTTTCCGTTACTTTTTTAAATAGGAAGTGTTAAGTTGATCTGTAAGTGTCATGCCATTGCCACTGGCTGGGTGAAATACTGGATGAGCAGTTCATGGGCTTACTAGTTCCACCTACGGGCTGAACTGGTGGTGATGACCTGTCAGTCAAGTGGGCTTGAACAAGTAATCTTATGAAAAGATTTTACAAATAATTCCTGTCCGAGGTATGGGGATAGAGTCTTGTCTTCATGCTACAGACTTTCTCTCTGGTTTTTCATTAAATTCAATTTAAAAATGCAATTTCTTAAGCAGGATGGCAACACCTAGTCACAAGTGCATTTTTAGCAAGAGAAGGACACCAGCCCTCTTTTAAAATAAGATGAACAAATTAACCCACTGATGTGCCAGTGCTGCTGCCTGCTCATCACTTCTGGAGCTCACCCAGGGAGAGAAAGCCTGGGCCCTATCCCTCTAGAGCTATCACAGATACTGCATGGCATGCACGAGGGCTGGGAGAAGGATGACCCCTCACATTGACAACATACCCCCAAAATTTTCCTAAAGAAGAAAAAGGGTGGGGGCAACCCAGAGCTAGACTTAACCCTGGATACTTCAGTGTCCATGGGTACAAAAGTAAGGCTGGATGTGAGGGGAGCGAATGGCTCTCATTAGCATGGGTTGTAGGGTTGAGACTAGGGCTAGAGTTCAGAGGAGCGTGGGCACGGGATTCCAGTTCAAGCTGGATCCTGAAAAGCCTGCAGGACTAGAAGAAAGCTGAGGACTTAGATGAAGGTAAATGATGTTTGCTAGGTATAACTAATGCCAGAAATTAGTGTTGGAGGGAGTTACTGTTAGGATTTG
The DNA here is from genome assembly GCA_034782735.1 of Sagittarius serpentarius. NCBI lineage: Eukaryota > Metazoa > Chordata > Aves > Accipitriformes > Sagittariidae > Sagittarius > Sagittarius serpentarius. The sequence continues at coordinate 21,955,657 of JAVKLA010000024.1, forward strand.
GCGGGGTAGGGTGCTCTAGAGCTTAGTTCCTTGTTTGAATCTCAGCAGGCTTTCAGTGCAGAGGGTTGGCTCTAGCAGAAGTAAATCTCTCTTGATTGGTCTTGTTAGCACTAGGCTATGATTAAGTCTAAGTTTAAGATAAAGTTTCTGGGATCCTGTTTTATAGAGTTTCATTTCTTGCTGTGTTGTCAAAGCACATGGAGTAGATTAGCAGCTGGTTCTGTGGAGGTGAATGGTTTATATTGTAGGTTTTGGAACTAGTAGGTTTCTAAAGGTCTTTAGAGGTGCCCTTTAGGTTCTTTGAAGATTCACCTATTCAGGATATTTTAAGAGCATATGGCTTCATTAACTTCATTCTACTGGTTGCAAACCTTTATCCCTCATTTTTCTACCAAAGGAAGAAGAGAAGGTTTCTGAGAGAACATTGTGGTGCTGCTGCCATTCCTCCTGCTCTAGGCAGTCGTTGCTGGCTGCCAGAGGTTCAGTCTACCCTGCTAGGGATGAGCTCAGAAAAGGAGTGAATGATTTATGTATCACACGAGGCTACAGTTATACTCCAGAATGAAACTGGTGAGGGGTCTGGAGCAGAAGTCTTATGAGGAGCGGCTGAGGGAACTGGGGTTGTTCAGCCAGGAGAAAAGGAGGCTGAGGGGAGACCTCATCGCTCTTTACAACTGCCCGAAAGGAGGTTGTAGAGAGGTGGGGGTCGGTCTCTTCTTCCAACCAACAAGCGACAGGGCAAGAGGAAACGGCCTCAAGTTGCGCCTGGGGAGGTTTAGATTGGATATTAGGAAGAATTTCTTTACTGAAAGGGTTGTCAAGCACTGGACTAGGCTGCCCAGGGCAGTGGTGTGGAGGCCCCATCCCTGGATGTTTTTAAAAGTCTTGTAGATGTAGTGCTTAGGGACATGGTTTAGTGGGGGACTTGTCAGTGCTGGGTTAAACGATTGGACTAGATGATCTTATAGGTCTTTTCCAATCTAGGCAATTCTGTGATTCTATGATTCTATGATAAAACAGGGACAGGACATTAGTGCATAAGTAGGTCCTACAGATGTCCACATTGACATGCTTCTTGGCATGGTTTGGGCACAGTTCAGGAGGTGAACATGCACCACAACCATAAGCAGTTTGGATATAGCCGTTCTCTTTGGGAAAGCTATTTAACATTGGGGACAGGAGGTGTTCTGTACCACTTGGCCTCAGAGCCAGAGGAGAGTCACTTGCCTGAATCATTTAGTAATACATAGCGAGCCAAATTGACTCAGGGACAAACAAGCCAATAACTGGGTCTGAAGGGTCAGGTTAAGGAACAGCTTAATGGGGAGGGAATTCTTACATCAGTTGCAAAGATGCTGCTCATCTGCAAACATTATTTTGTTTTCTGTTTTAAAAGCACTGATGTTTTAAAGGATTTGTTTGGAAGCAAATCCCTCCAATTTTCTTTGTTGTTTCTGACGGCATGTCTGTGATTGTGGGAACTCAGTAGCACTTGCAGGTATGCTGCAGCAGATTACCATGCTGCCAGTAGTTTTCATGCAGCATTACTGTACTGCAGTCAGAAATGATTGATTACGCAGGAGAAGGAAGCACAGAGCAGTTGCTGAGTATTTAGATAATGCTAGATGGAATATGATTCTGATTGCATTTGACTTAAAAGCAACCTTCCTCCCTGCCTGAAAACCAAAATCCCACCCCTGAAAATATTACAGCTGCCTCCCATGGTAATTTTTTTAGTGATTTTTATAGGCTCAAGAATTCTCAGATACAGCTAGTACTTTGTCCTTTCAGAAAGAGGTGACACTTCATCTTTCACTAAGATACTTCAGGCTCATTCTCATACCAAATCCATTTTCATTCCTGCTATATGAACCTGTAACATAGGTTATGCAATTAGGAGGAAAGTGTTTGCAGAAACGATAAGGAAAACCTGATAAATGAAATCCACTATACGCTGTCGGTCATGCTGATGCTATTCCAATAAACACAAACATGTTTTTGTGTACTCAGTTTAAAGAGACAGAGTAAAATAATTTATGGCCAAAATTCTCTTTCCTTCCTTGCAGCATTTATATGTATATAATACTATACGCACCAAAAATATGTTAAGGGAGCATTACTGACATAAAGTAGAGTGCTAAAAAGGCAATGCTATGGTTAGTGTCGTAGTTACAGCATTATAGTTAACGGGCTTTCTGATCAGTAACTGGGCCCCTCTCTGTGAATGAGCTATATACAGTCTTTATGCAATTAGGAGCATTTGTTAGGGTGAATGTTTGGTTTTAGGAAGGGCTTTTGCTTTCAAGGCAAATGCAGTCAGATTTATATCGCATCTGTTATTATCTAAGTGGAGCCTTGTCTTCTGGAGGAGGTTTGTCTTATAGAGTGTGCAGATTGGGCAGCCTTCAATTTAGGAGTGGATGCAAAATACTTTTCCAAGTGTTGCTCTATAATTTTTTCCTTTTTTTTTTTTTCTGTACACAATTCAAACCTTGCTTGGAAGACAAAATCAGTCATTTCCTTGTGGGAATTGTTATTCTGCTCTTTCACTGTAGTTTCTGAGTGCCTCAGAAATGTTAATGTATCGTTAGCAGTTCTGAGGACGTGATGTGATACCTCCACTTTATAAATCAGGAGTGAAGGCTGGTGGTTGAAGCACAGCTCCAAGAGTGTTTGCTAATTTGGGGGCCCCGTTCATTGACTTGCTTTCTTGGACTAATGCATTTTGTGTGCATATTCCCTGTTGTTGATTTCGGTGGCATTACTGAGTGCTCAGGAGCTCTGCAATCTGGGCCTCAGGGCTTGAAACTGAAGACCAAAGATATAAGGAATACTTATTTGGTGACCAGCTGAGTCAAGTTTTAGTGTAAAGGGCTTCCCTAGCAGCACATAAGAACTGTGGAGCAGAGGCTAGCATACAGAACTTTCACCAAGGATGATGCTCATTTCCAGTTGTCCAGAGCCTCTTTCTTCTGATTCTACTGTACCTTTAAATATCTGTAACAAACGAGGCAGTGCTCCAGTGAGTGATGGTCTCTCTGGCTGCACTTCTGATCCTCAGAACAGATACCTACTGACAAGTTAGAAAACAGTTCATTTATTTAAAGAGGATACTCAGAGAAAACGGTCCAAACCACTTCAGCTCTGACAGCCTGTCCCACGTTTTCTTTGTTGTTATCTGAAGTAGGATAGTCTATGTATGCATTAAAAATGTGTCCATATTTTATCTTACAGTAATCATTTGATGAGAGTACCTGAGTGTCGTGGTTTAACCCCAGCCAGCAACTAAGGCCCACACAGCTGCTCGCTCACTTCCCCCCACCCCGCCCCAGTGAGATGGGGGAGAGAATTGGGAAAAAAAAAAGTAAAGCTCGTAGGTTGAGATAAAGACAGTTTAATAGGACAGAAAGGAAGACAGTAATAATGATAATAAAATGACAATAATAATAAAAGAATTGGAATACACAAAACAAGTGATGCACAATGCAATTGC
>JAVKLA010000024.1:21962707-21974582 GCA_034782735.1 Sagittarius serpentarius
CCCCCCTTTTATGCTTTAATCCTTTCATATAATAAAATAAGTCACTGGAACAGAATGTCATTGCCAGATAAATACCTCTGACTGAAAATAAATGTTTCCATGCTGACCGGCTGCTAATTTCCTATAAATGTCTCAGCATTTACTTAGCCATGGGAACCCATTACCCGGTAACAAAGTCCTATTCCAGTGACACGATATCTCTTAATTAAATGCAGATAAATGATTGACTGGTTAAAGTCTTCTTTCAAGGGGAAAAAAACCCCACAACAAAAAACCACCTCTTCCTTTATGTATTTTATTCTGAAAGGGAACCATGCCTCACTCTGCTGCCCAGTCCTGGGTTGTAAAATTTTCCACTGGGCAGAAGCCTGTGTTGTTTTGACATGCCGCTGTCGAAATCCACAGTAACATCTAAATGTGTCTGGCTCTCCCAGCTCTATAGACAGCGGTCGCTTAGCAACGCCGGCTGTCACCTCCTTATTATGGTAAATTCTAATTGGCCACCAGCCTGGCAGAGATGCTGATTAATCAAGACTGACAATGCCATTGGTTATGCGCCCCGACATTTGCTCTGTCACCGGCTCCATCACAAAATTTTAGCGAGGCAAGGATGTTTAAATATGCAAGCGATTAGTTGCTTGTGGTGGGGAGAGGAGTTTTGCATTTTCCTAGCGAAAATTAATCTGCCTTACCGCAGGTCATCGGCTCTTTGCGGCTGGACTAACAAAAGATAAAGCCGCGCTCCCCTCGGTTTGCAGAGAGCAGCCTCTTCCAGCACCAGCCGGGTAGACTTGACTGAGAAGAGCATGAGGGCGAGCAGGTGGAGTCCCTGGGCATCGTGCTTTGGGGCTGGGCACGCATGGGTTTCCAGGGTTTGACCGATTAAACTGGGGTGAGACGAGATGTCACGGTGCTCACTTTGCACTGCTTGGTGGTGGAGCAGCAATGCAGGAGTTGTGGTAGGAGGTAAAGCGGAGGGGTGGCTAGCACCTGGTAGCCGTCTCATACGTAAAAATTGGGATCTTTATATTTAGCCTGATAATCAGCTTTCCCTGTGCTGCTTCTTCCAAACTCTGTGGAAGGGGTGCAATTGTGTGTGGGCTCAGGGTGACCTGGAAATGGTCACTTTCTCCTCCCAGTCTACAGAAAGCGGGAAAATGAGGCATGGGGAAGGTCTCTCTGAAAGGTCCAACTTTGTTCCTCTGTCCCATGTCTTCACCAGAAGACGGTCCATCCCTACACAGAGAGCTGTAGTAAGCTCGTGTGAGGTTAAGAACCTCTTCTGAATGGGTGCACTCCTCAGCTTGCATTTCATTGTCTACCAAATACATGAACAGTCCTAGGATTTGAAGTTAATGCAACTTAAGTCCTTGCCCATGTGCTGCTCTTGCTGTCGCTTGATTTAGAAGCTATACCAACACTTCTCAAAGGAGATCAATGCTCATTAATTATGATCTCACTTTTTAACTCTCCCATATTTAGTACTCTCTCAGAACCTTTACAGCAGCATGGAAATAAAAATACCATGTTCTAGTATTTGCCATACTACAGAGTATTCAAAGTTATGTAGGAGACAATCCTGTTTGTGATAAACTCTTCCTCTCTACCTCAAAGGAGTTACAGGTAAGCTAGTTTTGGTATTAATTAATTGCTCAAGAACCTGGATATGTTGTTTTATACATATTTATAAATACTGATAGATGCATTCCTCACTTCTTCTCCTAAGCCATTGATTTCTTTGCCATAGACATCTGATCTCTGACAAAACTCCACACCGAAGTCTTCCTCTCTGTTCACTCTGGATGTCTGTCTTGCCTTCATTCCCCTGTGCAAACTCCCCAGTGATGCTGGAGAGACTGCAGACCTCCCAAGTGGCTTTGAAGAGTGGTTCCCCTTGAGCGCTGCAGCCCCTAGTGCCACTCTGAACATAGGCTTCTCTGTCTGGATGCTCTGAGAGAACTGGGAGCTATTAGCCTCTGACAGAGCAATAAATGTTAACAACTCCATGTGCTCCCCATAGCAATCACTTCAGATAAAAGATGCACAGAGGGCCAGAGAGTTGAGTGTAGGTTCCCGATATCTCCATTTCAGAAACACAAGAATCTACTACTAGGCTAAAAGACAGCTTCAGCACTAGCAAGAACAAGAAGCCTGCCATCTACTCTTTGGCCTGGCTGCTGGAGGACCAAACCCAAGATGGAGCTAATGTATGTTGCTGAGGTTTGCCCCGCAATGCCCCACAGAGGCATCTAGCTGCTGTGGCTGGGGACAGAGGTGTACTTTGTCCTTGTCTGTCCACGGAAGCAGTGTAGTGTCACTACGAAGTTCACTAAGCTTGAGGAATTTCCCCTTAGTTTGGCAAAAATCTCCAACAGCCAGTCACCAGATGAGGAAAAGCTGATCCCAGAAATTTTGAAGTTTGCATAGTTACGAGCAATTAACTGAAACTAGAGGTCACAGAGCTGGTAGCCAGTGTAGTGATTGCTGCGTGTACGCAGCGAGTTGTTTTCCTAACATTTTTCAAGGTTTTCTGGCATCTTCTCCAGCTTTCTCTCTCTCTCTCTCTCCCCCTCCTCAATTTCTCTTCAAAAGCTGTGCACCGTTTTACTGTTGCTTTTATGGATTTCTATATGTTGTGTGTTCTCCCTTTTTAATTTCCTTTTTCTGAAGAGTCTGTAAAGATTAGAAAAGCAGTCCACTCCCTCTGAAGGAAGTTTTGGCTCCAGATAACATTGAACTGAAATGCTATAGTGGTGAGCATAGCATAAATCAATGGACTTCTAAGCTTCATCCTGCAGTAATATTTGGTGGCATCCCGCATGAGATGCCACTGGAGTTGGTAGCAGATCTGATAATAACCTCTTTCCAGTGAGACCCCTGAATGGACCTCGTAGTGCCATTGCTATGGGAGCACTAAGAACGAGAAATGAGGGATACGAGGCAGGTGACCCAAGAAGTTTCACTTCAAGCTCTGCTGCTGACTGCCTGTGGGTGATCTGGCAGAAGCTACTTAAATTCTCTGTGCATGAAACAACTTTTATCTGTTAAATGGGAGGAATACTGACCACTGAAAGTTGATCCAAGATGTAATTCATGAGGAACTGGTGAAGTAAAATACCTGGAGGCCCTTAAGTAAAAGATGCACTTCCCAGTGTTCCTGTCATGCTCTGCACAGCTATTACGTATTGAAACAAGCTGGTATGTTAGCGATCTTGCTGTACCAATCTTGATTGCCTATTTAGTATTTCTTATTTTGTTCCTCTTCTTTTTGCTGCGGTGCCTGTGATGATCCTGCAGTTCTGGACCCCTTGTCAGACTTGATAAATAGCTTCGCTTTCTTTTACAGCCAACACCAGCAGAAAACCTATTGATTTTTATTTATTCTGAAGGTGCTGCAGTAGTCTTGTCATCTCCTATCAGTATGCCAGGAATCCTCTCCTCCATTAACCAACCATTAAAACAAAACAGAACACAAAAATTAAAGAAGAGAGCACAGCATAATGTAGCATTGTCCTAAATAACTGTGAAGTGAGTTTGTGTTGAGGCGTTTTCTTTCAAACGAAGGGAGACACAAAGCAGAACTTGCAATAACACGGCAGAACAGTGCAGGAAAATCCTCTAGTGTCACTCTCGGGCATGTAGGTCTTCCAAGTCCCGCTAGGACATAAGATCTGACAGTCAAACCATTGAGGTTTCCTTGATTTGCTCTTACTCTGCTTGTGCATATTGGTCAGAGGCGTTTTGGAAGGTTCTCTGGAAATTGTTATTGTTACTCAGTAAAGCAAGTGTGCTCACCTGAGACAAAGCAAATGACTAAACTAAAAGCTGATATGTGAAATGTGCATATTCTTGAGCCACAAGTCAGTGTCTGGTTGAGTTGCTCACTTTGGTAAGTTGTGCCCATGAATAGCAGGGTCCCACTGTGAGATGATGGGAGCAAGTCCTCTCACAGACATCTTCCTGACGCTCTGCTCTTTTCCTGCTTTTAGTCAGGGACTTGAAATCTGGTATAGAAGCAATTCTTATGTTAGGGATGTATTCTTTTTCCTTCTCCTTCCTTTATATTTCATCCCATTTGTGAGACAAGAGGCCCAAGATGACTTCTGTGTAATATATGCAAACAGTAAAGTCTCCAGTGTGTCTGTGTGTGGTGAACGTGATCCAGCCTTCTACTTTATAGTTTGGGTGCTAATAATAAGGGGAATGATAATAGTGAATACTGAGGACCACATCTAACTAGAGGAATGTGACTCTGATGTCTTTGAACAGTGCAAACATCCCCATGCACTGTGCGTACGCAGAATCAGAAACTAATTGTTGTTATGCGCCAAATAGCGTATTGGCAGGATTTATACAGCAAAGCCCCTGGCATCACGAAAACCCTAACCCCAAATGCTCTTCTTTGGCAGAAAGAAAGAAATCTGGACTCTGGGCTACTCTTGCTATTAGATAACTGGCAGATCAAATATTTACAGGGACCATATTGTTTAGATTTTTCTTCATCCTGTTTCTCTCAGCCAATCTGAACACAGAGCAGCTGGGGTTTGTTTACCCACCAAGAACTGAATCTCAGGCAGGTTATGCAGCTTTTATGTTCTGACTGGCAAATGATAACGTATAGGAAGCTAGTGATACCCAAGGCGGTGCAGATCAACGTCTGTTTCTGTGCTGGTTTTCAAAGTTTGGTATAGTTCACCTCCCCCAATACTACTTTGTTTTTCTTGACAATTGAACAAAGAGTTTAAAGTGTTAAGGGACCTGAGAATGTTTCAGTCTGTGGTCTTTGTAGTTAGCAATCTTGGACTAATTTATGTCCCTCAGGGGAATAAAAACCCAAACCCAGGATTCCTGAGCCGATATTCCCCATAGCTTTCATATGCAAATAATTGTCTCATTGATATGACTCTGTCCTATCATGCTAACAATAAATCAAATCCATGTGCCCCCCTCCCCATTTGCCTGGTTAGATTTGCTAATAAAAATATCTTATGGCTAGAAGTGAATTGCAATGGTATTTTGAAAGGCTGGTGGAGTGTAGAAAGTGCAGAGGTGCTGTGAGATGCCCTGGCCAGGCATACGTGCCCCTGCCATCCCTGCCAGCTGTTGGAAAGCAATAGCAACCAGCTGGGTGGTTGCAGATCTGGTGATGTGATGAAGAATAAAAGGGAAAATAAGGCAATAAAAGGAAAACCTGAAACGATCGCCATCTGTTTAGGAAACATCATACCTGTTAAAATACAGATTTTCATTTTGTTCACCTTGACTGGTTCAGTTCATTGGAGGGGCTGGACCCAGAGATTATAAAGCATTTCAGCCTGGTTCAGTCTGTTGAACAGAAATGTGTTAATTTTGTTGAGCCATTTGAGAAGCAACTCACTGCAGGGGACCTTCTTTAGAAAGCCAAAAGGGGAAGAAAACTGCCACATAACATGGTGTGCACCTCCCAAACACATACTAGCTACTTTTACTGAATACTAATCCGGCTTTAGAATTGTCTTGTGAGACTGTGGTAAAGCCCAAATCAATCCAGCTTTGAACTGAAACAGCGACAACCTGCTCTGTCCCATATAGGAACAGGACCTCGAGAGCAGCTAGACATATTCTTGACTCAGACTTCTGCCTTTGGAAAACATGTTGGATGCTCCTGCGTTGGCCTTTTGACTGCGTATAGTCTTGCCCATGTGTTAGGATGGCAGTGTGCCTGTGCACAAAGTGTTATGCCAGTTTCACAGAGGTAGAAGTGCCAAGCAAAATGGACTTGGCTGGGCAGGCTGCATAGCTCTCGGAGTGTGCTGAGAGGCTGCAGTAAGTCTTTTTTGGTAACAAGAATGTCAGAGGAGTAGGACAAGTCTGTTCTCATGTTTGTTGACATCCGTATGCTGAAGGAGGTTGTTCAGGAAGGAGAGGCAGGTTTCTGTGCGTATGTCTGCTGATGCTTGGCATGATTGTTGAGGCAAGACTGTGGTATTAAATTGTAGGCTGCAAGGATCTCTCAGCAGTCTATATGGAGAAAGAGCCATAGCAGATAATGCCTTCAGGGTCATAGCTGGATTGCTGCTACACCCTTCTTCTGCCCCCCTTGTAGGTGTAATCAAGGCAAGTGTCTGGTGCCTTTCATATGTAAAAACTTAAAGAGAGAGAGAGAGACTTTAATGAGGTCTTGATGATTGCCTATGTCATGGTTTCCTTGAAGCGCTGAAGAGAAGACTATTGCACTGTTAGCTACAGCCAGGCTGTGGGTAAGTTTACTGGACCATCATGTGTCAGTGACTGGAAAGAACCATTAGCTGAATAAATTCATGTGAATGTCCATTTAATGGCATCACTACTCCAGAAAATGCTGTTCTTGCGTAGCAATAGCAGTTTGCCCTCAGCAACTTGTAGTGGTATAAATTGTGCTTTTCTAACGTACATGTTAAATCCCTCAAACTGAGGGACAGCAGGATGGAAATGCTGGGCCTCTGATGCCAGTGTCTTTACAGGACTTTGGGACTATGGAAAATATTGTTCCTTCTGCTCTAGAGCCTATGTAGCCTAAATGTCATGTACTGTAAATATGGATCATGATGAATCATCAGTTGGAAGAGGGAACGATTAAAAAGAGGGGGAATGTCTTTGCTTGATAGCTCTCTGCGTATATAGCCACAGGTGGGCAAGAACTAAAGGTCAGGTAAGTGCCAGGGTCTCTCATATTTAGGCCCAGAGCTGGAGAAGGGCATCCCTGTAATGTGTAGGTTTATTTTTAGCAGACAGTCTCAACATTTCATCTTACCTGTGCAAAAGTGCCTGACCACACCTGCAGAGGATTGTGAGTGCTCCATCCTATGTACTGGATAAAACTAATTAAGAATAATTGATTTTTTTTTTTTAACATTTTAATGTTTTTCACAATACAATGTGTTCCTTTCTAGATGACACCGCTAATAAACCAGGCCTGTGACATCCTGCTGTGTAACTTGAAAGTCTATGCAGATTCTGGCAAAGCTTTTGATATCCAGAGGTATGTTCAACATGCCAGAAATTAGTAGCAGATTTAAAAAAAAAAAAGTCAATAGCAGCAGTTATTCTAAATATGCGCTTACTGTATAAAAGATTTTTTTTTTTTCCTCCCTCACTTTTAAAAGTGGAGATCACAGTTTAATGGAGGATGTGTCTGATAGATGCCTTTTCTTCTTAGGGGCAGCCATTGTATACTTGAAAAGTAATTTTGGAAAAGCATCTAATGTATTTCTAGCTGTTGTTTAATGAAGTTTTAACAGCTGGAAGCAGAAAGGAAAGCTGCATCAGTCCCTGTCCAGCCTGCACTCTCCTGTCGGCCAATAATTTACAAATATAGGAATTGATCTAGTATCAAATTCCTCTAGTCCATCACCCTCTTGCTTTTTTTATATGAGCTTTTCTGAGCACTTAATCATTCTTACCACATTCCTCCTAACCCCTTCTAATGGCATGCTAGCCTTTTGTGGAACGACAGGATCGGTACTCCAGATAAGAATGCACCATTGACTTATAAAATGACATTTTAATATTTTCCATATTGTGCTTTCTCCCATTTGTTATGCATTTAATATCCTATTATCTTTTTTGTTGCTCTTTCATCAGAGGTCTTCACTGAACAGTTCACAACACTGTCTAGCCCCTTCTCTGAGCAGATGCATTTCTTCTAGGACCCTGTACAGCATATGAGTAGTTCAAACACATTGTTTCTAATAGGCACTATTTTGCATACACTTAATTTGCTGGGTTGGCCAGCACCCTCTGAAGTTCTTCATGATTTCCCCCTAACTGGAGCAGCACAAATAATTTTGTTTCATCTAAAGAAATGGATATTTAGCCACAATTCATCCATCTCTTTTCAAGTACATGTATATGTACGCACACAAGTGTATGCGTGTGCAGAGAGATGTCTTCATTAAACATCTGAAAAGATGCTATGAAATCCTGAGGTACATTACACTTAGCCTAGTGCTCTGATGAAAATGGACCTTTTGAGTTCTTCCAGGCTTTTCCCTTTTTTCCATTTGTCCTTTATCTTTGTCTGGTCTTTTAGCTGTTGATCCATGATAGGGTTCCACCTCTCAGGAGGCACTTTGGAAAAGACCTATTGAAAGTATAAATGAATGATGTTGACCATCTCAGAATATGATCTTCCAGTTGTTTTATCATACCACCATTTCAGCAGGTTTGACATATATAAATGTGATTCTCATTGCACTGCAGTTTCCCAGAATTGCCTTGGGAGCTATTTTTCAGATGTAATTACCCTATCTGCAACTTTCTGTCATCTTGTATGTTAGTTGTCTTTAGCCATTTTGTGTTTCACCAACAACTCAAAATTTAGTTTTTAAGCTTTTTCAGTACCTTGGAGAGGTAGATGATCGAGTCTTCTGAAATTATTGTTTATTGCAGTGCCCCCCTCTTCTAACAGTTCAACTTCTAATAGTGCTTTTTGTGTGTGTGTGTAGGAGTTGAAAACCCAAAGAAGTTACTTAGCAGTATTGTTGTTATCTTCCAAATATGCTCTGGTGTCATCAGAATGACAGTGCCCAAAGATCATAGTTTAGAAATGCTGCTTCACGATATATATACAGGATATACTGGGCCTGAGTCCTGTCCTTCTCTTAATATATGCTCACTCAGGTTAAAAACACCAGAGAATTTGGTATTAGCCTTTTGTAAGGGAACATAGAAGGACAGTCATCGCAGACTTGACCACAGATCAGAAAAATCAGATTTCAAGGATATTTTACATTCTCCGTCCATTTATCTCAAAACTAATTATAGCTGCTAAAGCCCAGTGAAATAAAGATGGTGAGACAACTGGGTAGATCGTCAGATATGTGGGGAGAGATTCAGTAAGTTCTGATGTTTCTAGATCATGGTCCACAGATCATTCATAGTTCTCAAAGCATTTGCTGCTCCTCTGCAGAGATACAGATTTCACATGGTGTCAGTTCCTCTTGGTTTACCACAATTTTACATTACAAAACAGCTATCAAGAAGATGAAGGAAATCCTTAACAGGAAATTTTACTTGAGCACCTCTTGTCACTAAGAGTTTAGACTGGACTGGTAATAGATGTGGTTTCTGCAGTTTAAAATGAGAAAGGAATGATCGCTTTTATTAGGATGCATACTAAGAAAATCCTTATGAATCTCTGAGCTGTTGCATTTGACTTCTAGGTAATAAAAAATGAAATTATTTATTTTTAATAAATTTTTAGTGGAATTATTGAGCTATATGAAAATACATTCACTTTGTAGACAGAAGATGATCATTATTAAGCACCACCAGCATTTGTCAGAATGATGGAAACATCTCTTGTTGGCAAAGCTCAAATCTAAAAGCAAAAAGAAAATCAGAGGCAAAAACTAATGTTATGCAATGTTTGTAGAAGCAAGATATTAACAGATATGTACTTTGTTGCTAATGATTTATTATTCTTCAACTCAATGCAGGTGTTACAACTGCTTTACCTTGGATGTCGTCGGTAGCGTAGCTTTTGGTATTGAGGTGGATTCTCAGAAGAATCCCAACGACCCCTTCGTTAAGAATTGCAGAACATTCTTTGAAATGTCTTTGTTTAAGCCTCTCCTCATTCTAATCCGTGAGTATAGTCTACCTTTGTGTCCTGGTTTTGACTGGGATAGAGTTAATTGTCTTCCTAGTAGCTGGTACAGTGCTGTAGTTTGGGTTTAGGGTGAGAAGGATGTAGAGAACACCCTGAAGTTTTCAGTTGTTGCTAAGTCGTGTTTAGACTCAGTCAAGGACTTTTCAGCTTCTCCTGCCCAGCCAGCAAGAAGGCTGGAGGGGCACAGGAAAGGTGGGAGGGGACGCAGCCAGGACAGCTGACCCAAACTGGCCCAAGGGGTATGCCGTACCATGGGACGTCATGCTCAGCTTGGAGGGGGGAGGAGTGCGGCTCAGGCATCAGGCAGCGAGTGGTGAGCAATTGTGTTGTGCATCACTTGTCTTCTGTATTCCAATCCTTTTATTACTATTGTCACTTTATTGTTGTTATTATTGTCATTGCTAGTTTCTTCCTTTCTGTTCTATTAAACTGTTCTTATCTGAACCCACGAGCTTTACTTTATTTTCCGATTCTCTTCCCCCATCCCACTGGGTTGGGGAGAAGTGAGTGAGCGGCTGCGTGGTGCTTAATTGCTGGCTGGGGTTAAACCATGACACTTTGCCTACTTCCTTATGGTAATTTTCTAAAAGTCATTCTCAAATTGCAAAACATGCTGGAGCAGGAAGATGTATAGCAGACTTTGTTTCAGGCATGTTCAGAATGCAACCTACAGGCCAAGTATACCCTCAAGATTTCCACCATATGCTCTACAGCTCTTGTCACCATTAATGCAACTTCCTCCAGAAACTAAGAGTCTGGGAAGGCAATGCTCCGGGTTGATGTGAGTGGAAGGGATGATACCTCTTTTAATACATTTGTGCATTAAAACAGAGTAACTGCCCTTTGAAGCCTGACAGTAAAGTTTTTGTGCACTTGGCTTGCTTGGTAGAAATTGAAATCCCACCCATAAAAAACAGTGGGCTAATAACCCACTAAAGAAAAGAGGTAGAGGAGCATAAGCAGATAGTGTAAGTCCTCCAAATTCTTATGTGAATAGCAGCAGTAGCCTGGTTGATGGCTATAAAGGATAAAGGTGATAAGTGCCAGCACAGGCTGTCATTAAGAGAATGCATTTATTTTCAGGTGAATAAATAGGGAACGCAAAAATGGGGTATAAAGCCATTTAGTTCTAGGGCATGAAAGGTAAGGCATCATAGTGACAGTGGCCTTGTTAATGCAGGGGCAGTAAGAATCGTAGCTTAGGAAGCCACAGCGTAATTGAGGTTGTTGAGGTTTTACCATCTTGCTATCTCGACCTGCATGCAGTAGTGTCAGGTGGCACAGTGGCAAAGTTTCCTGTGCCCATCTGATCCTGCTGGCATTACAGATTGCACCTGTACCAGCAGCACAAGAACTGCTTCCTTCTGGAGTTGTGTATCCAAAATGTCCTGGGGTTAATGTTTAACCTGATTGCAAAGTGTGATTTGTGACTAATTTCTGAAGCGACAGAAGTCTACGTCTAAAACCATGTCCTTCATTAATGAAAGTTTCTGTAGGGTTTGGGGTTGGATTCATTGGTTGATCTGTTTCTGCTGGTACATTATGTGGTCTGAATTTCCACACTGTGTTGCCCTGTTGGCAGCACAGGGGTTTTCCGATGACTTATTTATTAGTCTTAAGCTGTTCATAAGTGAACGTGGGGTTTATTAAGATGCAAGGCTTACTCAGGTTATTAGTTCCTGACTATAAAGGCCATGGACTGGAGATCATCCTTGTGATAACATCCCACTTCCAGAGTCTATGGCCTGTTTAGAGAAGCAAAGTAAAATAGCAAACCAGTATCCTAATATTGGAGAACTGTAAATGAGAATGACTACTATACAATTTCATGGATCAGTGCCATAAGCTGCTAGGCTAGTACAGGATCCCCCACCTTCTGTATGTAACTGTTGTCATGGTTTAACCCCAGCCAGCAGCTAAGCCTCACGCAGCTCTCACTTCCCCCCTCCCCACCCCCAGTGGGATGGGGGAGAGGATCGGAAAAAAAAGTAAAACTTGTGGGTTGCGATAAAGACAGTTTAATAGGACAGAAAGGAAGACAATAATAATGACAATAATAATAAAAGAATTGGAATATACAAAACAAATGATGCACAGTGCAGTTGCTCACCACTTGCCAACTGATGCCCAGTTAGTTCCCAAGCAACAATCTGCCCCCCGGTCAACTCCCCCAGTTTATATACTGGGCATGATGTCCCAGGGTATGGAATACCCCTCTGGCCAGTTTGGGTCAGCTGTCCTGGC
>JAVKLA010000024.1:21974743-22001984 GCA_034782735.1 Sagittarius serpentarius
TCATCCTAAACCCAAACCACAGCACTGTACCAGCTACTAGGAAGACAATTAACTCTATCCCAGCTGAAACCAGGACAATTGTTTAAGTAGGCAGGGAAAATAATTCTCCCCTTTGTTGTGGTGGGTCTGTGGCATCAAGAAGCTGAACTGAAATCCTGAAGCATTGTGGAAACCAGCTTGGAAGGCATCTGTCTGGCAGGGGAGACCTGGCCAACATGGAATTTCTAAAACAAAATCCTTTACCCAGGCTATGGGGGTGGAAGAAAAGGAGGGAGAGGGAGAGGGAAAGAGGAAAAAACAGGTTTCACAAAAGTAACACATCCCACTTGATGAGTTTTATAATATTAATGGAGAGGGTTATTATATGCCTTTACAGTCTGATTCAGTGTTTTCTTCTTTAAAATCTCTTACAGTTTCTTTCCCATTCATAATGATTCCATTGCTCCGGATTTTGCCAAACAAGAAACAAAAGGAACTGAATGGATTTTTTATCCAAACCATAAAAAATACAATTGTCTTGAGACAACAGCAAGATGCAGCTGAGGTAAAGCTATTTCTGTGATAAATATATGGATAAGCAAATGTTGAGGAGAAACTGGAAGTGGCATAAGCCACAGTTGAAAACGCAAACTCGGTCTGTTTGAACATTCAAAGCAATTTAGTGAAGATTTTATTCATTTTTAGCTTTATGTACCATCAGCCAGGCTTGGTGTTGATGTAGAATTGTTAACACGTTACAAGAAAGATTGCTTCTCTTAGTATTTCTCTTCAAATAAGGATGCAGAAAATGTTACATCTGGGATGTGTTTTCAACCCGGTTTCTAGACTCAGAAGGAAGGATTCACCCTGTAGAATTTTTTCTCATCTTGAAGTCAGGCGTTTTGTCTATGTTACTTTTCCTTAATGGTCAGAGGAAAGGGAGCCCCCACTGAGTGTTTCAACCCAGTCATTACCTAGAAGCTGAGGCAGGTTTTATACAGTCCTGTGACAGTTCCTGCTGCTTGTGAAAACGGAAAGAACCTGAATGTCCGGTTAAGAGCAGACACTTGATATTCAGACGGCTAAAGAGAAGGTAGTAAATTCTACCGGAAGTATGCAAACTAATGGGTACGCATTATTAGCAAATCATTTGTTACTCGTGTATTTCTCTTTCGTCTGGACATAAGGCAGTTCTGAGGTTTTTGTTTTGTTTTGTTTTAATCACTGTTATTTTATGAAGTATCTGAAGGCACATGCATTTTAATGGAAGTACTCTTGATATACAAAGCATTTGGAACATAGGCATGTGCTTCAGTTCTGTGATACAAAAGTTCTTCAGGTCTACATGTCGTTTGGACCATCCTTTACTGCAGACTGCCCATAATGTCCCTAAAAATAAGTTAACCACTTAATTATGGATGTGTAGTGACCAACAAAGAGTATCAATGAGAATTCCATTTTCAAGGTAACAGAGACAATTTTTGCATATCAGTTGACATGAAACACACTACAACATACACATTAAGAAGCTGTTAATGTTGAATTAGATGTTTCTTACCACTTTGAGATGACGAGCAATTCTGATGGGGTAACAGCACAGGTAAGAATGGATCCTCCCAACTTCTTCATGCAGCTTAGTCCCACAGCTGTCAGCTTTCACAAAAAAAATGTGATTTTAGTTTACCCTACATTACATCCAGGACACAATTGAAAATCAAATCGATTTTCAAAGATATTGCTGCTCTTTGCTGTGTTGCATGTTCTGCTCTTTTTATTCAACTTTTTCTGCAGTGAAGTCTCACTTCTGTATTAGTTGTGCTTTATCGCTACATGCTGCTTGTCCTTCCTCCAGCCCACCTTTATGAGTCTTTGCCCCCACTATCCTTTAGATTTTTGTCTCCATCCTTCTTTACATCCAAAAGATTGTAAGCACCACTGACTGGCCACAAAAATTTCATGATTCATAAACGTGGTTCCTGGCCCAGGCTGAGTGCTGAAGGATTATTTTCAGACAGAGATGGTATATCTAAACTGCTTGCGGACACCTCATTTCTAGTGCACAGATCCAGTGTGAACTTTTAATGGCATACTTGGTGTGGCTGTGTGTATGGAGAGTTTTGAATCAAGAATTTATGCCAAAGGGGACTGCATGAAAAGTCTATTCTGTGTGTCAATTATGAAAGGGTAAAAGGGACAATGAAACAATCTAATGTGGATTAAAAGTAGTTAATGTATTAATTACTATTAATAAAATGCAATGTATTTCTGTGGCAGTAGCACCGAGGGTATTGATCATGGGCTAAATCCGTCACTGTGCTAGAGATGGTCACTCCCTCAAACTGCAGACTAAGATAAAGGACAGCAGGTGGGTATGGTTAGGAGAAAACACAAAGAAAAGCAAGATTGTAGTGACAAGAGCAGGAGGCAGCAGTCTCTGCATAGGCAGCCTGTTTGCAGGTTTCAGTGGTTGATGGAGCAGAGATGTAAGGTTATATTGGAAGGGATGTTGGGAGGTGCTGTAAGAGGTAACACATGGCAGTAGCTGCCCAGTATCAGGGCAGTGTGGAGGAAAGTACAAGGTCCGTATTTGCCCTAACAGTGCATGCACAAGCCCATGACTGGCTGTGGTCCTGCCTGCTCCTGGACTTTTGCCTAGTTAGCAAAATTGGCATATGGGAACTATTTCAAATGCTGGGAATTAGACACTTAGGACCAGATTTCTGAGAGCGCATTAAGTTCCCTTTGCGGTTCAGGATCATTAGCGTGGCTTTGAAAAGCGACTGGAAAGTCTGGAGCTTCCTTTTTTTCCCTTTTCACTGCCTGTCTTGTTACGCACCCTTAGAATCTTAACTATTTTAGGTTGGTGGCACACGAGTCATGTTACAAGTATAGGCAACTTAATAATTTGCCAAGAACATAAAAATGGTATATGAAACAGATCAAAATGCAGCTGTGTCCAATTTAATGCAGAAATGTACTCTGTAGAGATTAGGTGTCCCAGATAGCCCTGCATTTGAAGGAGAATTATGTCCTGTGTCCTAGGTCTTGAATGATGAAATGTACCCACTGAAGTCAGTCAGAGTTTTGGCACTGAATTTTAACGAGGCCAGGATATAACCTGTAGCTACTGGTTCTTTGTGCTGCTAATAATGGGAGCTATAAGTAAAGCCTTACGGTCTCCCTATGCTGCATTAGGCCAATGGGTATTCCTTAGGTTGCAACATTCCTAGATGTTACATTGTGTGCATCTTTTACTCTTCATTGATTTTATCACCATTAAAAATGCTTTTGTGTTCTTTTCTTTGGGGGGCAAAATAAAAAAAGCCCCCCCCACCCCACCCCAAAAAAAGCCTTCAGAAGAAACTGTAAAACAATAAAAGCTCCACGAAAGTGACTCAGCTGAAGCTTGTCTTCCTCTAATCTGCAGCTAATGTGAACAAAGAAAAAAGAAAGGCCAAAAAACAATGTGACAAGCAAAGTCAACCTGTTATCATCCCTGTTCTATCAGTAAATGAAACAATGCTTCTGAATGCCTAAAGATAGTCCCATGGGCAGATAGTAATTTTACAGCCAGGTTTAGATCTAATAACATGCTTGCAGCTTATATGAGATCTGTGATGTCACTTTTTCTCATCCCATCAGTTAGTGCTGCAGATGTCATTTTAATTATATATTATCTTTCTGTGGTCAGTCAAATAATTTCAGTCCTGGATATTCCCCTCATTTGTCTTATGTACAAAAACATTTAGTGGTCGTACTTTAGAAATTTTAATATATTACATTTATTCATGGATTCAAATTATTGTAAAATGCTTTTCCCACTATTTACAGAGGAGAAAATTCACCCTGCTTGGAAGAAACAGCACAAATTTAATGCACCACTTAACACCTACTTTGAAGACTCCAGCAGGATTTAAGTGTTCAAATACCTTATCCTGATTATCTGCCCAGGTTTAAATTTTTCCCTGAGGCAAAATGTTTCCAGAAACAGGGCAGATAGACTGTTTGTTTACTTCAGTAAATGATAGTTTGATAGATTTTCATTTAATAATCTGATATGCAAATCATTATTCATGTAAGAGTTGTTTTTCTGTCATGTTATAGCTCAGTTCTTAACCTACCAGTCTGTTTTAAATGGTGGTATCTAGACGAAGGAGTCTTTCATAGTGCTCAAAATTGAGACTCCTTTCTAAAGCTGTGGGTTGAAATTAAGTGCCCTCAGCAGATGAAAGGCCAGAATTTCATTTGTAGTCCATAATAATAACAACAATTGGAATGTAACAATTTAAGGATATTACAAAACTTTATTTTTGGAAAAATCACAAGAGATCTGTGGGAAAATCCAGTTTTCAAAATATGCGCCCTTTAACAAGGAGAATTGGAAAGTTCACAGAGGCTGCAGGAAATTCTTCTGGCATCTTCTGATTTTTCCAGTCATACTGTCTGCTGTGAATGCATAATTCAAGGTGACTGATCCATGCCAGGCAGGTAGTGACCTGATGATGTTTCTGATGATGATCGGCTGTTTCTTGGTGGTCTCAAGCCGATTTGAAACGAGAGGGTGACAAAGCACAGATAAGTATCATCAGAACTGTATTCATTGGCATCTCGGTTGGGAGTTTAGTCAATCTGGCTGGAGACCTATGGACTACCTGAACGCTTTTGGTGTAGTAAGTGCAGAGCAGAGAGAAGGAATAACGGGAAAAGAGTGTGAAGGCTGTGCTGCTGTGAATCACGCTGCCCATGGGCCATGTGGTGTAAAGCCACAAAGCAGCTGTGCGGTGCTGTCAGTCCTGGTGATGATCTGGCCTCCTGTGAACTGGTATGGCCCTGGGGTGCTCTGTGCTCTACTCTGCTAGGTCTAGATCAAAAGAGGTTGTCCCCTGGTCAGCAACTGCCAATGCACAATTGCAATCCTGTCCAGTTTTCCCCACTTCCCATCCTCATTCCTGGCCAATCCTTTCCCTGACCCCAGGTAGGTACAGTCAGTGGCTCTGCGGCCCCTGGGGCTGCCTGTACACCTGGGCAGGCACAGGCAATACCTGGTGAGTGGAGATCCTTTGGTTTTCCAGCATCAGCCACGGGAGCCTAAAAAGGTCAGGAAACTGAATTTTGAGGAGGTCTGAAACGAAGGTGTTTAAATGCTCACAGAGGGGAGATAACTGCCGTTGCCCTATGGACTAGCAATAGAAATGTGCTCTAAGGAAGTGGTATCTTTTAATATCTTTCTGGGAAGTGGTAGCCTGGTTACAACTTTAATCTCTGGAACACTGCTTCCCAGGGAAAAACGTGCAATGAGCTCCCCTAAATGCTTTACCTAAGGGGAAGAGGGACGTGTGTGTGTACCTGCATTCTGGAGGATAAGGGTCAATCTGAAAACCTAATTACTGTGGCACTCTGTTCTTTTCTCTTCCTTCCCCAGCAGTTCCCTGGAGTTTTTCCTTTTCATGAACTAATGAACTATTTTATTCAAGAGCTGCTTGAAATGAGTTGAGCAGAGGTAATCCTCCTGAAAAAGTCTGATCCTCTCCTTGTCAAGGGAAAACTATACAATTACTAAGAAAACTTAGTTAAAAATTTGCTAAATACTATGTACATTCCAGGAGCTATGTGTGTGTTTGAACTGTGGAAATGCAGTACAGATGTTAAAAAGTAAATATTTTTCTAAGGGAACAGCAGATGGGAGGATTAGACACCTCCTAATAGTGTGCAGTTTTCTTGCCTTTGTAGAAAACCAAGCAAAACTTGTTTATATTTGAAAGAAGGTGGTGTCCATTTAAGGATACACACTATACGGCATTATTAAATAATCCATTTTTACTGATTAATAAAGTCAGTAAAACAAAGGGTCAGTCGGGTCCTTTTGTTTTTCTAAGTCTGTAGGAGGGATGCTGCGATTCTGTTCTGCTGGGCTGTTCTCATGGTTCAGTCATGTCATTATCCACTGCCTTTGTCAGGACGAAATGTGAAAAGGGCTTTCCAGAAAGGTGAATGTGTGTCTTAAAGATATAGAGGGAATTGGTGCTAAATATGGTGTTTGAACGCAGCTCTCAAACCTGTATCTCTGCTGTTTTAAGCAGAAGGGTATCATTCCTTTAGAATATGTTAAAAACCTTTTGAACTTTAAGTCTGGTGTCTGTGCTTGGGCAGCATACAGTGATTCTAAGAGGAAAAAGAAGTGGTATTATGTTAAAAGATATTTTAGTTATTCACCTTCTTTTAAAAATCAAGCCATTACTGCTTGCTTTTAAAATTGTGTTCCTTCCTTCCCACATCGGAAGAAAAATTCTTCTTTTTTTCTTTTTTTTTTTTTTTTATTTTTCTTAAAGATGTAATGAATTTTATAGCTTCCTCAGGACTTTTTAAGTGGGCATTTAAACATACCAAGGCCTCAAAACCTTGAATGGAGATGAACGTGAAATCCCTATTACTTTTGTTGACCAGTTGGAATTTCTTGATCAGTCTGTTAGCTTTCTAACAATGAACTGCAGGCCTACGAAATGTGATCTTTTGGTTTCAGACCTGGGCTGAAGTGTCTGGCTGAGGTGCTTTCATCGTGAAATGCAGTTCTGCAGTCTCTCCGCTCAAAAGAGATCAAGGACAGAATAAGTAACGAGCGCGGTGACTTTCCCACCTCCCTGAGGCGGGTTGATGGGGAAGCAGGAAGGGTTTTGCATTACTGCTGCAGCTGTCCCAGTTCTGCAGCCCAGCACACCTGTGAGCCCGGTGCTTTACGAGCGCTGCAATCGCAAGAAGATAGCACGTCTTCTTGGTTACCTGCTGCCAGCCAGCACATACCAGGTCTGTTTGCTGTTGCTTGCCCTTTGCTCTTATCACACCATTTCTACTGCCTCCTTGGTTATGGATCAGAGTGCTTTATGGATCCTAGACAAGGAACAGGCAGATGGTATCATGTATATATTATCTACCCCACTCCAGCAAACCCTGCAGCAACCGTAACAATATAATCTTGGCAGCTGGGACTCTTTCTCCAATACCTCTGTCTCTCCCCACTCCCTTTTAGTCTTTTTCAGCCACTGCTGTGTATCTTAATTTCTTCTTCAGGGGGTGACAGGAGCAGTATCCCTATCTCAAATTTCACATGTCCCACCTCAGCTGCAGTCTGGGGTTCAAAGTGCTGTCACACACGTGAACCATCTCATTGACTTCTTGGAAGACCGCTCACATGCTTCAGTTTGCAAGAACATAGACTTGTACCAAAGGACAGAAATTAAATCAAAGCACCAGGGTGTTCATACTGATTAGGCTGGTGAAGTTTTTGTGTATCTGGAGTTGCCAAGAATGATCTTGCAGACAGTACTGGGAAAATGTGAGTATTCACGCAGTAAAAGCTAACCTCACTTTCCAAGAGATGTGTGGTGGAGCTCCTTCAGAGGGCTTTGAAAAAATGGTAACCTTGCCCCTTTCTGGGCAGAACAGGGGAGGTTCAGATGCTCCCTATAGCAGCATTAATCCACAGGAAGTCCTTAGGCCCACAGGATCCCTTCAGAGTTACGGGGAGGAAGGACTTAAATGGTTCTGTCAATAAGGTTTGCATGCATTTTCCTCCTGTTTTCACCAGTTGGTGTGGGAAGTGAAGATGGACATTTGGCTTTGCTCATCTACAGCATATGAGAAACATCCTTTGAGAAGGGTGGGATTTTTAGTGTTGAAAAAAGGCTTTTTCATCCTGAGTAAAAATAAATAAACACACATGCTCAGTTGTTGGTAATGTCAAGGGTTTTAGTGGCTTTTAAAAATTGTTTTTATATGGTAACATCAGTCACTTAAAATACTGTTTATCAAAAATCCAGGCCAAAAGATAGCTTAAGGACTCTTTCAAATAATGTTTGCAGTAAAATTTCTCCAAAAAAATGGAGGAAGAAAGAATTGAAAAGCAAACCTGTTTTTTTCAAAGGAACTGCCCCATCATTGAAGGGGAGATCAAAAATCCTCCTTTTTTTTTTTTTTTTTTTTTTTTTTTGTCACCCTTACTTACACCTCTATCTAGGTGCTGGTTGTTGAGGCTATACCATGTTTTTCCTTTTCTTGACACTGAAAGGGAGGGCGTGTCGCAGCTCTGTTTTATGTGTCCATAAAAATAAGAGGAAGAGCTCATTGTGCTTTGAAGGTGGGATCCAGCAAACACTGCTCTGTGTCACTGAGCTTTGTGGTGGCTTGACCAGCACAGGCAAAAAACGGAGGCTGAGGAAGCCAAAAAAAAAAGGTGGCTGTTCCTTATGAGGGCCTGGGTCTCTTGCTTCTCCTCTGCAACCTAAAGCTGGCCCACCCCATCGTGAATTTTTTGCTTTACCCTCCGTTATGATGGCAAGGGGACCCTGTGCTTGTTATCAGGAGAGAAGTTCAAATGCTGAAAATCCTGTTTATGCCTGTGGTAATTCCCTGTAGGCAATAACGTCAGTGCTGGCCACTTGTCCCAGCCTGATCCTGTGCTAGTAATGAGTATTCGCAGCATGCATTTCAATGTCTGATTAAATCTTTCTGAAAGGCCATCTGTTTGAGGAGGATGTGGCATAGGCTTTAATACTTTTTATACCTAGTACTTAATACTGCTGTTTCATGACCTTAGACATAAAGTTTGTCCCCTGGTTAGTTAGCGTCTCTCCTGATACTCCGATCAGAGAAAATAATTGGATCAAGGCTGTTGCAACCTGTTGGGTCACTGTGTGTCTTTGGAGAAATGTTCCTGGGTGTTGGGTCACAGAAGTTACGCATACCCAGTGAGACTTTGCTGTGTCCAGGGCTGAGAAAAAGGTATCTGTTTTCTGGGAAGGGAGTAAAGCATCTCTAGCTGCCTTTCTTTTCTAGCACTTGGGGCAGAATCTGATGTAGTCATGTATCTGTTGATACATGCCAAATCAGTAAGTAATCTGGCCTTTCTGCTGCGTGTTCTCATCTGTGCAAAATATCCAGCCTAAGCAATGTTACATCTGTCTTTCAGGGTCATTTTCCTATAGGCTTGGAAGCACAGTTTCCCTTTGTGATTCTCTCAGCATAAATTAAATCTTCTCCAAAGTGTCTTTTCCTGCTTCCTGTCATTTGCTTTCCTTCATGATACGGTCTTGGTATTCATCCCTTTGGCTGAAAGGAAAAAATGTCACCCTGACATTGTGCACGTTCCCTTTCTTTTCTAACTTCTCTCTCTTACAGTCAGTTCCGCATCTCTTCTGTACGTTATCCTTGCGGTCTGTCCCTCCCAAGTTTCTCAGAAGATCCTATTTAGGTCACTTGAAAGGCCTTCCTTTTTTTCTGCTTAATCTGTGAGCTGGTCTTCATCCAGGGTGTGGGGTTTTCAAATCAGCAAATAAAAGGAGTCTTGCCATAAAATGAAATCATCTGGAGATTAATTTTCTGCATAACAGGGTGGTGGCCTTTAACGCCAAGGTGGGATAGAAGATCTAATCTTCATTTACATATCCTTTTTTTGTTGGTGGTTTTTGTTTTTGTTTTTTTTTTTACTTTTGATCTAAATCTGCAAGGGATCTGTTCACTGGGGGTGGGAGTTTTATGTATTTATTTTACCTTGCCATTCAGAGCAATAGCATGTTTCAGTACTTTCCCTCTACAAACAGACTTTCTTCTGACATATGTAACTAGACCGTAGCATCTAAATTCTTAATTTAGAAAAAAAAAAAATCACAGATTTACTGACCTAATTGCAATAACAGAGCTTTCCCTTTCTCTGTCAATTTTAACGTTTTCATTTTTGTCTTTTATATTGCATCCTTTTTTTTTCCTTTCATCTGTTACTGGTTCACCATCCTTCCTCCAAGTCGCTCCCAGAACTGAGAGAGTTGCAGCACTTGTGGTATTAGTGGGTGATCTTTGAATTTGTCTCTCTTAGTCTCTGTGTGTCTCTATTTGCCTACAGTGACCTCTCAGCCCCACGCACTGCCTTCTTTTTGCAATACAGTATGACGTTTTCTGAAGCAGTTATGAAAAAGCCATTCCATGATATTTCATTCTGGTTCAACCCTCTTGTCCATCTGTTGGCATATTTTGATCTCTGGAGGTTTTTCCCTTGATCTGTCTCAACTGTTGTTATCTATTTGGCACTCCTTTGGTATTTCTCCCTTTTCTCTTGTGTCTACTTACCTTAGCAGATCCAGACTTCTACTTATAAAAGACACCGACAGCCCATCTTGCCAACAGGAGAACCATTTATGTGGCCAGCATTTGGATGCCAAGTACATGGAGTTGCTTTTCTTTTGAACCTGGTGGCAAGTCAATGCCACCATCTCAATGCACAAAGGTGACCAACTTTGTTTGCCAGGGCAAATCTCTTCCTGCCACCGTGCCCAGGCTGCCCTAGGGGCTGCCTCTCGCCCCCAGCCTGCTGGAGCCAGCAGAGCCGCAGGCCTTCGCTTGACCCCATCCTCTCATGACCGTATCTGAATTTTGAGGACAATTTCACATTAGAGTTACTTTTACGGAAAACGACAGATCGTCTGTCGCTAGAAACCTTGAGGAGAGGCTTTCTAAAATGTGCCCTCAACGTCAGCTGGCTGCGAGGCAGGAACCCCTGCGTGGTGTTCCTCCGTCTGCCTTTTGCTAAAGAGCGGCCTGAATGATTGCAGCGATTCCTCTCCCTCCCTGAAAATCCGCTTAGGAAATCCTGCATCCGTGGCAGTCAATGGCAGCCTTGTCCTGGCTTCACAGCCTGTGACTGTGCAGGGCTTTCTCCGCTTTCTTTGCGGTGACTACCCTTCATTTTTCCCTCCCGCTGGGATAAGCAAGCTATATCTAAGAGTGACAGAGACTGGAGGGGAGCCGAGCACCTCCTTTCTGTCTTCAACAGAAATGTACACTTTTTAATAATGTAATCTCAATTAAAAACATACCAATTAAAATGGGCTTTTTAGTAGGTCTCTGAGGAGAGGGAGCCATAATTCACATTAAAATGTAAAGCTTCAGAAGCAGGGAGAGCTAGGTGCATTGCAAGTGCCCAAATATTCAGTGATTTTAATTACAATGGAAACTTGATAAATTGCTCTGTGCCACAATCCATTATTAACAGCTTAATGAATATCACTGGTGCCTGTTTTAAACTGCTCCACGGTGAAAATTGTTGTCAGTGTTTCAGTTGTGAACTCTGATTTTTAGCATGTTTGTAACTTAGCCCCTTAAAAAGGGGAGGAGGGTGCAAGTCTGCAGGCTTGGCTTTGGGTCTGGGTAAGTTCTGCTGGCTGCAGCATCCTGAGAGAGACAGGTGGAAAGATGGAGCTTTTGTGTTTCACCAGTATTGGGACCAACCAGGAGTTAAATCTGCTCCTTGCACAGTTTAAGAGCAATGTCACAGCTGTTCTTTGGGAGTGCAGAGGGCCCCTATGCCAGCTTGAGGGGTCACCAGAGCGCAGGGCTGCCTTTACATGGGCTGTTTCTCTGCACAGCAGCCAGTAGGCTGGAGGACTGTTGAGGGTGTCTGCTCAGGAGTAAAGGGAAGCAATAGCGTAACAGCTGATAATCCAGCACGCTGATGAGCTTATTTTGGAGTGAGCAAAGTGCAAGTTGGTTTGAATTTCCCAAGTTTTAGCTAGCAAAAAGCTGATTTGAGGTATGGAGTTAGGCAAGTCCTTTTGGAGCACTGAAATGTACACAGTGATTGTGCTCAGCTTTGAACAGGGACAAAACATTTTTTCTTGACAGTTATGATGACTGTAATTGTGCTAATGTTAAGATGCTATATATTTATATGTATATTTATAGTAAACTGGCACCTTCCCCCCCCGCCCCCTTTTCAAGGCAGCTTAATATTTCAAGGATAAAGGTTATTATTAGTAATGTTATTATATTAGATGCTAACAGCAGGTATAGTGGGCTTATAGTTGTGCCCCATGGAAATGTTAAGCTGTAGGGTTTTAAATAGCCATGGTCTGGCTTCTGTGAGATTTATTATTTATTGCGGGTGTTCTGTTTTCACTTTTCACTTGATCGTGGGGTCTGACCGGAGGGTCACAATCCCCAAAGTGGGGTTACTGCCAGGTGTTTGACAAGATCTTGACAAGACCTGAGTGAGATGCAAGGTAGATCTCAGGACAGAAATGACTGGAAACTGCTCTTCTGATTCTGAGGAGTCACAAGCGCCTATTTGGGATAAACATAATTTGTCTGAATGTAATTAATGTCTCGGATTTTGCTATTATTATTCTGATTATGTTTTTCTGGAAAACAACAAAAGCATATTCACTTTCCCCATCTCAGAAATGGCAGCATTACTCATAATGATGTTAACTTGCACCCTGCCAATTACACAGCGCTCTCCTGGTTCATTATATCAGTAATTACACATAGGATTTTTTTTTTCTTGTGAAAAATCTTTCATTGACAGAGAAGTAATGATGCCTGTAAGTTGCTTAAGTATTGCTCAGTCAGGGATATGTAAGATGTGGGAGATGTCCTCATATTTTGGGGGAGAAAGACAGCTGGTATTCTGGCATGCTGTTAATATTCATGTGTTTCTGAAGTTGTATTTTTTTTTTAGTTTGACTTTAGGAAGCATTCCAGACCACAGGGCTGCCTGACTGTCATTTTTCTTGCATCCCTGTACTGGCAGAGGACAAAGTGGCATGAAATATATAAAATGTCATCTAATTTTTCTTTTGTTCTTTAATTCACGCGCACATGCCTCTTCTGTGTGTTTATCAGTGTGCACAAAATGCCTATATTTGCAAGATAATAGCTGTGTAAATATTAGAAAGTCATATTGAAGCTCTGTGAAGGAAAGGAGAGCAGGGGAGAATCCTTCCTGCTACCAAGGAGCCATCTATTGGATAAAACCCATAACTGAACCGAGCATCCATGAAACTGTGGAGGATAACACAATTTGTTACTGGTCACCAGGTAGCTGAAAATAATCCTTGCCTTCCCAATGCTGCTTTCGCCCACTGCGTTAGAAACTTGTACCCCTTCACGCACACAAGAGGAGAGTCAGATGTAGAGGCGATTTATGTACTATAGGTAAAAGCCAGTTTAATATAGCCGAAGAGCCAGGACAAATCCTGATGTAGGGTGCAGGTGTGATCATGAATGGATAAGCCAGCAGTAGGATCGCCTGCCAGCAGTGGAAAGCAGTTGCTCAGAGAAATAATAGAAAAGACAAGTGTTTTTTCCATATTGTTAATAAAGAACATAACATTAACTGTACTTTTTTTTGTAACAGTACATGTCATTTATATCAGTCTTACAGCCATAATTAGTTTAGTTTAAAAAAAAAAGATTTTTTTTGAGTTACCCAGAATTACTTAAGGCTATCACAAAATCAAATAATGAGGTGTTCCTTGCCTCAGAATGTATGCAATCTATATGTAATGTGATGCAGAAAGAGAGGATCTTGAATAAACCATGGGGAGAGATGAGGGAGGACAGGATGTGAACAGCGAATTCCCAGGGTCGCCCCGAAACATCCTGATGGCTCTTCAAAGTGGGTGGTGGGGCTTTGCAAGCATGTTTAAAGGGAGCATATGGGGCAGGAAGAACAAAGGATAAAGAAGCAATGAGATTCCTGTGCATTTTCTTGAATGTCAGGCAACTGCTAAAACCAGAACTGATTTTTAATCAGGAATTCAAGTTAAGCAAATACAATTATAATCTGTGGCAAATAGAAAAGGAACAGAGGGCTGCCTGCAACAGCAGCCTTTAGTCAGCAATTTGAGTCAGCAGAGGGTCAAGCTTCTGGGTGTCAGACACTTAGCCTAAAACACTCCCTTCCTGCATCCTCCCTTCCTCCTGCGAATAGCGGAGAGGAGGAGTGTCGGATGGTTTACTGGGATGCGAGATAAGCTTTGGGAGAGGATGCGTGCATATAGTGTGCAGCAGGGTGGTCAGCTTGCTGCTCGTTTGGGAGTGGGTGCCTGTTGCACACACTGGTGTGCATAGGGGGCCCAGCCCAAGCTGTTCTTCCTCCCCACTGCCGAGTTATTTCTTCTCTTGCTGTATTTGCCTACTGTGTGTTCTGATAACCTCACCTCCAAGCAGCGAAATGTGTGTGGGGCAGGAGAAGCTCAGCTACCATGCACACAAATCCAGCATTTATTGTTTCTACTCTGATAATGCCAGGAGTCATTATCCGAGTGTTGTTATCCTAAATGGTTTGCAAATA
The DNA here is from genome assembly GCA_034782735.1 of Sagittarius serpentarius. NCBI lineage: Eukaryota > Metazoa > Chordata > Aves > Accipitriformes > Sagittariidae > Sagittarius > Sagittarius serpentarius. Next base: position 21,988,842 of record JAVKLA010000024.1, read on the forward strand.
CGGAATAAGGAAGTTGCAGTCCACTGTTGGTTGCTACCAGTGTTTCTTGCTCACCATGATGCAGGGATTAGGAAAGCTGGACGAGACTGTCTAGCCATTGCATTTTGGGCTGTTTTCTGTGCCTTCCCTGCGTCTGTATGCGATGGAGGGAGCTGTGGTTGCTATACTGTTGTGCTGTGCTCTGGGCCAGGCCTGCCAGCCCAAAGCAGCAGAGATACCAACCAGCTGCCACGAAGTGCATGACATTTGTTTGCCATTAGACTGAATTTTGTAGAGAAACTTAGTGTTTCTCTTAGACACCCAACTTATTCTGCTCAGCCTGGTATTGGAAGGAAACTCCCCAGAGTCAGAGACAATGGTCAGTTCATTAGGAGTGTAAATGGACCAGGCTGCAGGCAATCCCTTAGTTTTACGCTGAAGAACTACTGGAAGGGTTTCTCCGTGGGCCCACATAATTAACAAAACAATCAAATAGGTGTGTGCCTTATTTTCTCTCTCCCATAATTGTTTCTGTTCATCCCACATAACACTTCATCCAGGTTAGGCCTCAGGCTAGGATCTTTGCAGGTCACAGTCAACAGGTCCACACACTTAAGATTAAAAACATCCTGCTCCTACAAGAGCCATAAAGAGCTGTGTTAAGCTTGTCTCAGCTAGAAACAGTTCTTTGTTCTCTCTCCATTTACTAACAATTAGATCTGAAATTCAAATTTATTTTCATCCCTGGATTGGGTGGGAACATCCCAAGAAGGAGCCTGTTGTCTTTCAAGATGTGAGCCCTCTAGTGCCACAGTTTAAGCTGAAGGAAGATGGGTCCCTAACAAAATCTTGATTTTAAGAATTCCTCCCAGCTTTATTTTCAGGTCGAATTAGGCTTGCCCATGCCTCTGTAGATTACTAATGCTCTTACTTGAACTTTCCATTTTGAAGGTTAGAAAAGTGCAAAATTTTTGAGGAAGAAGCCAGCAGTACCTGAGCACTCTCTCTCTCACTTCATGAATGGAGGCACTACCACATGAAAATAGTTTTTGTGGGTTTTAGCAGTATGATTTTTTCTGTTATCAGTATGCTTTGTTAAAGACCTACTGAAGATCTGTATAGAGAGACACACACATACAAATACAGATTGTGGAGCCTCAGACATTACGGGTGTCGTTGGGTGAAATCCGATCATTTGCGGTATCTGCAGTGACTCGCTGGAGGAGAGGAAACCTCTCTAGTGACGAAAATGGTTCGGTGCTGGGGTGGACTGCCTAGAGAGGCTGTGGGAAGCTGGAGTTTGGCAGGGGTTTAAGAACAGGTTAGACAAACAGCTGTCAGTGTTGGTTTGGCTGATGCTGCCTCGTGGCAAGGGGATGGAGTAGATAACTTGCCGAGTTCCTTCCAGGCCTCTCTTCCCCCATGTGATGGTGCTTTTGCCTTAAACTCTTTGAGTCTGTGTAAATCTGTTTTCATCCTCGTTCTTAAAGGGTTTTCTGAGATCATCATTAGCTTTTCCTCATGGGGTTTTATAAGATTTGATGCGTGTTGTACCGATTTTACAGATGGAGAATCTGCACCAGTTACAACTGTGTTTTAAAAGCAAAAAAGGGAGCGCAGCTTTAAGCATGCCAGCTTCTGTGGAGGTCAGTCCTTTAACCGGTAATTCATATTGGCCACTCTGCAGATTTAGCGGCAAACTCAGCCAATAAAATCCATGTCATACTTGAATTTACACTTACTCTTGCTTTTTTTATTTTTATTTTTTAAAAGAACATTGGTCATATCTAGAAGATATGGTTTGTTACTATGTTTAATACTTTCCACGCTCAGGTACCTTCATCAATTTGCTGACGTACCTGCCCCTTTGGGGCCTGAGCACCATTTCATGTAGCATTTCTGCAACATTATTGTAGGGACACTTCTTTTTTGTTTCAAGTAGAAAGCAAAGTCATTGCTGTGGCTTTTGACATCAAATGCGGTGTCAGTGAATACTCACAGTGCTACCTCATTGCTCTGAACTTCTGCCAGAAACTTGCATGGGAATTTAGTGATGATAATATATGAAAATATCAGAACAAGTCCAAAGTTATATAAAATCTTGTCGGTCTGGGGTTTCACTACAAGTGTTAAGATCAGGCCAGGCTGGCAAAAGGCTGTTCCACTTTCTAAGTGGGCACTGAGTGAATATTTTTTTTTTTTGCTTTACATTTACTCAGGTTTTAATGCAAGTTGTATTGCTTTGTAAGACGTGCCTGCCGTCAGACATTCAGCCCATTTACAATAAAAACATTACAGTGGTTTCACCAGCTGATGTTAACAAATGCAAACAAAAGAGTGTTTTCTGCCAGACTGAAAACCTCCCAGCCACTCTCGAACAATGGCCGTACCCTGGAGTTCAACAGACTCCAGGTCCTTCCAGAGCTGAGCGTCACCCGTGAGAACACCATGCCCTCAACCTTCAGACGCGCAAGTTTGAGGGCTGTCCGCTCTGGCCTCCCAGTTAATTCCAGCTTCTTGCATTCAAGCGCAAGGCAAAAGGACGATCTTTCTGAAATGTTTTGGGACTGGATGTGTTGGCAGAGAGACTGGTTTTTTTGTGATTTCACTGAGAAACCAAATGAAACCTGCAAGTGTTAGGGAGAGGTTGAATTTGATCCTTTCAAAGCAGTTTGGCAAAATGATAGTTTCAATGGGACTGCAGTTTGTGCTTCTTTTTCAGAAGGATCTAGGTATCTACTGTGGTGCTTCGCTGATAATTTCAGGGTGACACCACAGGTTTGTCTAACCTAAAACTATGGTTGCTAAATCGAAATTACAAAAGTGACCTGGATATAAATTAGTATAGCAGTGTTTGTATAAGTTTTTAGGAAACTGAAATAGTATGAGATGTGAGCTTTCTACCTGCTAGATAAGGATTCTGAAGCTTAGCTTCTGCTTTTTTGAGCTGCCATCAGAGCATCTGAGAAAGGCTAGGAGGGTCTGCACAATTTATTGTGAGTCGTATATTAGCAGCATCGCATTTGTATGACTTTTGCACCACAGCAAGTTCTTTACAGAATACCAGCCGATTATGTCATCCGGTTTGATTCCTTAAGTCATCTTTCAGTTGCTTTTTGTAATTCTGGGCACTTTTGAACTCAAAATGAGGAGCTGAACTCTCAGAGTGGTGCAGAATTTGAGTATAGTTTGCAGAAAACACAACTGAAATCACAGCATTAAGAACAAAAATTCCAACTGATATATATTTGGTAGTTTTCCGTAAGTAATTTTTGACTTCACCTTGCAGAGAAGTTGAATGGCTCAATCTCTCTGCCAAAAGCATAACTCAAGGCTCCCCTGGATCCCCAGAGCAGCAGTGAATTTGCCAAGAGGTCAGCTGGTATGTCAATCTCAGATATGAAAACATAGTTCCCTGTTTAGGATGGAAAGAGCTGGAGACATCCCCCACCCCCCCCAGGACCCTTGCCTCCTGTGAGAAAAGTCACGATACATCACACATGTGAGTGATATATCTCTCTTCTTCTGACAGCTGCAAAACTTAAAAGCAGTGATTTGAGGAGGGGTGGTAGATACTGCTGGATTGGCCTTCCCCAGCATAGCACACATCTATTCTTCCAGCATGTAGCACATAGCTTGTTACGGTTCTGTGCAGAATGATTTCTCTGCATGGCCAGGTGATGTTTAAGAAGACTAATGAGAGAAATGATATGGCCCAGAACACTGGTGTCAGGAAATATATTGCAAGGTGTCTATCTTGGGGAAGCTGAAAGTGGGGCTTGTCTTATTATATATTTCAAAGGGGATGTCTGTGTCACCACCAAGTTAGACATGCACCCTGTCCCATACTGCATTCAAATTAGATTTTTGTCAAATAGTAGCTTTCCATTCGATTTTCCTTGGCTTAATGATAGGCTCTGTGTTGTACGGGGGCAAAACAAGAGTCCATTGCATTGGCATGCCATTCTTTTGAAGCGGGAACTTGTTTCTGAGGCCATTGTAATATAACTATGCAAGTGTCAAAGGACAGGATAGAGGCTGTTATGGGCTTCTGCTTTTTGTGAGGAAAATCAAACAAATGTCCCCGATGGAAAAAGGAAGCCAGCAGCTGTATGTGATGACCGGAGAATGTTTTTGTGCAGCAACACTGTCAGTACCTGGTGTGTTGTCAAACTGAAAAAAATGCCCTTTTTTTGGTTTTGGGTTTTTTTTTTTTGTTTCTTCCTGTCAACCAAAGTGAAGAAAACCCCTGTGAATTTTTATGAGATACCTTTTCCTCATTTTCAGCACTTAACAATCCAATTATATTTGGTTTTATGCTAGTGTTTGCCTCTATTGCCATTGTTAGGTTTTTTGAGTCAGAGTGATTTTTTCATCCTGATGGTGCAGAAGAAAAATATGTTTCATTATGACTGTTATAACCCTGGAAATTTTTTCTCTCGCTTGGGTTGATGACGATTTTTTATGTTGCATTCTATACTGATGCCTAAAGTGAAGTAGAATGAACCATAAGGATGAGAAGCTTTGCTAAAATATAGCTCCTTCCACCATGTAGAATTATCTGGAAAAAAACTTGCATCTTTCTAATTTTATGCTTTCCCCCCCCACACTATTTGTCAAGTAGTTTTTACAAATGAATGTTGTTTTTGTAAGGATTGTTTATGAAGCCATTGCTCTTAGCATCCCCGGCTCACCTGTAAACAAATTACATGGCACAAATAAGGCATCTAGTTGTTTCTTGATAGGGTGACCTTATAAACAGATTCTGCAACAAGGCAACCTTTTAAATTCCTAACCAAATATATATTATGCGAGTAATAAAAAGAGCTCCTCAAAATGGCCACAGAGGCATTTCAGAGCACATTCTTGGGAATAGTCACTTGTACTGGCATTCATTAAGTTTGCTTTTTAGCAAAAATTCTCATGAATGAAATTTTATTCACTAGTCATTATGATTATTACTTTACTATCATGGCAATAACCAGATGCTTTGTATAAGGCAGGGAGCTGATTTTGTCTAAGGCTGGAGAAACATCTTATAGGGTCTCAAGAGAGTGTGTTGTCTAAATATAAGACCAGACTAAGCTAACAGCTCATGACTGGGAACTGCAAACCCTCAGAGAGCAATGGGTTTGTTTACAAGAAAATTCACAGCTAGGGAAGGATGAATGCAGGACCATATCGAATGTTATACCATTTGAACTCTAGTATGTTACAGTGTTACAGCTCGACTGAATATGAATATAATTATCTATTTCTATGTTACGAAGGTAGTTTAGGTGATGATGACTGGTCTTATGGATAAAAGGGAATATCTCTACAGATGCAGTTCATTACTGTGCTGGACTAGTTTATCCATAAACTAATGAGCAAACTGGAACTGGACTACTCTGGGTTTTTTTTATTTAAAAAATGGCCTAACCCAAATATATGTACCAGGAAAATCACTGAAGCATAGGCTATGCCAAAGAGTTGAACTTTGAGTTGTGCAATACATGGACTCCCACAATGTGAGTAAAGCCCTTCCCGGAAAAGTTAAATGAGATTTTTAGCTATACACAGCTGAAGTATGTGTGAAGTCTTATTTCCTCTGGTCTAGATGAATGTAAATGAGTAGAGGTATCCTATCACGCTGGAGGAGGACGACTGTGGCAGGGCAGTTGCGACGTTTGGCTTCCTGTATTAGAAATGAGAGACCAAGGAAGCATGGCCAGTTTGAATATGGTAGTTGTGCCCAAGTCTAGGCACAAGGAAGTATTTTCAGAGCTAGAGCTCATTCGCTGAGCACAACGTGTATAATGTTCCTTTGGGTGCCTTCACTTACTGGGGGAAAAGCATGTATCCCGTGCCTTGGAGGTGGTGCAGTCTGCCCAACTTTTAGAGTCCTTCAGCATGCGGTGACTAGCACTGGTACTATTTGGAGCATTGATTCTTGGGTGTACCAGGGTGCAAGATGCACTGTGGTCATGGGTACAAGGCACAAAACGTACACGTGCAAAGTGAAAAGGTTCTGTGGGGTGGAGGGAAGGAGCCGTTAAAGAGGCAGTGTGCCAATCCCCTGTATTACTCAAACCTCAAAATAACCATTCCTCTCTGCCTGTGGATCAGTCAGAACAGTTTGTTGGCAGCAGGGCTAAGCACAGGACACTAAGTATTTCTCCTCTTTTGTTGTCTCACTGCTCTCTTCTCCCATGTCATGCGAAAAAAAAAAATAATCTGATTAAGTCCTTTGACATTTATAATTAATTAGTCCTTCCTTACCCTTATCTTGTTTGCTTGTCCTTTTCTCTGGCTTTTCCTTTTTCTACTTTATCTCTCAACCATCAGATCCAAGAAATCACTCAAATGATTTCTTTTTAACAGATAAATGCAGCTTTACAGCAATTTTTCTTTTGAAGGAAGACTTAGTCACTTCTTTTGTCCATCCCACTGCACAAGTTTTCATGTTCTGGCACTGCAGTCACTTCTAAGTCCTTGAGCTATCATGTATTCTGTTGGTATTTGAGGAATTGAAAATCAATCACGTAGCCTTATGGCTTAGGTTCAGCACAATTCTATTATGCCTACTCCCAAAAGTCAATTCAAACCTTTTGGGTTATATTTCAAAGCCTAATCAAGCTTGCTGTCCAGACTGGTTTGGAGTCAACTCACTCTTGTCCATAGGTCTGTTTATTAGAGTTTTTCTGTCAGAAACTAGCGTGAAAGAAAGCAGTTTTCATAACAGTAGAATCATCCAGTGGGCATTTTGCAAAGACAAGCCACCCAAACAGGTTTTATGGCAGAGGAATGCTTACTGTTATAATGCATTTCTGTAAATACGTTTAAAAAAAATTACAAAAAACGCTATGTTGGTACAAGTGTTCATAACTGTACTTTCTCGTGAAAAGATGCACCAGTTTACTGAGATCAGTTTCTAGTCCTGTCTCTTTAAGCTGGTACAGAAATTACTGTAGATGCAACCCTAAACTAAGATGGGGACTTTCATGCTTTGGACCATGCGAACAAATGAAGATGGTACCTCCAAGCAGATGGGCCAACTCCTCCAAGCATGAGTTGTGCCACCTCCAGTTGGCAGATGCACAGTACATTGACTATGTCAATCCCCTTACTTCCAGCAAGTGCAAGGAACTCACCCTGAGAATGAAAGCAGCTCTGTATGGAGCTGACCATTAGCAATCCTCTGTGAAAATACGTACCTGTTATATATCGAGGGCAGATCAGTCTCATCCCATTGGGAAGAAAGCAGTGTGACAGGGTCTTAGTGATGGCATTTCCAGCTAATGTATGGAAGTCTCCTCATTCTGTGAAAAGCTGGTGGCCATTCTGTGGGAGCCAAATGGGCAGTATAAATAGGAAACAGCTTTCTCCTTCCATCCTCTATGGGTAAAGGCATTGCTGTGTGACCCATTCTTCATGCTGCTTCTCATCCTGTATTCTGCAGAGGCGCAGAGATTTTCTCCAGTGGATGCTTGACTCCCGCGACTCAGCTGACTCCCTGGCAGCCGGGTGTTTTGATGTGATCAGTCCATCTGCCACTTCCCGACAGAAAGAGGCGTCTTTTGCTGGCAGGCCCCCATCTGAAAAGGTTCAGAAGACATTAACGGAGGATGAGATAGCAGGCCAAGCTTTTCTGTTTCTGATTGCTGGGTACGAGACCACCACTAGCACACTGTCCTTTGCCACGTACTTGCTAGCCACCAACCCAGAGTGCCAGGAGAAGGTGCTTCAGGAGGTTGATGAGTTCTCAGCAAAACACGTGAGTATAATGTGCTGGTGTGGAGCTTTGTACAGGGAGCAAGGCAATGTGAATGTCGTCATGCCACTGTGGCACCTGCATGACCCCTATTTGTCTCAGTTACATGTGCATATATTAACATTTTATTAATACTTTCAGCCAAAATCTCAAAACTAATCTATATTGTTTAGGGTTTTATTGAAACTTAAATAATGTCACTTTACGGCAACTGAAGAGATGGCCCAGAAACTCTGTGTCACAGTGAAAGCTTAACCTTTACAAAATATTTTACATTACTGAAATAAACCGGCTCTCACCAGACTCTAAAACTACACATTCTATTTTTTCCTCTTGTCCAGATACTTTTATTGGTTTTGTGGTCAATTTTATTTACTGATCTTTGTAAGGATGTAAACAGCATTCTTACAAATCATAAACTGCAAAGTTTTTCTTTAAATGTTCATACTTCATTTTTTTTTCTTCAGCAGCAGAATATATGTGTATGCTTCAAAAAAAAAATCACAATATCTAATTCTCTTTTACTTTGCTGAAATTACTTCTCCTTCACTATCTGTGTTTACCAAGGACATTTATGTTTCATGGATAGCCATCGACAATATTTTGTATATCTAGCAGACCATGCAGCAGCCATTCTTCCACCCTACACTCTGTACGAGTTGTTACTTATGAGAATTCAGATTGAGGGCCTTTTTCTTTTCGTGAACGCTTTTATAATGGATCACAAGGCTAACAGGACTGAAATGACACCAGGCATGGCCATCTTGCAGGATTTTAGCTGTTGGACTTGCATGCTGAAATCCTTAACTATACAATTTTGGGAGTTTCATACTTTTTTTGCATTCCATGCTCGGAGTTGTACTTGCAGAACAAGAAGAGAGTTGTATAATTTTCTGCTTTGTTGGTAATAGAAAATTCTCGACTGCATAGAAGCGTGCCCATTCAAAAGCTACCATTTCCCTCCTTTTGGTTATGCCAGGTTTTGTGTACACAGAAAACGTCCTCTTTTGTCTTGCATGACAAGGTTCTGAGCATGGTGGTTCTCTGTCTAAGATTGCTTTTGTTCTGAGGGTGCGGATGGATGACAGCAGTGGAGGGTTAGGACTGCAATCTGATCCACAGAGCTTTGTCTCGGTGCGTGCTTCGTGCCTCTGGTGTGAGTTAACTGAATACAATGAAACCTGTGATGTGTTATGATCTAACTATAGGGCTTGGGTTATATTCTTAGGTTATTAGCTGTGCAACACTCCAGCTGTAACATTATTTACTTGTTTCATTCAAATACGGCAGACCTAATTATGCCCTCCTGTCCAGGTAGTGCAACTGACTTCCTTAAGGCCTGCAAAGGTGTGAAGGTGCAACTTGGCCTGGAGTATGTGCAGTTTACTGGTTAATACCAGTGGCAGAGTTGCACATAGAAACCCCTGTTACGCAGCCCCAAGGAAAATGCGGTTCATCTCCTCACCAGTTCCTGAAAACTGACAGCCTAAGAAACCAAAGTGAAATTGCTGGGAGAAGTATCCAATATGATAGGTACGCAATGTCGTGTATCTGTCTGTAGATAGGGATATGAATTAATAAACTTTTCCACGTAAGTGCGTAGAAAGCTGACGTCATGCAGTCACTAACTGGCCAATTGCTTACAGACATTTCACGTAGGGAGACCATGTATAAGGCTATGTCTATGTTAACAAGTAGTATGCACCCATAGACACAGACTCATCATCTAGTACAGTTGGTAGTGGGGACTGTTGGGTGCACGCTGTACACACCTCAGGAGTTTATTCTGGGTTAGTTCCAGCCTGGCCCTGTGTACCAAATTCCCCTTAGCAGTTGGACCGATCTGGTTTAGTTCCAGTTAAAGGAGCCCTTGCTGTGCACTTGGATACGGCAGTGTGAACCAGTGCAAGAAGCTTGCATGCGAGCGTGCTCCTGACCCAGCCTAGAGACCTAAATGGACTCAATGTTGTATACGGGCTGTCTGAGCTGTCACTCACTATTAGTGGTATTTCAATAATAATCCACTTCAAACGCATAAAGCTTGACTCTCTTGGTTCTCTAACAGGAATATTTTGCTAATGATTTCAGCTCTTGCAGTATCTATGAGAGGTTGTGGAGCTAGGGACACTCGTGGCAGAGAAGTTAAAACTTGGTGCAGAGAAATGGCACTCAAATTAAATGAATGTTTTTGCAGGTTGGCACTGTACACAGTCTGTGTGGTGCCTCAACCCAAGCTGGTGGCCTCATCTCAAACCATGCTGTCCCATGTCATATATTGATTGGAAGTACCTTTCAAATCACTTCCCCATACTTTACTAGTTTTCAAGTTTAGGTTTAGTTGATGCACATATGGCTGTATGGCCAAGGAGAAAAGGGAGAGAAGGATAACTATTCATCTACTGTTCTTGATACCAGGAAATTCGTAGATCTCATCTGCGCAGCCCCATCCTTCAAAATATTTCCTATTACAAACAGTTCATGATTGGGGGGGCACTGCACTGCTCAAGGAGCCCATCCCAGAATAAGAAAAAGGGTACAGCACTTCAGTCCCCTTAGTGACTGTAATTAACTACTTTTAGCCTAGAAAATAAGAACTATGTGAACGGTTTGCAAGTCACAGGAACAGAAGCTGTTTTAAAACTGGGAATATATAGATGCTATGTCCAGTTGTCATGCAAAGGAGAGGAAGGGAGGGGGCATAGCAGCTACCGGCTCACAGTTATCAAGTCAGCTGCTAAGAAATTTGATTAGGTTATTGCTTGTGCTCAGCACATCAGCTTTGCTCTTATCAAGGTGCTTTGCAGTTTTCAGAAAGGAAGGGCCAAAACGTGGAGAATGATACAGTTGGGTTGTTTTGACAGGTGGTGCAAGACTGCTTTGATTTGCAGATATGCAAGTGTTAAACCCAGTACCCTCTTCAGTCAAATTTATACTCGAGTAATTATAACTACAAAATGCTCTCCACCACTTCCCCCTTCCTTCCTCCAACCATTTCAGTTACCTCATGCAGCATGTTTTATTGCCCTAATCTGTGGTGTAGAGCTGCAGTATGATTTTACAGCAGCTGCTGTGTATCATCCCAGAGATGGCTGTACTTTGGTGGTGGACGGAGTGATTTATACACTCATTTACTAAAGTTTATAAAGACATGTCAGAGCCATCTGAGAAAAGGTGCTATAAATGACAGGCACAGTTCCAGATTTTTTGGCATACCAGTCAAAAACTCAAAGCCCAGTGACCTTGTGATAGCCAGTAAGGAGAGCAAGGCTGGTCCACCTGGGCATACAGCAGTATTTTGGTGGCTCTGGGTGTTGGTTGTACTTGAGGATACCCCTGAGTTTGCTCTGATCTTCATCTGTCTTGCTTGCACAGTGGGTACCTTAGCAGAATGGGACAGCATGAGGGGGAAAGAGAAAGCCAAGGCACTGCTGTGTTAGACATCGCTGTGCTAGCTTCCTGCAGGCTGTGGCGTGGTGCAGAAATATGAGATGCACCTATTTGCTGCTAGTTTGTTTCTGGGTGTGCAGCTTGCTTTGATACCGTGAAGACAAAATAAACAAGATGAAAAGAGATTTAAATATGAGCTAGTGGGGGCAGGACACCTACATCTGTGTGTGTATAAAAGAGTATTACTTTCTGCAGAGACCACAGATCTGTTTCGAGGACAGCAGAGAGGGGTCAGATCTTCAGAAGGTTGTAAACTGGCACAACATGTTTGGTATTAGTACAGGTATGATGATATGCATCAGTTGAGAAGCTAGCCTGGTATATACCAGTAAAAGAGGACGGGGGCGGAGGGGGAAGGTTGCTATTTCAAGACCAGATTTTTATAGGGTTTGTGGCTAACCATCCCTGACCTATTAGAGGCTATACAGTTGTGAAAGAGATGTTTTTATCCACGTGAACCAGGTGAGAAGGAATACACCTATGGTCTTCACCCTCTCCATTTCAGTCAAAAACAATCCCTGTGCAGAGAGAGTTGTTAGAGCCCTTCAGAAGACATGTATTTATGAACAGGTTTTGCGACTGATTATTTTGTTATAAAAGCAAGTTGATTTTTATTTATTTTTGTGTGTGTGTGCTTAGCAAAAGCGTAGCAAGCCTGCAGCACGCATTCATTCTGAGCAGATGGATGCTTGCCTCTGAGCCCCACTGCACTCTGAGCTGCTCCGTGTGTTTTCTCCTAAGCCACAGTGCTTAGGGCATGAAAAATTACTGCATCTTCTATGCTGGGGATTCCCTTAATATGAGGTCTTTCTTTCTTACCTCTCTTCCCATTGTAGCATTTAAACGTCTCTCTCCCTCCCTTCCTTCTCCCTCCTCTCAAGCCTGAGTCGTTCGCAATTATAAACTTTTTTTTTTGTTGTTGTTTTACTGGACTGCACAATTTTAGACAGGAAAAGCAGTGGCACAAAATAGATTGCAAAAACATAGGTGATCAAGTTAACTTCTCGTAAGAACTTATTTGTTGCCCTTAGGTGAAATGTGGTAAGTGGCTATGTATGTGCTCCTGATCTGTTGCAAAGTAAACAGATGAGGTTAAACCACTGAAATGAGGTCATTTTCTTGAGGGAGGGAAAGCAAGTATGCTTTGGGGCAGCTAAGAAGGGCAAAAGAGGTGTAGGAATGAAGTGCTCTGTCTCCATGTAATAAAGAAATGCATACTTGAAGGTGCTGAGCATAGAGAAATCTGGAGGAAGGAGCACCCAAATTCTAATCTCAGCTTCAGGAATAATTTGCTGCACGTTCTCAGTAATAGACAACCGTGTCTTGCATTAACAAATTGGAGGACTTGGTACTTACAAGTTTTGGATTTTAGCTTTTGTCTACATAAACCTCTTGTTACTTAAAGCACCGCAAGAAAAAGTTGCGTTAAAGGCCTCGTGCTAGTGACAGAACCTGAGACGAGTTGGTGCACTGATACGCAAGGCTGAGGGGGCTCTGTGCTAGCCAGAGAGGTCTGGTGAAGGACAGAGTAGCAGCTCACTCCTCCTCGCTGCTGGTGCCTAGGAATACTTTCAGGACGCCTGACAAAGGTGGAGGAGAACACAGGAGTCAGGAGTAGTAAATAAAAGTAAATAGATGAAAGGGCAGCTATTACTGTAAACCAGTAAAACATTCATTGGAGACTGCAAGACCAACTGGGTTTTCCATTCTGTTTTTAAAATGCCATGTACAGCTCTTATTTATCACTGCTTGATACGATACTTACAAACATCAGTGTGGAGGGGAATGAAGAGCAGGATGAGGCCCAGCATGTCCCTACTCCATCCAGTTTCCTATCCACACTGTGGCGGGTTGACCCTGGCGGGACGCCAGGTACCCACCAAAGCCGCTCTATCACTCCCCCTCCTTGATTGAACAGGAGAGGGAGAATATAATGAAAGACTTGTGGGTCGAGATAAGGACAG
>JAVKLA010000024.1:22002084-22056168 GCA_034782735.1 Sagittarius serpentarius
GCCGCAGGGGAATCTCTGCTCCGGCGCCTGGAGCACCTCCTCCCCCTCCTTCTGCACCGACCTGGGGGTCTGCGGGGCTGTTCCTCTCACGTGTTCTCACTCCTCTCTCTGGCTGCAGCTTCTGAGCCCCAGCACTTCTTTTCCTTCTCAAATCTGTTATCCCAGAGGCGCTACCACCGTCGCTGATTGGCTCGGCCTTGGCCAGCAGCGGGTTTGTCTTAAAGCCGGCTGGCATTGGCTATCTTGGACACAGGGGAAGCTTCTAGCAGCTTTTAAAGAAGCCGCCCCTGTGGACCCCCGCTACCAAACCCTGACACGTAAACCCGTAGCTATTCAGTGCTGGTGTGACTTACCAACATTGTCACCACTGGCTGGAGTCCGTAAAGTTTAAAGAAGCTTCAAAGTCCTGCCATGCTCTCTCACTGTTTAAATGGAGGATTTTCTTTAATGGAAAGAAATCTTCCTGTTCCCATAAATATTTGCTTTTCTATTGCTCTAGAGCCCAGGAATATTTTCAATATGTCTGATTGAATTGACCAGACTATGTTTCGACTGTATTCCTTCGTGTCAATAATATTGAATGATGCCAGCCCAAAGTCATTGCAATCCATAGCTTCATTTATGAAGAGATACAATTTAATTCCATTTTAACTGCTGTGTGTGGTCAGTTGTGAATGGGCTGGGTTGAACTGGACTGATACATAAGCTCCTTCTTTATGATTTATGACTTTGGTGCTGTAATTTATCAAATGTACTGGGTGTGGCAGTTGCTCATCTAGGGTAACTTGGCACGTCATCATTGGCTTGAATGGAGTCATACTATTTTACACTGGCTTATGATTCTGTTCTTCGCATTGAAGAGCTCCTTCACTAATCTCTGCAGTCTAATGAAGATGTCTTATTGTAAAGAGATTTTGCCATTTCAAAATTTTCCCTTCCCATAAAATTCCCAGAGAGCAGTGAGAGGTAGGACCATTTTTATGGTGTCTCTGTGCCTGACTGAGTACTTTAGATTTTTAAGCTGTTTATGCAGAGAATCTTCTTGGTAGCACAAACTGCTTTCTCTGAGCATTAGTGAAAATGAGAGGTGAAAGTCAGAGAGATGGCACTGTCAGGGAATTACCACAACAATTTGCATGAATTTGGTGCCTTTCATGCAGTATCTCAAGGCACTATGCTCTCAGAAGCTTGCAACTACAGAGACTAAGCTTCACTAAGCAAATATTGCTGACAGTGGAGGCTTGCATTTATCAAGGGAGACTGAATGGTAAATAGTTTGCAGAAAAGAGTCCACAGAAGAGAGTCACTGTTACACATGCATACACATATACTTCACAAAACATACAAACCCAGTAAGCACAAGCAATATTGTATAGTGTTGCTGTTTATTCTGTTGAACAAAGTGACCCTCTTTGATTTCTTTATTTGTTTACGAAGGTGTTGCAGAGCCTCACATCGTTCATGAGTGTCAGCTGTCAGCAATCAGTTTTGTTGTTAACAGATAAAAAGATGCTTTTAAACAGGTAGCGACTGAATGCTGTTATATTGTATTTCTGCAGTTCTTCATACAATTGCTCAGTGTCTGAAATCAGTTAATTCTCTTTGTCTCATGATGCTTCTGTACCTACAGGTTGAAGACTGCTAAGTTAGGAGATGACAATAAGCCCTTCCCTGCATTTCCCTGCTTCTCTTGGTATCTAGAATCTACTGATTTGAATGCAGGCTTTGGACTCAAGAGACCCAAAGTCCCTTTTCTTGGGCAGAGGTTATTTTGGTTCCTAACTCTTCTTAACTTTGAAACACTTAAGGACCTCTAAGACTCAGAGTTTTGGTCTCTTTACTGACTTGTGTCTCTGCTGTATAAGGAGAGGTAGCCTGAGAAAGCTTTTGAGCCCAAGCCCGCCTTGTGTTTGCACACTTTGTCACAAGCCTCTTCTAGACTCAGATGCTGAGGGGAAGCACCTAGGGAGAAAAGCTTAGGCTCAGTTTGCTCACTGTGCAAGCCTTAGCAGGTATCCCTGTGCACGGGTCACATTCTGTCCCAGGCACCCTCACAGCACCAAGCAGAGAAGTTGTCCTGGAGGCCTTTCTGGAAGATCCAAGTTGCTTGTTCCCGCTTTACAGAAGCTGTGGTTTGTAGACAGCCACAGTCATCCTTTGGCAGAAGCATGGGCAAGCAAGAAGAGTGTGACCAGCCAGGAGCCACGTGAGGGCAATTCTGTTTGCTTACCATGTATTTGTAATTCTTACACTGTACCTACAGGTCTCTGCTCTCCACATGTACTGCTTAAAAAGATAAGCACTTACTGGAGAGTCAGGTTATTTATAATATGGAACGAGTTGAGTTGATCAGCTGGTAAGTCCAGGGTGTCTGTTAGGAATGTTTTGGCTTTGCTTTTTTGAAAAGTCTGCTGTTAGCTTATAGGAACAAAGTCAATGTTTTAAACCCCAGTGGTATCTTGCTGTTGTCCCTCTTCCTTGACTTTTCCAAGAACCCTACCAAAAAGACAACCTGGGTATGCAAAAAACTTCTTTCTTTCCTGGGAAAATCCTTTTGACAGCTGAGAACTGGTGATTCTATGTGGCCTGGAATGAGGTGTTGTTGAGATGATTAATGTGCCCATATTTCAAGGAACTTTTCGTTGTTGTTGACATTGCAGGGCTCACTTACCCCTTTTCACCAAAGTAAAAAAAAAAAAAAAAAAAAAAAAGGGACTTTTATTTTTCCATTTGTCCAGTTCAAGCTTATCAGTCCCTTGTCCACAAAGGCTAATTTATCTTTTGCTTGCAATGTCACATGTTGCTCAGTGACTCTACCTTATTGCTATCCTTGAGCAAAACTGAGTCTCAGGTAATGTATGCTAGACCGATACTCGTTTTCACCCCTGAATTTTCCTGGTATTTTGCCATCCTCATAATAATTGACCCACTATCACTGCTACAGGGTTCATGTAAAAGAATAAATTTTTCTAGTGACATGGAACATTTAATAGTGAAGATGTTAATAATACAGTACTTTAAATGCAATTAGACAGATTTGTTTAAAGAGGAAGTAAAGGGAAGGATGCATCTTCCCCATCTTTCTATTCCTCCCCACCCTGCCTCCATCTGAGGCTTTTATGGAGGAAAGGGCATATTTGCTTTTAATCTAAGGAAAAATATCACTGCTGAGTAAGGAACTGGTTACAGTTTTCTTCAGGATTTGTATCCCAATTGCTCCTGTGTACTACTCTGGACATTATATGGCAATCAACATGCTTCCCCCCCATGCTGGCACAGAGAAAACCAAATTCATACCAATATCAGTGTTTAATGAGTGCTAACTACCAGTATCAGTCTTAACTTTTTAGCTACAGATAGGTAACATTATTTGCAGGGTGGAGCATAGTTCCAGGTAGAATTGGTAGATCAAATCTTGCACCGGGCAGTTGAGTCTTGCAGAAGTGAGTAAGGAGATAAGCTCAAACCACAGTGAGTAACACCACCCCCCTCCATGACTCTCACCAGTCTTGCCAGAGGAGTTACGTATGGCAGGAAGAGAGGTGCATGGGGCATGACTTCTCAGGAATGGGGATGCCCTTCAAGGGTAGAAGTGCCTGATCTTTGGATGGCAGTCTGTCTAGCACTCAGGAGTTTTTTTCTGTGTGAAGTCAAGTCCAGAAAGATACTATACTAATATATATATTGTTATTTTTTCACAGAAGTTAGGCACCAAAAGATTTTCCATAAGGTATGTGCTGCTAAATTGTAAATACCTAGCAATGAAAGGGAGGACAGCCAGCCATAGGCATAACCTCACATGCAAGAAATCAGAGAAACCAAACTATCTGGCCCTGAAAAAGCTTACAAATGAGAGAGGGTGGCCTTGGACATCTGTATCAGGACCCCACACTGTGTCTCAGCATTAGCAGACAGTCGCATTCATCAGGTAGGAACCTGTCTCCTGGGGAATACGGAACAGTAAACTAAACAAAGAAGTATTTTCAAGCTCTATGTTAGTTAGCATCCATTTGGAATGAGATCCCTCCATGTCCCCAGATTGAAAGGCAGATTCTTAGGGGATGAAGACATTGGTCCAGCCCTGGCATCCTCAACTGCTGCTAGGATCTCAACTGACCTGTCTAATTCTGAGATGCCTTCAAGACTCAGGGATAAAATCTTGCTTTAATAGCACTTCTCCCTGGTCAGGATGGTAGTGACTTGAGATTTGTGAAACCAAGTATCACTTTCTTGGTAAGGATTTTTCATGGGCAGAGGAAGAGAAGGAGAGGTATTGGGGAACAGCTCATAAAACAAAAACAACTAAGAAGTCGTGTGTGTGTACACATGCCTGCATAAGACAAAGAGGAGGAGGGAGAGAATGAATCATGGCTGAAGAAAAGAAGGTCTTTCATCTGAAAGTTCAGCACAGATTCCTGAATTGCACATACTATATGCATAAGGTGCGAAAGCTGAGCTGAAGAGAACACATGCGTAATTTGTTAAGAAACAGCAAATCCCCAGCAGCAACTAAGAAGAAATTAAACTTGTATTCAACATATTCATACCTTAAAAATGATCTTAGCTTGTATGCATGTGAGGTCAAAATGGAATTTTTCCTCCAGGTGTGTACATAAATTAGGTAGCATTAATAGGAAGTAACCAGTCCATTTATTTGTCAATAAGCATTCAAAGTGAAGGCTGAATGAGCCTGTGCCAGAAGGAATGGAAACTAGTTTGCATTTCATGATTATGTAAAGCAGTTCTTGGTAGAATGAACTTCTTGTGACCTCCCCCCCCCTCTTTTTTTTTCCCTTCTCTACCACCCTGGCAGCACATACATATTTAAATAATTTCCATTTCTAACAATGTGTTTGTGTGTTACTTTTAATCAGCATGAGATAGCTTTTGTGGTGTTTGTCCTGCTTCATCTTATGCTTCCCTTTTAATATGGAAAGAAAGAAAAAGCGGTAATTCTGGGTGTGCCCTTGCTCTAGAAATGTAGTGGTCTTCCAGTGATATAAGTGAACATTTCCTTACTTAACCAGATAGTCAGACTGGTGCAGAGGGAGCAGTCAGGAAAACACAAAAGTAGGAAACACCTGCTGTTTGAGGACTGTTCCATTTCACACCAATTAATAGATTTTACTGTCTCAGAGAACTGGATGATACCAATTTGTTACTAGTATTGCCAACTCATTTGATGTCTGGTTTTCAAAAGACAGGTTGCAGGTCTTTTCCAAAATCAAATCCTTTAAAGCAACAAAGAAACTTGTACTTCAGTGTAACTAGTCATGTTTTGAATGTTTTGGTCAATGCCTCAAAATGCTTTCTATGGAAGTGGGCTGGTCAGAAGTGGAATTTCACTGCTGTAGCAGCTGCTGAGATAGGCATTCGGGGCCTCGATCAGGGGAGGCTGAGAATCTTTATACACGAGAAATGCCAGTAGCTTGTATGGACTGGGCTGTTGGTTTCTAGCCACACTGAGCAGATAAGTGCTTGAATGAAGACTCATTTAATAACTGGTACCAAAAGCTGCAGTTTCCTTAGTCAGGCCTCAGATGTAATGAAACTGAAAAGTCAGTTACTTTCTCAGTCCTAGGAGTTACCCTTCCTGGCTGCCACTGAGGCATAGTGCATTAGGGCACGTTGTGCAAGCAGAAGAATTCATTCTTTAGTACTGTTGACTCAGTACTTTCCACCTGTATGAAAGCTGTGCTTTCAGAATTCAACAAAATAGTCATATTATTTTATATGTAAAACATTTTGATTTTACATGCATCTTAAACAAAAATTGAATCTCAGAAAAGTTTCTGTTAATAAGTGAGAGAAAAAATACATAATGCTTTTTATTACTTACTTATTTATGCTTAACACACCCTCAGGTCCAAAGAAACAATGCTTTAAAATGATTTTGACCTTCTGGTGGAGTAGAAATTTTGAATAAACTTTAATATCTTTCTCAGTACTCCTAGTTACATTTCAAATTTAAAATTGAGAAGTGAAAAAGTTCTGAACATTGGGCAGTTATCCGTAGCCCCTTGCTGCAGTTGTTGATCTAAATGAAAGAACAAGGAAGTAACAAGATGTCAGAAACTCGTATTGTGAGCTGGAACAAAACACTTTTAAGAGCTTTTGCTTTTTGGAATTTGTTTTCAAGATGCATCAAGTTCATATGCACTCAGGATATGATATGAAGATTTTGTGCAGTCAGGAATGAAGATTTAATAGCCTGATAAGTAAAGAACTTTACAGATAATTTCAAGGTGTTAATCTAACCTTGCTGTGCCTTCAATCTTTTGGTGTACTGGAGAATGTAAAAAACAAAAGCTGACTGTTTTAATATCATAGAGTAGTCATGGAGAAAAAATTTCTTCCAGCAGAGCAACTTTTAAATAAATTATTACTTTTCTTTTCCCGTGATGGGGAAAAATAACTGTAAGATGGATTTAAAGGGAAGTGAATTTACTAAATGTCCTGCATCTTTCTCTCTCACTAATTAGTAACAGTCAAACGCTCTTGTTCTGCAGACAGTGACTACAAAGAAAAGGATAAAGAACTTGGGAAAGACTCTAGAGCTGAAATAATTAGGCAATTTATCATTTAGGGTAATTGGGCTTGTGCAAAGCAGCATTATTTACTACAGGTTTCCATTTCTTCTAACTGAGTGTGAAAAATACAGCTACATTGATTGGGAAATGCTCTTAGTGCTTTTTCCAATATGCATTGTGCCAGGGACGTTCAGTTCAAAGTGTGGTGTTCCTCCCACTGATTTCTTTTCCCTCAGTGATCTTCAGAAGCAGCCTTCAGCTTCTAAAACCTCAAACCAAAATTAGATTAAAGTGCCCAATATGGGGTCAGAAATGGGAGGGAAAGAGAGAGGGGGTTCCACCGGGGAATTTTCACTTAACAAATGAAAGCCTTTGCTTTGTTTCAAAGGAAAAATTGCCAAGTGGAGGCACATCTTAATCACATCGGTAGCCAGCTGAGATGTTTATGCTAATTTCCAAAGGTATGTAAGTATAGGAATCAGGGGGTCCAAACTCCTGCCTCTGTGATGTGAAAAACACAAGCATTTAAGCACCACCGGCAGGTAGCTCTGATATTTCAGTGTAAGGGGAGGGGGGGAGTAGTTGCAAGGGGTTTGCTTGAATTTCACTTCACAATTTGCTGGCAGTATGAATGCTCCTTCACCCAAAGGTGAGTTTTCCCATTGTTTTTCCAAGGAGGAGGGCCCAGCTACCCCTTTGCGGTTTGTCAGATTATGGCACTCTCCCAGCTTTGTGCTGTTGCCCTCCGCTCTTAAAGATTACGTCTTCACAAGCAGCTCTGCTTGCGATGGACTCTCCAGAAACGTTCAGACTCCCTGGATTTCACCACCAAAGTCTCTGGTACATGGTGACACCACAGCTGACGTTCTGCCAGACCCCGGGGATAGCCCGGGGTGCCACATCCTGCACCAGCATATGCGGCTTTGCGCTGCGGGTACTTTGCGGTGCTGGCACCCCAGTGCTCACATATGTATCCCCGAGCTTTGGGGAGTGGAAATCAAGTAGTGGAAGAAATAGTTATTTAAAAGTGATCTCGCTCTACCTGCCTGGTAGAAACCAGCCAGCAGAGACCCTGCTGGGAGGAGAAGTGGGGGGAAGAAGGTGGTGTTTAAAAGCATTTTACTCCCTGCCTGTGAGAAATTCACAAATAGGCACTGCCGGGCTGTCATAGGTGGGTGCTGCAGAAGTGCTTTTAAGTGGCACAGCTTGACACCAGTTGCATGCATGTCTTCAGATAGTGTCACAGGTTGTGGGTTTTTCCCCCAGTGGCTTGTTATTTTAAAACATTTGTATGTGTTTGATACCTTCTTTAATAAGAAAGTCTTGACTACCAGCAATTTCCTATGGAGATACGAGGAGCAAGAAGTAGTAGGTTGTTACCTAAAATACTGCCTGTCGCCTGAGCAAGCTCAATGTGAGATAAAATGCACAATTTGAATGCAAACTGGGAGTGCTTGATCTCTTGCCAAAGGAGTGTGTGAGCTTCGGTACTGAAAGGCATACCTCTGCGGATGTGGCCACATTGTCAACCGAGAAAAGATTCCAACATTTGGCAGCTTTTGTGCCGTGTCATAACTTGGTGGTGGTTTACACTGATACCTGTGCTGAGCAGAGCAGCCAGCTGAAATTTCAGGACCTTTGGGTTGTTTGGCTTGGAGCTAGGATCCAAATATCTTTGAAATGACCGTGCTTATTTACAAGGAATGCGCAAACTCTCTTTTTGCCCAGCCCAGCAGGAACTGAGCAGGAGGATGAGGCTCCTGTGCTCACAGCTCCATGAAGCCGCATGGAACGGTGGCAGACCCTCGCCAAGCCAGGTTTGCTGTACTTCTGAGACCATGCGTGGTGCTTCCTTGTCTTGTCCTTTGTTTTCCTTTTCTGATCCTTTTCCTTATTCCCTGAACACAGAGGTCTGTGCAGAGAACTACCGGGAGAAACGACTCGGCCCACACATGCCTTGTGCGTAACCTTGCTTGACATTTTGCATGGCAACAGTCGCCTGTACGACTTTGCACAAGGGCTGTAGTCCTCCTTTCTTGATTCTGTAACGGAGCTTATCTGTTTCTCATATTTATCCAGAGAGACGAGTGGTTGTTTTACCTGCAGGTTTCAACAGTGTTTAACCCAAACAGTAACTGTCAGGCAAATGACTTTCTTTTCTTTAGGTTTGGTACTCCACCACTTCAGCACACCGGACTTCTGCCGGTGGGAGCAATATACCATATCTTTCTAAATATTTTAGCACATTTAGTATGAAAACACTCAAATGATACATAAATTCTAACCACTAAATGTACCTACAAGGTTTGTGATATTAATGATCCTGTTTTTTCAGGGTGAGACACAGAGAATTTCAGAGTTTTAGCATGGGAAATAAAGAACTCATCAAGCAGTATTTGCATGTTCTGGTTAACTTACATCCCACAAGGAATCCTTTGTAAAATCATCTGGTGTTTCCCCCATGGGCTTAAGTGAAAATAAAGTGATTTTCCTCAGAGATCCGAATCACTGAAGTCAATAGGTCTACTGGTGTGCATTAAAGGATGCGCATGCATCACCCTATGCAAGGACAGAAATGCAAATTGTGTTTTCACCCGTGTTTGGAGTAGTCCCTACAAAGCACACTCCTTTCCATTCTGCAGGGGAGAAAAAAGAGGTATTGTCTATGAGATTCATTAAACTGTAGATTTTAAGTTTAGGAGTTTGTTACTGTGCAGTCTAATTTTGTGTACAGCCAAGGGCATAGGACTTCACTGAATTAATTCTGTTTAAATTAGTATATCTGTTTAAAAAGAACCCTCCCAGTTGTTTTAATTAGATGGTATAAAATGTCTTTCCTGACTTTGAAAATGAAGGATCTCAAGAAGAACAAGCAAAACAAAATGTTTTAGTAATCTTTTTAATTATCCTTGTTCCATTGTTGCAAGTTTTGCTGTTCTAGAAATGCTGGGCAAAACTGTCTTTAACATGTTGTCTTTATAGGATTGTTGAATCTTCCACCTTTTGCATTAATTAAACATATAAATCCTACAAACTGTATCCAGGGTAACTGTAAACCAAGAACCTGATTCTCAGTTTACATTTATGCCCTCTTTCACCACTCCTGTAATGGGAATGGACTGTCAAGGTGTGTGTACATCATCCTCACACTTTATCTGCAGCAGTATTATCATCAGCTCATTCCTCCGTGATACTATCTTGTTAACGTATAAACAAGTGCTTTCAACTATGGTAAGGCCTGTGTATGCTGCTATAGTAGGACCTTAGTGCAACTGAGAATCAGGCTCTAAAGACACATCTCTTGTTCTTTCAATCCGGTTATTTAAGGGAAAGGAGCAATACTCATCTTGCTGGCAAGGAGCACAAAGCAAAACCAGTAATTCAAAAAACGGTAAGAGAAAGAAAAGACAAAACATGACACACTCCATTAAGTTTTCCTTCTTTATTAGTGGGAAGAACATGTCATGCTGTGTACTGACTTTGATATAAGAAGTGTAGCCCATGCAAAATAATAAGATTTTCTTATAAAAGTTAAAGATGGAGTGGAAACAGTTTTTTTAATTCTTTTTTGTTCACACTACCTTCTTTTATATTCTCTGGTGGACTGAAGTAGGAACCTTGATACAGGAATGCAAATAATTTGATTAAATTTTGGATCTTACCAGAGATTAAGTTCAGCTTGTAGAATAGTGCCATAGAGATGCCTGTCATTTAGGAAATCTGCAAAGACTTGACCCAAAGCCTTGGGAAGGTGCTGCTTTGGTTCAGATCCTCAGTGAGATCAGTGCTGCGCTTTTATAATCAAGAGGCTGCTGTTGCTGGGCTCGGGGCTACAGTGGTACACTCAGCCCCAGAGGACCAGCTGCTCTGCTGTAAATTGGGGCTGGTACCGAGGGGGAGTGAGAGACACAGTAAACACGCAGAGTAGCAGTAAATGACAAGAGGATATGATATGTAACATTAACCAGGCTCAGTGTTTGCTTAGGTTGTAGAATGGGTCTTTTAAATCAATCTTTTATTATCAGCGGAGCCTTAGCAGTGCACTTAAAAGGAGAACAATGCAAGGACACAGAGACTTGGTGCAAAGTGAACTTCCTGCTGTCTATCCTAGCTCCGATTTTACAAGAAAAACCGTAGATAGATCCAGGTTGTAACATTCAGATGTGAACTTTTTCCATGTTTGGCAGCGTTTGGAATTGGGCTCTGATTTCATCCCTGTTCCTGCCGTAAGGGTTCATCTCGCCACCAGTCCTGATATCCTGCATAAATATAGCTGGGAATGTCATGCAAGGAGTCCTCCTGCTTCTACCTTAACTTTTCTGGGAACAGCAAATTTACCACAATTTTGTTTCATCTCTTCCCATAGTTAATTATCCTTCTCCTAAATAAAGATTAGACTTGTTTCCATTTTCAATTTATTGCCCTCAGATTCCCCTGAGCTACCATCATTCTTGGACTGCTGTAAAAAAGACCCTTTGCATAGGAAAAGTATTCTCTCCTCATTGTGCGACTATAAATGTAAACAGCAGTGATATCACCTGTTAGTGTTTTGTTAAAACTCTAAGTTCCTAAAATTATTTCTTTTTCTTTCTTTTTTTTTTTTTTTAGAAGTTGGACAGTATGTGTGACTGTTTTCAGAGGTTCGCCTATGGCTTTTTAACATCCTTTGGAAAATGTGGATATTAGAATTGGATAGAGTATTCCAAAAGCAATCTCCACCACTGTGAAATCTCACCAAGATTCTCTCACAGACCTGGTTTTGCTCAGTGCACCCTTGTTTCAAGTGTTGTAGTTGTTGTTGGAGTTAAGTGTTTCTAAGTGTTGTTAGATCTTTTTGTCTATGTATTTATTTTCCTGTTTGTATAGTTCTGTAAATGCACAAAGAGAAATTAGATGGGAAGTGTTGTCACAAGTTGGGGGTTAAGGTTTTGTTTTGTAAGAAAACGATGTTACCAGATCTCTTAACTCCCACCAAGTCAAAACTAATTGCTGGAATGGTTACTTGAAACTTAGTTGAAATCTGCATACTGTCTTTTATATTTTTAGCATTTCAGATTAAGGAAGTAATAAAATCCCACTAATGCTCAGATTTTGCAGAGAAACGTGGTAGCCACAAAACACTTGCTGTGCATAGGCAGATATACAAATTCTAAGCAGTGCGCTGGCAAATGCTACCAAGCTCTCATGTGCATCTTTATGCGTCTAAATATACGTACGCTTGTATATCCTTCAGCACTGGACTATGCTATGGGATGGTAATTATAGACCAGGTCATTCTTGGTAGTAGATTTTTTTGGAAAAGCTCTTGGGAGAACTTTGTTTTCCAAGCCAGCGATGGGGAGAAAGGCTTTAATTTCAGTGCATTGTCCAAAGCGGTCAACTCTTCAGTGGTGCAGTACACCTTGTCTCCTGGTCTGGCTCTGCATTTCTGGCAGCAATGCAGTAATCAAACTAAACTATGGGATTTTAACCTCTTCATTTCTGGACTGCAGGAGGCAAACAGCGAATTAAATGAGCCCACACTACGCGCTGGTGCTAGGAGGTTCCTCCACTGTGCTAAGAGATACTAGACTGAATGCTAGTCTATGCAGTGAACCCTAGAGATGTTAACTGGAGCTGTTTGGGTCTGCTGCAGGAGGGAAAGCTGTAGGAAGTGGATTTACATTGTTCTTCAGAGTGAGGTAGGAAACAGATCTCCAAGTTAAAAATCCAGCAGGGCTTGTGGATGTATTCTGGCTGGATTTGGAGCAGGGAAAAGCAGAGCTGCAAAATGAATACTCAGAGATGTAATGTGCAGTTAAACCCGCAGCACTGGTAGGACTGGAGAATCACTAGTTAAAGCTAGTTAATTATTTAAGAAAAAAATTATGAAGTATAAAATATTCAAACTGCCTGTGCCCATGATGCATGCCATTGCCACAAAGGCACACACCTCGGTTTTAAATTCTTGCCCGCTTATTACATTTTTTAAAAGTAAAGTTATTTTAATACTAATGATGGAATAATATTATTTGTGAAACATTAATAATAAAATATGGGGGAGAAACTTTGCTATTTGTTTCTTCCAGCAGGGGTTATGCCTGCTTTCTTTAAAATGAAAATCATTTAAAACGTTTCTTAGCTCTCTTGGAAATGAATAACTTACTAAGTGTTGTGATAATTGTGCAGAGAACCCGTTATGGTAACACAGTGTACCTACAAACTGACTGGGAAATTGGTGCCTTGAATCTGAAATTACATGTTGCAGTTACCAGGCGTCATTTCAGATTAGCTGTACCTGTCTCGTGGGCAGCTCATCGGGAGCCACACTGGTGAGTCAGAGAGACCTACCATTTTCCTCTCTTAGAAGCTGGCCTAGCATAGAGGGCTTAACTTAGAAACAAAGATGAAATAAAAATCAGGCTATGCGGAGCTGTTGAGCCCAGAGACAGGGTCTGCTAGTGAAGCAGTTTGTTGGAAACCTCAGCAAAAGAATCCCGCCTCCAGCAAAAGCTTGGAGATGGTGTTAGGCAGCTTACATACCCAGTGACAACTCTCGAGTACCTGGCACTTGCCTGAACTCACTGTCGACATCTGTACACCTGCTCTTAACAAGCAGAAGGCAACAGTTCTCCGACTGTATCTAAAAATGGCACTTCTCACCAAAAAAAAAAAAAAAAAAAAAAAGGCTGTTAGTCGCGGTATCTTTGCCAAACTCCATTTACATGTTGGCTGCTTAAAGACCCATCTGCAGCGTCGATCGCCTGACACCGGTTCACTTCCTGTCCTAAATTGCTGAAAAATCCCGGCGCATGAAATACTGGCACCGTGGCTTTTTGTCGAATCCATGACCTTCTCCCTCCCCGCGTCTGCTGTGTGTGCTCTTGGTTCACCTTCCTGTGGCCTGCCCTTTTGGGTTTCTGTGCTAAAGTTGGGCTGGGTGAGACCTCGGGACCTGGCCCCGCAGACATCAGAGCTGGCTCTTTCCAGCTTCTCTGCTTACGTTGCTGTGTATACTTGTATATACTTGTATTTCTGCTGTCATGGTCTGAAGTCCTCACCCTTCATCTGGGGACCATTGCTGGGTGTGCATGAGTAGTAGTTCGAGTCACCTTGGGGAGCAGGACTATCTGGATGTAGAAGCACACATTTTGAAAGTGCACTGAGATTCTTCAGGGTATAAGTTTTATAAATGATGGATATTATAAATCCTGACTGATGGCAGGCACTAGAGTGGAACATTTTGTCATCAGTGCTTATTATCTCAAGATTCTTAATTAGTTTCATTGATAATTTTGTCGCACTTGAATGTTTCAAATGATTAAATATTTCAGTGCCTCTTTGGTGGAAAGTCTCTCTGTTGTGTACAGCAGGACATAATACCGACTCCAGATCGTCAGTGGAGAAGTGGTATTCGCCGTCCCTTTTGCAGCCCCTCGTGGGAGCTGCTCTCTGAGCGCTGAGGTTGGGTCTCATCGCGGCTGGTTGCAGAACACTGAGGCGGCTGATTTCGGAGTACCAGAAGGGGAATGGTGAAAAAGCCTAGTTTTCCCTCTCAGCTTTGAACACAGTATTTTTCCTCTGCTGTCTAGTCCACCGTTCAGATGTCCCAGCTGAACACACAGGAGTCATTTGCCCAGTTCCTGCAGAGAAAGATATTTCAGCTAGATGGGTTTTCCAGATTTAAAGAATTATACCTGGAGGAGGCTGCCTGCAGTTTTCTTTCCATCTCCTTCACGCTTGTGCTGAGGGCAGTGAGTTCCCATGTCACGGCTGCAGATCGGTGAGTCTCCCTTTTGCATTTACTGTGCACGTCTTCGACTCCTGCCCACCCTCGTGGCCGGGGTGAGATGTGCCTCCAGCATCTGCTGGGATCCAGGCGGCTGCTTGTACGGTGCGTGCACACGCACCCCCAGCCCGCAAAGCACAAGGCCTGTTTTAATCCCTTGAAACACTAATAGTTCACGTCCAAGCTAAAACCTGTCCTGAGTCACGAGGATTTTCACCACAGTACAGGGCATGTCTAGTTTATATAGAAGAAAAAAAAAAATCAAAGCATCAAAATCGTTTAAAATGCCACTTATCATAACTATTTACTTAAGCCATAGGCGTGAATGCTGAATGTCTGTTGTAAATTGATGGTATAAATTCCCTGTTTGCTTCAGCAGAGAATTTGGCTCTTTGCCTCGAGACTTGTAAGAAGAGAATGTTTTAAACCTGTAGTTAGCAGATGCGGCACATTCATATCATTGCTTTAATCAGATTACTTTTTTCCTCTTTTTTTTTTTTTTTTTTTTGGTGGGGTTTTTTTCACAGCCCTGTTCCTTGAATGTTCCCCATAGGTGGAATGTAATTAAACTCCACTGGCATCTCCCCCTGCTGGGATTTAGACTAGGGACAGATCTTTAGGAAGCATAAAACAAATACTGTGAAAAAAGAAACCTTGTTAGAAGAGCTGCCAGAGAATCGGCTCTGCTCCATTTACAAGCTGATAGTTTTGAAAATCTGCCCTTTCTCCTTTTGTGAATTGGTTTCTAGAAATTGTTAATTAATCAGTTAAACACCGGGGGCAGGGGGGAGCCCACGAAGTTTTTGCAGCTCTCGCTCTGCTCACGGGCTGAGAGTTCACGTGTCGAGAAGCACTTTCTGCCTCAAACCCTGGCTTTTGCTTAAAATAATTCAGCAGGGAAAGCACCGCCCTGATGGTGCTGAGGAGGGAAGGCTCCGAAGCAATGGCAAGCTCCATGGATGCTCGAGCCCTCAGCACGCTGCCATGACGCTGACCTGTCCCCTGGGAAGCCCCCATCACCGAGGACGTGGGGCAGCTCCTTCCCCGGCCAGGTCAGAGCCGGTTCCCCTCTGCATGGCCCTGCGGGCATGGACGGCCTCGTGCTACTCCGGTCCTCGAGGGGCTGCTCCCTCGCAGCTCCCGTGAGCTATTCCCGTGTTGTACCTCAGCTACCTCTGGCCACAAAAAAAACAAAATATGAGGCCTGCCTCTCAGTTCTGGGGGTACAGATACAGAATAACCTTATCAGCTCGGGGGATTGCTGTGCTGTAACCGGGAGGAGAATCTGTCCTCAGATATTGCTTGACTAACGGCTATCAAAAGCAAAAGTGAAGTGATACTAGTTTGGGATCAGCTCCTAGTGAGCTAGTGTCTATATTGCAAAACAAACCGTACTGTAACTGAGACTGCCTTTGATGGTCCTCCTGCCTCGGGATTTAAGATGTTCTCTTTGGAATCAGGAAAAGACCTAACGCTGGGAATGATGCACTTCTCACCTGCCTGATACAACGCTGCTTCCACTTTTCTACATACTCTTGCAACAATGAAATGAGAGCCCTTATTTCTTGGTCGGCGAGGTCTGTCACTGTGGATGGTGGAGCAGAGCGCTCAGCCCGGTAGAGGAGAAGGGTTTTGTGCTGCTCTCCTCGTAGGGCAGCGATTGCAGTTGCTGAGACCCAAGGTGGGTGCAACCCCGTCTCAGTTGGAAAGTAAGTTGTCCTGTAATAGTCCTTTGCTAGGTGGTGATAGGAGAAGCAGCATTAAGAGTTTTTTTAAACCAGTTGGGGAAAAGCATATAGTACGCAATGCAGTGGCTAGGAACATTGATAGCTTGTAGTCCAGTCAAAAGCAGTTTTTAGTGGTTTATCTATTAACTCTATTAATTTGCTTTTTTTCACCATCAGTTGCTTTAGCGTCTGGGTGTTGGATGTATGGGTGATTACCACACTGCCGTAGTGTAAACGGAGTACAGGTCACCACAAAGTCATTGCTCCCCTCTTCACCCCTCTGTTCTGTCTCCCCTCTTCCACGTTCTGTGCTTCCTTCTGGCTCTCCTTTGTGGCGTTGGTCTCACCGTGGCCCCTTGTGCATGAGGGTGTTTGTCTCTGAACGGCTCCCTGTTTGGTGAGGGAGCTTTTCTTTGCGTCAGTCACGTGTAGCGTCCGACTGACCATCTAGAAATAGGATGTTCCCGTAAGTGTTGTGATCCGAAATCACGCTTGCTCCGGAGGCCACACATAATTTACAAAAAAAAAAGTACCCAATTCGCTATGGAAAAAACAATCCAGTCTGTGCATCTGTTCACTGCTATTAGAAGTATTAGTTTTCAAGAGCAATCCATTATACTGTGAAGTACCTTACTTTGTTAGACAAACAAGAAAACCCACACTTTTAATCTCCTGAAGCTTTTAATGGCATCACAGGATGCAGGTACTTGAGACACTGATACCTACAGCAGAGGGATGAAATGGCCTTAGCTTCTCCTTACTGCTGGCCTGAAACCAGCAGAAAACAGAGCTGTGCCATTTTAAGAGGATTTTGCCAGGAAGGACATTTTTTGTAAGCACATCAGGTGCATGCACTTGGGCAATAAAGGCTACAGAGGAGAGGTCTGTGCTTTGAGCACTCTGAATTTTCTATAGCTGTATGTTAAATTCAAAAGAGCAGTCTGAAAGCATAGCTTCATTGGCGGAGACTCTTGAAGGGGGGAATAACCGTGGGGTGGGAATTAGCTGAGGCCCTGTCACCTTATAGGTGCAGTGTTCTGGGGGCCAGGGAGGCTTCAGCGTCAGCTGCTAAAGTACGGCAGGAGAAAGAGCAGCAGCAAGCTGGGGAGCAGGCAGCTCATCTCTCTCTGTAGCCAGAGATAAATTGCTGCAGCAAAATTGCGAGCAGTTTCTTGTAAAGAAAACGGAGGAGCTGCTCTAGGGGCTGAGGGAGACAAGCTGGTTTTTGGGGCTGTCTGGAGCAGAGTGAGTTCAGGGTGTTCTGACATGTTCCAGCCACAGCAAAAATACGAAATGGGGGCAAGGAGGCTCACCGGCAGCCAGGCATATTATTATATTATAATTGTATTATAACTGGCTATACTTCATGAATTGTCTCTTCATGTTTGTGTATATGCTGTTTGTGGGGCGTGTGCGCGGTGTGGGGATGTTTCTGTGCGCACAAAGTGGTGAAGCTAGTATTTGCTGCCATGCTTCTGCATCTTCTCTAATGATCATTGTAAATTTGCCTCTCCCCTTTTTGAACTACGCAGCCAGCACTGTAATAAAATGCTCTTTGTACAGAGAATATTGAAGAGAAGGGGAAAAAAGAGGGCATGGGTGTGCTTAATAAAGAAAGATTCTCTGCACTATCGCAGGTGCAGTTGATGCTGTTTAGAGCAGTCACTCATCTCGCTCCAAATAAATAGTAATGACTGTTTCCTGTGACTGTGCTGTGAATCATATTCAGTCCATGCAGGGGAGTAGAAAATAAAGCTGCATGCAATCCACACGAGATGATGGCTCTTGTAATATTCAGCAGTTGGGCCTGGTTAGAAGCGTTTCATTATCTCAGAATTAAGAGAGAGCTTCCTGCTGTCGCAAAAGCTTGTTTATTCTTCTGCCTTCCCTCCCCCTCCCTCCATCCTTTCTTTCTTTAACATATATCCCCTCTCCCCTTCTCCTGTCTCTGAAATGTTGGCTTAATGTTTTTGAGCAGAACTGCAAGGTCAAATTAGGGACAATGGCCCTGGAAGTACATTAGTGGTTTGTTGCCTGGGTTTTGGCTTAATAGGAGGGCGCCTGAATTTTCTTTTATCTTTTGCCCTCTGCTTCTTTTCTTAGCTTATACTCAAAATTTATCAGGAAGAAGCGGAAGAAGCTGACCTTCTTTCGCATTTGTCAGTGAACTTCAGAGTTTTCCTTCTTATCCTTGGCTTGGTCCGAAGTTAATCAGCAGGAGTCTTCCAGTGAACTCCAGTTGCTGTTGCCACCTGACGTCATGACACAGTCGCCTCTAGCAAACGGCTGCTCTGTGGGTGCAGATCCACTTGTACTAGAGGTTAGAGGTCAGCTAGCAAATGGATGGTAAAACCAGTCAGATTCCCTCCTTGGCTGGAGGGCTGAGCCAGAGCTTCTTGCCTAGACCCTTAAGGAGGAGGCCAAGAGCCAGAGCCTGCTTTTCAGGCTCCACCATCTCTGCAGAGTGGCAGCGTGTGGGGCAAGCAAACCCGTGTGGGGCAAGCAAACCCGTGTGAGGCTCGCATGATCCCACATCGTGGGCTCCCTTTGTAGTCGATGGGGAGGGACACAGATAGAGGGAAACATGTCCTGTCCTAAGGCCTGAATGATTCCCTGTGGACTTTTCTTTCCCTGTGGGCTAGGGAAAAAGGGAGCCTAAGGTAGCTGCGTTTCTAACATAGGTGCCAAAATAAGACGTGGTGAAGCTGCATGTGCCTTGCTGCTTCAGAGGCTGTGGTGGATGAGAAACACGCAAGTTTCCAAACTCGTATGTCCTATTTGGAACAAGTGTGGATCACATGTCCCTGTGTGCTGTGCCTTGCTACAGTCAACACTGCTGGAGTATCCCACTTGCATATCAGTGACAGTCAGCAGAAGCACACAGCTGGAAAGCTGAAGGACCATCTCAACCCAGGTGTGATTCAGGAAGCAGCTCATCTCAAGAAGAGCTCTGATTCAGGTTTTCACACCTAAATGATTGCTTTCATTCCTCCGGGTGAAGGAGGACAACCTGGGCTGTGCACCCCTTGAACATGGCCCTGCTGCGTTTAGTGGCCAGCACATTTGACACTAAACGGGTGCAGCCAGGGCCTTTATGGGGTATCCAATTTCAGCTCATAGCTGGAGTGATGGAGGGACCTGTGTGATCCTTCCTGGCTCCTCTCCAGCAAGTTCTGAAACTAGAGGAAGTGTACTGCCCTAAGGACACTGGCTTACACGGACAGTGCCCTCCTGGAGGGTGAATCCGTGAATAGTAATGAATTCATTAAACCTCCTAAAGCATCTCTGTTTCAGTAGTGTTTGCCTCAGCAGCAGTCAAGACGGTTAAAAGGCAATTGCAGCCACTGAAATACGTAGCAAAACTATTATCAGACTATGTCATTTTTCGTAAATGTCAGTACGTAGATTTTTTATGGGGATATGGTGACAGGTAGTGAATAATTTAACATAAATTTACATAATATAGTGCAGCTGTTAATTTATGGCCATATTAGACTACAAGGTTATGTATCTAATGGCTTTTGGTCTCTTCTTTTTTTTTTTTTTTAAAGTTAAAACTTTCCCTAAATTGTCCCACTTCACTCATAATTCATGAGACACCTGTCTTCCCTCCCTTGTGCCGTACAGAAGACTGTGCATGTCATACCCTTTTTGTAGCCATATGATTCACAGTGAACTCATTCCCATCTCCAAACTCAATCATTTCATTTCAGTGTATCCCTGTTTTTATTCAAAGCAGGCCTGTGAGGGGCAAGAAGTGCTGTTACTCCTGGTTGACTTGTATTCCTCAAGGCTAAGCTCGTGGACATAGCTAGAGACATGCATTGCTTCTCCCTTGTTTGAAAAGCTGGAGATGTGCAGCTGAAGCTAACTGCTCAGTAATTCAAGGTCTCCACCTGCCTGGCCTTTCCAAAAGAGTCAGTGGAGGTGGCTTCAACTCAGTGCTTGGTATCTGCAACTGAGGATAGATTTTTTTTTCCCAAACATTTGTTTGGTGATTTTCCATGGTACAAATACTTGCCTAAATGTTAGAGAGGTGTCCATGAATTGATCCTTGCAGGGCACTAGTATAGAGGTGAGGCTTGACTCTAGAGGGGCTTGTCAGGGTGTAAGCAGTGGTAGGGCTTCTCAGAGTACTTGCTGATCTCTGGAGTAGAGGTTATGGACCACGCTGCTCCTTCCAGGCTGGCCTGAAGCTCTGTCCTGCTGCTGTTTTATCCAGGTGATGTCCAGCTTGTGGGGCAGAGCAAGAAAAGTACTTGCCTAACTGCACTTGATGCCTCTGCAAGTTTTCCCCATTTAGGCACTTGAATAAGACTCGGGCTTTTAGGATGGCTGTGTGCATCTAGTACACAGTAATACCAGTATGATACCAGTATGCCGAGCTGCTTGAATCTTAGATGCCTGGCTGCCCCTTGCATGACATATAGGAGGGAGGTGAGCTCTCCTTGGAAACCTACTGTAGAAATCAAACCCTCCATACGTCCAAGATTCATTGTACAACATGCAGCTCGATAGTGAAAAATTATGATTAGAAGTCAGTGTTCCTAACTACAGCAGAGTCCCTTCTTGTGAGGCAGGTAAGTTTCCATCCAATTTGTTGGGGACGTTACTTGAAATATTTTTTAAATGTCCAACTATAGCTTTCCTCCCCTCCACACACCTCCAGATGGACATGAGAAAGCATGATTCATATCCAGTGGATAGGTTTGCACCAATGTGTATTTGAATAGGGTTAAACTGTATGCAGTTTTACAGGTAAGCTTTGTTAAAGGGTAGCTGGAGAAAAGGGTGAATATTTGTCCTTTTGTCCAAGGTGATGGAGTGAGATTTTTTTGTTCTCTGGAGAGAACAATAATCGTTAGCAATTTTTTTCAGATTATGTACAAAGTGTACAGCTTCACATCCCATCTAGGAGAGTGGCGTACACCCTTTCTTACTTGCAAGCCTGTATAATCCTGCGGTGTGGTTGTTCCATTTCACCCTTGTCCCTGCCTTCATCACTACGTCCCTCTCGAGGCTTTTGGGAATAAGACCATGTGCCATTGACCTCAGGGACTGTGTCCATTCTGCACGGAGTCACGAAAGAAGTCGTCTCCTCTGCCAAGGCAGGTAAAGCCCTGAGAGCAGTGTGGTCACTGTTTGTTTTTCTGTACAGCACTGTGGAAAATGATGGGTGTTTTAAAGAGCAAGTAAGAGAAGTATAATTGTGCTTTACTGTCTCACACTGGAAGGGAGAGCAAAGGAAGCATTTGGTTACATACAACAGGGTAGTTCACGTTCCCTAACAGGAAATATCATTCCTTTAGTTCCAAAGTTTCCAGCAGACACTGACAAATTCTCTCTCCTCTTCCAACCAAGAAGCAAGTTGCCTCGTTTTCCCGAGATGCTCCGTATGCTTTGTTTCCTTATGAAACATGAAGCATCATGTGCTCTGTTACCCTTCTGAGACCGAAATCTTACACCCATGGCTGTACCCCAAGCTCAGTGCAGAGTTAAATCAGCACGATGGAGCCCTGAAGACCTCCTCTTGGATCTCACTGCAGCATAATGATGCCAAGCAAATGCCTGTTTGCCTCTCTAGGAAAGGGCCTCTATTAAATACTCAGTATGTTCCTAATTTTTCCATCTTGCTGTCCCACGTCTGGTTAAAGATCCTCATCATAGCCAGATAGCAGGGAGAGGTGTGGTTAAAGAAGATCTCCTTGCGCCCCTCCCCCTCCATGCCTGTTTTGTTTCCAAAACTCCCAATTCAATAATATATTAGCTTGATTCATAGAAAAACAGTGGACCAAATGCCTAGCTCTCTTCTCGTGTTTCTACAGGGCTTCCAGGAATGAAAAGAATTAGCACACAGACAGCCGATTTCTCTAGCATACCACAGAGCTGTATTTAGCGTGGCCTCAAACCTAGACTGGATTCCCACTGGACACCATACAAATGTTTAATAATTAATGTCTCTTTTTAAAAAATCAAAGGGGGTGGAAAGAGGTTGATCTATCCCAGCAGTTCTTAACTGAGAGATAGTAATGGATTGAAGAAGCCTAAATTCTTCCTACCCTCTAATATTTCTTGTCAGGAACAGTAAACAAGCCCCGCATTTTTGGGACAGTGGTACTCAGTGTTCCTGGAGCACTAATGGGAATATTAAGTATAAAACAGCTATGAGTCACTGTGGTTCTTATTCAAGTCAAAAGCATAAATAGCACTTCTCATATATCCATGCTGTGTCAGTCAAAGATACTGCATTTCCTTTCCCCTCTGCCTCTAATAAACATCCGCCGACCTTAAGCTGCTATATACAGGAAACAGCCTGTTGGTTATTGTGTAAAACTGATAAGGTCCCCTGGGATGCTTTATCTATCTCTGTTGTGCGTATAAATTTAGCTTCAGTCATTGTAGGTTTTGTTCTTTTGCCCTCTTTCCTCTCCTCCTATTTTAATGCCTGCTAAGTAAACATGGCATTGTGGAAAAGGGGATATAGTAATTTTTTAGCATAATAAGATCAACACCCAGAGACTTAAGATTCTGTCAATACACTTTGCCTTTCAGTTCTTCTGCCTGCATCTTTCTTACAAATAATAGGTTTCTCTGTTTTGAAATCTATACCTCTTATTTGTTACTGTACCCTACCCACACCCCTATTTCATGCAATTGTAAACTGCAGCAGACCAGGGTGCCTGTCACTATGATTTTGCTCTGAGACATGATGGTATTTACAGCAATATTGTATCCCTGTCTGTGTTTGTGGCAGGTTATGGAGCTTTGCTGCTCAGCACAGTGCTGTGAGATGGCAGCCAGAATTATCTTTGAATGCAGTACTCTCGGGAGGTTGAGTTCTTGAAGCTGTAGAGCAATTAACAGTCTTAATACATCCAGTATTGCTTAAGGATTTGGTGTTGGGAGGGTGGAGCTAGGGTTTGGGGTTGTTGTTTTGTATTTAAGAGAGTCCTATCTCTCATTCTTAGTTATTGGTACATGGGCCAAAAATACAGCCAGTGGTGTCTCAAAGGTGGCTTCAGCTTCTGGGTGGGACGTGTGTGGTGCAATACCATTGTTCCTCACTTTTACCTGCGGTGTGCTCCGCACTGAAAGCGTGTTGGAGAGCTGAAGGATGTGGCTGGATGTAGCAGTCCTTCCTTACTCTGCAGCCTCTCAGGGACCATTTGAATTGGGTTGTCCTGAGATGACTGAAACTCTTTTTAAGGTTCACTTACTGCCTTCTGTTATCACTCATCTTCCATTCGGGAGTTGGTGAGTCTGATGGCCCGTGGTCTGTCTTTTGTGTAATTCCTTCTTATGCAGCTCCGAGGTAAGCACCTTAAGGTACGTTTTATGCTCAGTTTGTAAAGGTACGACTAATTTGGCAGGGTGCTGGACAGAGAAGGTTCAGGCCAGACATTTTACCAGCTACTTCTCAAAAGCTGAAGTTGTAGTTGGGCAAGCTAACTGCCATTTGTGCCTTGGAAAATCCCATGCAATTTTCTAGCCTAACTCTCACCGTCCCTTGGTGGAAACTGGGCACCTGCATACTGGTTTTGGCTTTCAAAATGCCCTCTTTGGTCTCTGAAGATGGCTGAGTGACTCCCTTTATTGCTGAATAAACCAGCGGGGTCTTGCTGCTGCTCCTGTAGATACTGTTATGGCTGCGTATGGGGTGTTTTGAGGGCCAGCAATTTACGTTACTCTTGGTTTCATGGCAGAACATCTATCACTGCCATGAGAAGCCAACAGCTTACAGGACAAACAAAACAAGAGAGGAGCATTCAAAGGGGCATGCCTTTACAAAACCCAGACACAAAAAAGATGCTGGATTGAGCCTGCTATGTATACCCTCTGTGTTTGACAGCATGGCTGCTGCATAACAAAGATAATGGGTTTGCTTAGCTTTTGGTTAGCTAAGTAACCTTGGCCCAGATGACAGAACAAGTTAATTATCTGAGCACTAACCTAGTTTCTCAGGTGAATTTCAGCTCTCACTGACCTTTCTGCTTCTGGTGTGGTTTCTATTACTCTTAGATGGCTCAAAGCCAGCTCGGCAGGTACATCCACATTAGTGGCCTTAACTGCGGTATGGACTTACTCTAAGCAGCTTGGCGTGGTTTTCACGACAAAGGAGTTGGGATCAAAAAGTCTTAAAAAATTATAAGGTAAAAAAGCCACAGAACTTCCTTTTGGCATCTTGTCCTTGTGTCAGCTTCCCTGGGGCAAGGGCTACACTTCCTTTAATATTGGGAGCCCTGGGAAATCTAAGTGAAAGCAGGATCTTCAGGAAAAGGCCTGATAAAGTCTTCACAGCACTGATGCTTCCCAGATTTCCCCGGCCCACGGTAGTGCTTGCTTTTAGGCTTGCAAGGCAGTGGTTGGAGATCTTCCATAGTGTTTGGATGAAGAATTTGTCCAAGCCAGCTGGGGGTGAGGATCTCGTCCTGCTTTCTTCAAAGATGATTTTGTCATGAGTGGTGCATAAAAATGCATTAGCACTTT
Source organism: Sagittarius serpentarius (assembly GCA_034782735.1). Classification (NCBI taxonomy): domain Eukaryota; kingdom Metazoa; phylum Chordata; class Aves; order Accipitriformes; family Sagittariidae; genus Sagittarius; species Sagittarius serpentarius. The sequence goes on from JAVKLA010000024.1 coordinate 22,026,597, forward strand.
TTGTCAGTAATGAACTTTGTTCATTAGGTTAACATTGGCTGCTGTCACTAGTAAGTACATTTTAATGAGGAAGAGAGCATTCTGAAATTGTGGAAACCTGGCACTCTTGGGTCTAATTCACAGCTCATTGAAGTCGGTGAACAGATAGACTCCCACTGAATTCAGGTCCCATTCAGAGCTAAGGCAATTTACCCTGGTTGAGGAGCTGCCCCTGGTTTCCCTATGTGGCTACTCAAGTGTAAATTGCAGCTGCCGCTGGCAGGTTTTTTTCTTCCATTTAGAGTTCTGAATCCATCCAGCATTATTTTCAAAGCAACAACACAGCAATTGAAGTTTTGTTCCACCTCCCCAAATTAAACATAATTCTCTTACATCATTTACTTCCACTTGCTGGTTTGCTTTCATTTGACCTGCTAACCATGTCACACAGCATTAGCTTTGTAAATGCTGTCACGAACTTGGTTTGAATGTTTGTGCCAGGTCAGTTGTAATTCCCTGTTTTTCCCTTGCGTGCCAGAACAAGCGGAGAAATGTATATCATGTGTGTGAGCCCAAGGTTGCAAAGCTTTGGTTGTAAGTGAAAAGAACTTTTAAAATTTAAAGTCTTCTGCTAGTAAAATAATTGAACAGGTTCTTGGTTACTGTCGTATTTGAAAGGAGCAATTTTGTTTGTAAGTCCCTCAAACTTGCTTTGTATCTCTGTTTCTGGTGTTTCTGATTGAAAATACATGTTTTTAAAAAACAGACAATCCAGACTTTCACAGTAAATAGTTCTGTGTACAGATTCCACTTGTTGCTTTGTGGAAAAATTACGGATGTGTTTTAAAAAGCTCCTTCTTCATTATTTCCTTCTCTTCTTAAATAACAATTGTACTTATTTTCATACAAGCCCTCTTTTCCTGCACAGTACATTTGAATAATTTACACATCCCTGCTGCATGGGAACCAGAGAGCAAAGCACACTTCCTGAGGGAATGTTGCTGCAATCCTTATTCCTGTGATTATTGCTAAAGTACCGCTGAGAATTTCCACCCTAGATCTGGGTTTTATTGGAGCATACGATGTTCAAAAAACCTAATAGGACATAGATTCTTAAAAGCTTGCAGTGCGTACTTAAACTGTCAAAACAATGTGGATTTAAGGTTGTATATCACTGTTTGAGATGCTGACTCCTTTTCTAATACAGGAACTGCAGACGGGTAGACCATTGCTCTCCAGTGAAACACCACTGAACTGATTAGGACCCTGAATAAATACTCAGGTTCCCAGCGTCCCCTCTGTGGTACTAGAGCTTGGATGTTTCCTAAGGTCATGATCAAAGCTTCTGACTATAATCATGTAGTTTTCTAGATAACCCTTGAGTTGGATGCAGGATAGCAACAGCTGGTCAACCAACCTTTTGCCTGTACCACAGCTTACATTCCCTTCAAATCTGCAAGCCTGAGTAGTTGGGCCTCACACCTGCCTCAGTCAAAATGAACCTATTTAGCATGAAAAATCTGAATTTAGTGCAAGACTTCTTCACAAAGTAGTCGGGATTTCAGACTGAATGAGTGGAGAGCAATTAGCTGAGAAGATCTGCTGTCAAGATCTGCGGAGTTGGTAGCTTGCAGTTGTGGGCAAGGGGTGATGAGCAGGAGAAGCAGTAACTTTGTCCAGCTCAGATGCACGCACAATGCATAGCGTGCCTACGACACAGCCATATGCTGACCTGCCCAACCTATTACCAGCAGGCAGCACTGTCTCATAAAGCTGCTTCTGGCAGCTTCTGTGGTGCACTCATGGGAGCGTGGGCTGCTGAAATGAGTCCACTGCCCATTCTGAGTAAAAGTTAGAAAGTTAAAGAAATAGCATGAAGGGAAAAGGCAATCTTATATTTTTGCACTTCTTTCTTAAGAACCCAGGGAGACCACATGGGTCATCACAGCAAGCGCCTTCACGTGGAAGCAGGTGCTTGGAGTCTCATTTGAAAGGGCCCATAAAACTTCTCCACACCCTACGAACACATTGCGGACCATGGAACGTGTCCCAGGCCTTCATAGCCAACTTGAAACCTCTATTAAAACATCCCTAGCTGCAATTATAATGTATTACAGGAAGAAAGAAAGAGAGATCAAGATCTCAAGTCCTGGCAATAACAGGGCATTTGTTAAATAAAACTCATCTTTAATGATCAAAGCTGTTATTAGTACATTGGTGAGCACAGATATCTTTTTAACAGTTTTCATTTTCACATTAACCTTTTAATAGTGAGTGAAATCTTTCTAAACTATAGAAAGAAATTATTTTTTCACAGCTTACCATGTCAGAGAAAGTCATAAAAAGGGGGCCTTTTCCAAGTGCTAATTTTTCTGAAAATTGAATTTCTCAGGACTCTCCCATTAGGCAATGGTTGAATCTGTCATCGCGCAATCCAGGGTCACTTCCCCAAAGCCATCAGTTTATGCAAGGTTTCCCTCAGATTCCCATAGACAGCTGCTGCAAAGGATTCTTGCTTAACTTCTCCAGGCTCATGTGTTGTTTGGTTGCTCTTTTAGTACAGCCTTGACCTCCAAGGTCTTCAGATAGGAACAGTGTACATCATAGCTGGGATATGTTTTCCTTAAGGGTATTGTGTTGTGGCCCTTTCATATGAGTGGATTGAACTTGATTTAGGGGGGAGCAGGAGTAGAATGAAAGGGATGTTTCAGTTTCCTAAGGGAAAATGAAGTGAGCTGTATAATCTTAACTGTTTATTTTAACTCTTGCTGCAGTCTCTGCCTTTCTTTAAAGAAAGTCCTTTGTCTGCTGGCAGTGACTGCAGAGTGGTTTATAGCTTCCCATGCTTTAGCTTTGCATTGTAAGAGAAGTGGTACGTATAGGCAGTGCTGTAGGCAAAGCCTTTTATGTTTTAGTGGGGAGTGTTTTCTCCTTTAAAAATGTCAAGCTTAATACTGTGATGCAAAGGAGCAGGGCCTCCATTAACCCTCCCCAACAAGGAATGATCCCAAGATCCTACTAGTTCTTTATTAGAGCAGTGGGGTTTCCCCATAAGGCATCATTTGTTATATTACTTCCACCTTGTAAATTGCATTTTTTTTTTCTTTTTTTTTTTAAATTAGGCTCTGGGGAGGAGAGGGGAGGGAAAGGGCAAGGTACGCCTCTGAATTAGGGTTTAGGGGGTGGGGGGAAGAAAGAAGCATAGTGAAATCCTTTCCATCCAAATGTAGGGAATAGAGCAGGCCCCATGAGGAGAAACTGTCCTGCAGAGACGTGCAGAAGAAAAGAATTTTAGGAGAGGTCTTGGATCTACTGCGTCGGGATTATTTTTGTTGGCCAGGTTAAGTGCTTTTAGAAACCTTTAGTGTTTGCACCTTTGTTTTCCATCTAGTCTATCCTTTCCTATATTCTTGGGAGGGATCCCATCACCCGTTGCATTCTTGAATCCAGCCAGAAAACCAGTGATGCTTTGTGCTAAAATGATTTGATCCACCTCGGAACTGCTTTGCTGTCAGTGGTGAAATCTGTGCAGCGATGAATCTCTCATTCCTCCTCCCCTCTCATGAAAACATGCTGAGGTCTTTGAGCTGGGCGAGGACTACTAAGACTGAGGACACTGATTATCAAGCCAAAATGAAGGAATGACTGCCTTAAGAAAGAAAGTCCACGTAGGATCTGTAAGCCTGAAAATGTTTCTTAACAGCTTCTTTAGCCGGTATCGGACTCCATTCATACTCCCTTTTGCAAGCAGAAATGAAAGCAACGGGGCTAAAACCTAGTCAGTCTTTTAGCAACATCTGTCTTCATAAGATGTTTACTTGCATAAACATGGTCAGTTCCTTATGCCCTTCCTGGATACTGTTAACATAACTGTAATACTGTGATGTGATGTCATACAAATCAGTCCTTATGCACCTATCGTTGATCGATTACACGACAACTGTTAAATATTTATCTGGTATTTTTCAATTGATCCCACAATCTCAGCATCCAGGTTCCTTACAAAGTATAAATAATCTCAGTGACCTATACAAATACCCAATTAAACTGAATGTTTTACTATTTGTGTCACTGGCTTCAAAGGAGCTACGCTGATTTGCGCTAGTTGACATCCTGGTCCAAAGCCTCAGGCTCAAATCCAGAAGGTTCACAATGGAGAGGGACGTGTAGCCCAGAGGCAGAGGGCAACCATCTCTGCTGAGGCAGGTTTTGATTTTAATGTATTGGGAAGGTTTTTCAGATCTTTTAACTACTTTTAATAATCATAGTGTTGAAATCGTGACATTTAACAGTTGCAACTTCTCCTTATTTATTTCTTCATTGTCACTGAAAATAATGAATACTGGATCTTTAAAATCCTGCTAAGGCAGGTAAATTGTAATTAATCATAAGCCCTTCATCAATAACTAATTATTCAATTACATTAAAGATAATCTTGTTTTCGGTGAATATCAATCATTAAATGAACTATTGTTTATTTCTAATTCCTAACATCAACACTATTAATTCTGTAATTGCAAGTGTCATGAAATGGCCAGAGCATAATAAAACATACACGCCCTATAACCTCTGTATTAAATCAGAAAGTCATACTGACAGATACTGTAGCATTGCAGATAAGTCACCCTCTTTGCAGCCACCTTTTTGCAATTGAAATAGCTGGGATTAAATGAGAAATAAATACTGTCCGTGTCATAGTTAAGCCGTTTGGAACAGTCTAAAGAAGCAAATGAATAGCTAGAAGACTGATAATTAAAGAAGTTTAAAAATAGATTTGTAGCTATTTATGCTCTCGTGTATTAATAACTTTATTTATAACTGGAATAAAGCTCAGCTGGGAGAGCCAACCCCTATATGACATTTCCTTGTTCCATGTGGGAGCAGAGGTGGCTCTAATATTTTTAACTAGCGGAGATTTCACCAGAAAATTTTGTAGCAGATGTTGTGTCTGTATACGTGTACAAATAAAGCGATGGAGGTTTAAGAGAGCATTATTGTGCAAAACAAAAACGGTACAGGTTATTCATTATCCAAACACTGCAAACAAGATGAGAATATTTTGTTGTAATACACTGGCAAACAGGAAAAAAAAGCCCATTGCCTTGTAAAGGACCTTGCAACGTTTTGCAACGTGCCGTGTTCACACTCAGCCCATGTTGCCGTATGCTTGTCTTCACCAGCTTGGAAGTGGCCAGAGAAATCCCTGCTGCGGGCTGCTGTGCGGGTCCTGCGTCCTTCCTGCCCCGGCGTGTTGTGGTGCCAGGCTGGGTGCTACCAGGGGCACCGTCCCCACTCAGTGCAAGGGGGAAAAGAGGGCTTACAAAGATTTTGCTGAAGGCTGTAAAATTCTGATGGGGTTAGACCTCACCTTCCCCAAGGTAAGAGCCACTCCAGGGTGGGAGTAAGAAAAAGGGTGTATTCATGCAGGATTATCAGCATTTAATAATCTGGGGGCTCAGGCGTGATTCAGGTGAGGTGGGCTTATGGGTCAAGTGGTGGTTGCCTGGGTCTGAGCCCCCAGAGCTCAGTGCCAGCTGCTTGGCGCCCACAGTACCAGCCCCAGCAGCACAGACAAGGAGACGGTCATCTGTTCAAAGGCTGGTGCCAGTGATCTTTTAATTCCTCTGTGAAATGGAAGTAGACATACCCATCAACGCCCAGCTTTGCTGCTTCAGCAAGGCAAGCTGTTTATATTATTAAAAGATGGGTATTTGAATTTGCAAAAGCAGTTTTTCCCTGTCTCATTCAATCTTTCTGCTACAGCAGTTTCGGTCACTGAGCAGGGTCTGTGTGTATTGTTAACAGGCAGTCGTGGAGCAGAAAGGAGGGGAGGGTAAGGGAAAAGGAAGGGCTAACCCTTTTCCATCCACAATCCCCATCACCCCAAAGTGCCCTGCTTTAAACGTGGGCAGCCAGGTGCCGTGCGGCACAGCCCTGCGCTCGCCAAGAGCCGTGCGGGGCCGGTGTGCAGCCTGCTGCCCCTGCTCCTTGAGGGCACCCGCAGGGCTTGTGGCCTTCTCACCCTCCATTTCTATCAGAGGCAGTGGGCCTGCTCAGCAGCAACCTAACTACTGGCAAAAACCGGTGTGAGGAAGTAACTTCTTGTGTTTGTCATGCCATCGGTCTCCCAGATGAGATGGTATTCGTCACTCTGGTAATGAGGGCTTAGCGCTTTCTCTGGCCTGTGCTGCTGTAGCGGCAGGTGTTTGTGGCCCCCTGGGTGCAGAGGGTGCATTGCCTCTGTGTCCGGCATCGGGTTTGTATCTGCTCAGATCCTCTGCCCATGGAGAGGCTGAATTAAACTCACAGGTCTGCTTTCTCACTCCCTGAGCTAGGCAAAGGTAAAGCTCCCACAGGAGGAGCCCAGGTGGTTTGCGATGAAGAAAGGCTGCCTGGCGGGGCTGCAGCTGTCCCCCAGTTGAACCAGGGACAGTCCCGGAGACCTCAGGCAGGAGGCCCATCATACCCGGCCCTTCCTCCTGGCAGGAGGAAGGGGCCAGCAATGACCTTGAGTGGGAGGCTGCAGGCAGCTTTGGCTGTTGGCTCCTGGCAATCAAACTCTTCTTGTACAGCTCCAAGGAGAAGAGGGTAAGATTTCAAGGGGTGTAAACTCCTGTATCTCAGGTTTCTGGAATATGTAAGAAGTCGTGTAGCTGTAAAGTTAATGATTGCTGAGACATCCCTTAGCTCTTCTCTGTCTGATGCGTGCCACTTTGGTACTGTTGGTGTATCAACAAACAACAAGGGCTTTGTTTATTAGATTGATACAGCAGCGTGTAGTTTAACTGCTTAATCAACAGTACTACTTGTGAAGCTGTAATAAGCTTGTACTAATAGCTGCACCCTGCTAGAAGCTAAACGGTTAATCCCGAGGAAGAGAGATGGCTGCACGGCAGAGTGGCAAGTCAAAAATCAGACCCACCATGCCATGGCTTACTTGTAGGACATAAGAGCTGGAGTGGGTGACAAAGATAACGGCATCTTCAGAGTCAGAAGATGTGGGCCAGCCTTTTCGTGCATGACTGCCCCTCTTACCCTGTGCCAGCTGGCACCTGAATCATCTGCAGAAGCATATGTTTGACCAGCCCTCCTGCCAGGGGAAGGTGGTAGCTCAGGCTGATTTAAGGAGAACAAATCAGTAAGGAGCACAGTGAGCAATATAATGGTTTCCTTTATCAGTATGGGTTTTTTTTAGTAAACTCTAAGCTGAAAATATTGTTCCCTTTTGATTCAACTTTGGTGTGCACTCAAACCTGACCTGTGGCATCCATGATCATAGAATCATAGAATCATTTAGGTTGGAAAAGACCTTTAAGATCATCAAGTCCAACCGTAAACCTAACACTGCCAAGTCCACCACTAAACCATGTCCCTAAGCGCCACATCTACACGGCTTTTAAATACCTCCAGGGATGGTGACTCACCTGCTTCTCTGGGCAGCCTGGTCCAGTGCTTGATGTTGGGCTTCTCAGAAGGACCTTAGGAAACACGCTGAAAGGCATGCTGTTCGTCCTCCTCTGAACAGAGGGAAAAGCTGGTTTCTTGTTTGGGGAGTAGATGCTGGCTAACGTTACTTGAACTCCTTGTTTCTGACTTAACTTCTAACTTGCTCTAAGACCACAGCCTGTTCATGTGGTAAATGGAGCATGCTTATATTTCTCTTAATGGATGTCTGAGATTCTCAGCTGAAGGGCATTAGGGAAGAGAACATATTATTATAATTTTATTGAATCTCCTACTTTTTCATGACATTATGGAAAGTTCATAGTAGTATTTCAGCATCAGCTTACACAAATAGTATTTAGCAGTAGTATTTTCAGTTATGGGTGCCTAAAGTTAGGCCCCTATACTCTATATTTAAGCACCTAAATAGGTGCCTAAGTTGGTTAGAGGGACTAACCACCAGCAATCTCCACCAACGTGAATGAAAGCTTTAGGTGTTCAGTGCCCTTTAATACCAAAACATTTATTTTTGAGGGCTGTCCTAATCTGGTATCTCATTTTAAGCATCAGAGTTTGAAGATGGTATGTCATCACTGATTTTGTCACCCTGATTTTGCAATCAGCATCTAACTGCAAAGAAGCAATAACTAAGTGTCAGTGCAGTTTATGTAGTTACCAAAGACAGTTGGTGTCTCTTTGGGGCTTCTGCTTAAATCATCCACTCCAGGAAACACAATTCACATGTTTAGCAGCGTTAATGTAAAAAATACTGTGTATTTTTGCATTAAACCAGGCCCTGAAGTGTTTTCTGGATCTAGCATCACTTATCTTCCCCATCAAGGTGCACAGCAGTGAGCGCGGCCAGGCTGTTATTGCTTTTACTGTATTCTAAACATGCACAGGCGTACACGCACATCTGTATCATCAAAATCTGGCAAATGTATTTGTTGTTTCTCTAAGAAGGAGTAATACTCTCCTACAATGTGCAATTTATAGGCAGTAGTTTTTGCTGCCTCTTATTATAAAAATAATTCATCTCATTGCAGAATGTGTGCTTAATTATAATTTGCTAATGCCCTTGAGTTTTTTAAAATCTAATTTATTGTTCAAGTGTACTGTAGCCAATATTATGTGGTGACAAAGCAAGGGAATTAGCTTAAGGAACTGATTTTTCTAGCAATGAATTTGTGATCTGTGACCTTACGCAAAACATTTTACCTTTTTCATGAGTCAGCTTCCCCATCTGTTTTTTAAAAAATGGCTGGAGATTACCAGGTGAAAGGTGCTGTATTTTTATTTTGCTAAGCACCAGAGCACTGGATACATTCAGCACATTATTTATAATGTACAGCTCTGCATTTGAAACACCTCATCATATTTATACTTTTAATTTGGCTTTACTTTTGCTATTGTTGCTAAACATAAGCTACACGGAGATTAAGGACACTGATGTTCATAGTAGTCTAAGTCATATCAGTGATTCACCGTGAACTTAGTGGTATAACCAGTCAGCACTGCCAGTGGTCTTAGGGCTCGATCACAACAAAGCAGCGTGAGGAGTGAAACCCATTTTTCTTTTGGCATCCGGTTCAGACCAAACCGACATTAGCCCACTTGTGCAGTGGCCGAGGCACGTGGGCTGTGTCCACGTGCTGCGTGGATCTTGTCTGCGCTCTTCGTCAGCTCCCAAGACCCTTTATCCGCTATGCAGATGGAGAAGAGAAAGACGGGGACGTTGTGTGTGATGGGAAGGAGAGCGAGAGAGGTGTCAGCTTTTTTCTCCAAAGACGTGAGCTTTCTCTAGTTTGTGGCAACTTCAAGTAGCCTGCTAATAAATCCGCGCTGCTGCTTCTGTTGCAGAAGGCTGTGGATGTCATGTCAGCGACTGCTTTCAGAGCAACCCCAGGGGCATGTGAGTGAACGTTTTCTCCAACTGTTGACATCTTGGTGGCCTCACAAAGCTGGCCCCCTGTGGCTCATAATGGGATGTTGGCTGGATGGGATGAAACAGGGTGTTTAAGCAAACCACTGTTGTTTTTCAGTTCTTGCTTGCATTCCTGCTTAGCTGTGTACATATCGTATCACAAAATGCATCTACATCCTGTGAGGCATAGGTACTTGACAGAAAAATATCTTTGATGGGAGTATGCAAAGAAATTCCACTATTTTTTAAGAAAAACTGCCCCAAAAACTTTGCTTTGCTGCCAACAGCGCTGAGATGTTTTCTTTTACAGCTACAATGTGAGTACCGTTGGGGGAACAATGTGTGCCCCGGGGGTACACACAAACTCCTGACCCTGCTTAAACTGTGTGGCACAAGGACACTGGGCACATGTCAGCAACATTCGCGTATTCGGCACCACCATACCAAACCATGTGTTACAACACCTGGTTCATACCCAGCGACCGCGGGTCCAGCAATAATGTTGCAATCGCTGGTCCTGATCGCTTCCTGCCAAATAACAAACACAGCCTGTCCTCCCTAAAAATAGAGATCTTTCTTACTGCACAGTAATCCCAGTGCCAGCACCAGAACCGTACCTCTCCACAGTCTGCTTCAAGTCTTAAAATATTTTTCTCCTACTTTCTTTCTGGCATAAAGCACAGTTTGGGAAATCTATTAGAGCGCAGGGGTGCTAGTGTTTTATTAACACAGTAGCTCTGCTCGATGGCAACATCTGGTTTTCAGTGAGGTTTCAGGGTTGGTTTTTTTTTACTCCATTTTCCAGCTGTGTTGACTCAAGTCAGAAGGCAGTCAGCCACTTGTGAGAGTGAAGTCTCCAAACACTTAAAGAGCTGGGATATTCTCTGAAACTCCTGAATCTTGGAAAATTAGGGCAGAATCTGACAATACCAATTTTTCCTTCCAGCACTCGCAGTCCTGGTTCCAGACAGGACCAGGAAATTAAAACTCACATGGAAACTTTTGCAGCACTTTCAGGATGGCTGTAGGTTCGATCTGCACAGAGGCAGAAAGTACAGGAGGGAGACTTGGTTTTCCCAGGTCATTTGTGTTGTGTTGTTCGTGTATCCTGAAAGACGATTTACCCTGCTTGGGAAAAAATGTAAGACAAAAGAATAAAATCTTGGTTGTCTGGAGCAAAGAATGAAAATGCAGCTTTGGTGTCAAGGCATTAACAATTCATTAGGCTTACCTGTGTCCCAGCAGAGGGGCCAGCCAAGAGACAGAGACTCTTACAGCTAACACCAGCTGCGTGTCTGATGTGTGTTATAAATCCCATCCCTTCGGGACTTTTGTTAGCCAGGTGTGGGTACGCGCCTGTGGCTCGAGCACCAACAGAGCAGGGAATGAGTGGCCAGAAGGACGCATAAAACCTGCTCCTCCTCCACGCTGCTCACCGGCTCTCCTGCTCGCTGCTCCCCGGCGTGGCCTGGCCCCCAGCCTTCCCCTGGCCCCCAACATACGGCACCCTGCTAAATCTGAGGGGAGGGGCCGAGGTGCCTGAAAGGCTGTGACCGCTGGCGGGGTAGCTCCCCTGCCACTTTGTCCACCATTGCTTCTCTCTTTGCTTCCTTCTCTCCGTCCCATGGCAGCCACTTTTTATTCAGCTCTCTTGGTTTCGCTCCTTTCGCGTTACTGAGCTTTCCTTCTCTGGCGGTGTTTTTGCCTCCTCTTTCTCACCTCTCAGCTCACCACGTTCCTCGTATGGGATGAAAACCGCAAGCCATGCAATACGGCCTTGTGAGCCCTGACCGACGGCAGAATGAAAGGCAGAGGAAGGAGGGCAGCTTTAACACTCAGCATCCGAAAATTAAATTTTTGCTTTTTCTGCGGTCAGTTTTGTTAGAGGAGCCCCGGGGGTTCTTGTTCCTGTCCCGTTTCCTGACTGAAGCAGGGGGCTGTGCCGGCTTGGGATGTGGACTTCCGAGTCCAGACTCTACCTCTGCTTTCACTGACCAAGCCCAGAGGAACTTCACTGATGCAGTGGAAACTTGCCCAGAGTTCAGGTGGTGTAAATGGTGTCCACTGGCTGTGGCACCTCATGTTCTCAGTTTCAAGAATGTTGCCCCAACTTTTGCCCTTTTTTCAACCCTCATTTTTTTTTTCTGCAAAAAACAAAGAGCCTAGCCGAACCTAGGAAAGCCAGTCTGCGGAACAGGAACTGTTGAGTTGTTTTAGGGTTAAGTTACAACTGTGTTGGTTTTTTCCATGCCTGGTTTTTCTTTTTTTTTTTTCCTTTCCCAGACTGCTTGAATCCTAAATTCCCCCTTGAAATCTGCTTTCTGTACCATCAGTTCTCAGAACAATGAACCACTTGATATACCTGATAAGATTTAACATGAAAAATGAATAAATCATTTGCTACTCCTTTTTCTTTTTTGCTGTAACTGGGTGTTGGTCTATAAAATGAAGGAAGTTACATTGAGGAGGAAGTTTAAAAATGCTTAGACAGATGTCATTAAAAAAAAAAATCAAAATTGGCTTCCTGCCAAGTGACTGTAATTAAAATTATTCTTCTTAGTGAGAAAAAAGCAGATGCAAAGGGAGGTTTCCTGTCTCTCAAAGTAGGAAATATAAATAACTGTTAGTCTCTCCTTTGTGTGTGCATGTGTGCACGCATGTGTGTTTGTGTGAGTATGCGTCTTAATGTAGGACTCTGTTGCTTATTTCTGAAGTGGCTTGTGACTGAAAACTTTAGTCAATACCGTGTGGATGGGTGCTTTATCTATCCTTTTCTTGGTCTTGTTTTTAAATTAGATCTTTGTTGAAAAATAATGTGTATAAATTGCAGTGTATAAATTGTCCTTTCTGTATTACAGATTACTGAAATGGCTGCTCTTACAGAAAAGAACAGTAAATTTCTGTGTACAGTGTTGAAGGGAGAACAGGATGTGGGTGGGTGTACACGTGTATATAGCTATATACATCTATACACATCATATAGCTATAGCTGATAGCTAAATTAATTTAGAGACCAATGCAGTTAATGCCATGCAACTTCCTAGCATGCATGGAAGTATACAGGTATAAAACTGCTTCAATCAGCATAACTTCTTTTTTCCTGTACAAGCATCTTTAGTTTGACATACTGCCTTTACATTATACTTTAATTTTGTTTTAATTACAAAGGTTTCTCATCTGATATAATTATACAAATTCTTAAACAGTCTATTAGCTGAATTAGGCAAGTCTACCATCAGGGGATGTGCACTATGGCTCTTTTCTGTCACCACTGTTTAGAAGGGGGCTGATTCCTTTTCTCTCCTATGCATAGATAGGCTAACGACTTATGCGGGTTGAAGAAATTCTATCAGTCCATTTACTGTGGTTTTTTTCAGATGCTGCACTGAAGTTTGTAGGTTTTTTTCTTTTTAAAAAGAAGTTCCTTTTGAGGAATTGCAGACAAGGCATTGGCATGTGTTTCAGTGTTGATCCATGAGAACTGGTAGATGTTGATGGAGCAATACCCCTTGGCAGGTGCTAAGGCTCCTACCTAGCGCATTAGTTTGTGTAGATTGTGTTCCATATACGTCTCTGGATGGGACATTGTTTGCTGTTTTTAGCAGCCTCATGTTTACACAGGTCAGACGTACCGTGTGGTTCTTCCACCAATGCTCACTTAGGAGCCTTAGTTATATCTGCATTGAGATGTGTTATAGCGTACAGTTCCCTGGCAAAAGCGTCCTGGTGATACTGTTTCTTCCTCTCACTGTATTGGGATAAATGGGTCCAGTGAAAGGAGTCAGTAAAAGTGCACTTGTACTGACATGGGTTTTCCTGATTTATTATGCTATCTAACATTTTTAAGTAAGTAGACTATGCTTGAATTTACCTCCACCTGTGAAAGCAAGGTTTAGCTCCAGCACCATTCTACCAATCAGTACATACTGCTCTAACATATATCAAATAGCATATCAATACGAATATGCTATATGCTCTGCCAACAGCAGAGTATAGGTGTGTGGGTGCTGGGCCTCAGTTTGATATTAAGCACATGAAATGAGGAGTAGGAGACAGCAGATAACCCCCAAGTGTGTTTTGGGGGTGATGACCACAGGCAGGCATACCTCTCCTTTTCCATGAGTGCACTACAATACAGAGGAATAGTTTAATTTTACTGCTGTTTTCTTCAGGACTCCACAACCACTCGGCTTCTGTTTGTGGGCAGACTGGTCTCAATGCAATAAGATACCTGCAACAAGAACCACCGCTTATATTGATAAACCCTGACTGACCTGAATATCAGAAGCTGGATGGCATGCTGGTACAATGTCCTGACCTTTGTAAACAATTCCTCCGTGATTTTGGCATCTTTGAGCTGTCCTGGAAAAAACTTTCCTTGGAACAGATAGCAGAACTCGCTTCTGTATTTTGAGTTACCAGATTATCTGGCAAGAGAGCTGCTAAAAAGAGGTTATGAGAACAGCTGAAAAAGAGCAAGTACACGCCTGCTGCAATCAATAGAGCAACTGGCACCCACTGAGCAGGAGTAGCCGTGATCTGAAAACATGCAAGAGAAATATGGACATGTACATCCTATGGGTCTTGCAGTGCTGTGAGAGCTGAAGAGAGTTCTTAATTGCTCAGAGAAATACAGAGGGACTAGTCCGAATGGACAAGTAATGTGGGCTTTGGAGAAGAGATCAGGTTACAAAAGCTATCCCCAAGAAAGCTGTTGGAAACTTTAGCAACAGCTAAGCTTACAGCTCTTTCAGAAAATGAAACAGAAACATTTTAAACTCACAATCCACTTTACAGCACAGCCCAAGGCCGTAGGTAATCCATGTCTGCCAGTCCTAGGACGTCCCCAGTAAGCACATGTTTAAGAACTGCATTGCAACAAACCTCCTTGTGTCCTGAAAAGAGATTCCTGTCTCTGTTGAAATCCAGAGGCCCTATGAAAAGGTAGGGAAGGTCAAATGTACAGCACAAACCATGAGAAGTCCGATGTTGTTCCTCCAGTCCTGACTCTATGCTCTTCTGGAGGGCAGTTTGCCTAAATCTAATGCAGTTGGGTTTACAGTTGTGTCTGCTACTGCTAGGAGAAGTCTGCCAGATGCACTTTTCAGAGGGGTCCTAGGCAATCTGCTGGAGAGGTTTTACTGCTGCTTCCCAAGTGGGAAGGGGAGCCACAATGGGATCAAATGGCTGCTTCTGTGGCAGCACCCACAGCTCCCAAATTCTCATCTGATGCCCTAGGCTCCGAATCAGCAAATACTTAAAACTCTTGCTTTACTTTAAGCTGCTGGACCATTACATGGAAAAAATAAAACAGTCTCTGCTGTTGGCAGCAATGCCTTCCTCGCATGCTTCCCCCAGTAGTGGTGCAGTACGTCTGCATTTGGGGAGATGTGCGGTGAGGGGAAGGGAATGGGGCAGTTTTATTTGGGGCAGGTAGAGGGAAGACTGGTCTTCCTTCTACTAAGAGTGTCAGAAACACACAGAGGTTTTTCACTCTTGTGCTGCTCTGCTGCAGACATTTTGCGAGCAGAAAAGGAAAGCAATGGGGTTTTTTCTTGGCATTTTGGCAAAGCATTTTCATGAGCACGGCTGCCCATTGAAGACATCTGTTTAAGTTCCCAACCCAGGATAACAAGCAGATCTGGGTAAACGTTTGGGACTGCGTTTTTCCAGCAGGTTCACTTATGTTTCTGTCGTGGGTTAATCCCAGCCAATAACTAAACCCAACGCAGCTGCTCACTCACTTCCCACCCACCCAGTGGGATGGGGGAGAGAATCAGAAAAAAAAAGGTAAAGCTCATGGGTGGAGATAAGAACAGTTTAATAGAACAGAAAGGAAGAAACTAACAATGACAATAATGATAATAATAGTATGACAATAATAATGAAAGAATTGGAATATACAAAACAAGTGATGCACAATGCAGTTGCTCACCACTCACCAGCCGATGCCCAGTTAGTTCCTGAGCAGCAATCTGCCCCGGCCAGCTCCCCCCAGTTTATATACTGGGCATGACGTCCCATGGTATGGCATACCCCTCTGGCCAGTTGGGGTCAGCTGTCCTGGCTGTGTCCCCTTTCACCTTTTCTGTGCCCCTCCAGCCTTCTTGCTGGCTGGGCAGGAGAAGCTGAAAAGTCCTTGACTGAGTCTAAACACAACTTAGCAACAGCTACTAGGAAGACAATTAACTCTATCCCAGCTGAAACCAGGACAGTTTCATACATGTGAATCCAGGGATGAGTAACAGAAGTCGTGAGCAGGCCTGGCCAGTGCTTTCGGCTGAAACACATGTTTTGTGTCCAGCGCATGGGAAGCAGATTGCATTCCCAAGGAGCTCTTTTGAGGAGTGCTAAGTAAACAATAAATCTCTCCACAATGGAATTTATTCTGAGTGAATTATCAGGGTTAAAAAAATACTCCATTGCTTTCAGCACTTATCTTTGTTTACCGTATCGCCAAGGACAGTGACCTGCCTTTGTGCCCTAATACTGAACTGTCAGCAAGACGGACAGGAAATGCTGCCTCCTCTGTAGGCTCAGCATATAGGCTTAATGAGAAGAATAACATCTTAGCAGCGGTTGTTGGTTTTGCTCTGTTCGGTTTATTCTCTTTTGTTGTCCTACTTCAGCAAACCTAGATAATCTTAGAGAAATGCCTTTGTGCCAAATTTCTGCACTCTGTAATTTAGTGACCTTCACGTTATTAACATTATTAAGACCAAGTCGAGCTGACAAAAAAGCCTATATCCTTTTCATTTCCCACCGAGCCGAGCATGCTGCATCCTGTCTGGAGCCTGGTCGCGCGCAGCACTCTCTGAACACGAGCCATCTTTCAGCTCGAGCAAGGAGGGAGCGTGCCAACACCAAGCAGAGCACCGGCTCCATCCCTTACTGCGGTAACGCCGGGTTCATGGGAAACCCTGCCATGCCTGGGTCACCCGATTAATAACTCCCCTTAGTGAAACAAGAAATGCATGATAGTCAAACAGGGAAGCACCATCCAGGCTGGAGCAGAGATATGCTGGTAGCACTGCACGCAGTGGAGTGGCGTTGCCTTGTCCCAGCAGCCTCCCCTCTGCATTTTGGGGAGCACAGGATATGAGAGCAGCATAAGCGAGGCTTCTGCACCCTGACACTGGCTGCAGGAGCCAGTCCTGGTGTCTGCTCGGGGAGCACTTTTGGTGCGGCTCCCCTTCCAGAAGTCCCATAGCAGCAGCAGTTTCCCTTCGTGGTTCCTTCTTTTTAATTTAAGAGGGCAGAGGTGCAGGGAGTAGGAAGGATCCCCATCGATCCTGACCTCTGTTTGGGACCCAAGGGCATCATAGATAGATAAGCCTTGAAAGCAGATCCCTTAAATTTCAAATTACAGCCATTTTTTCCATGCAAAGGTAGGCAAACAGTGAGTTTCTTTGCCTGTTTGTTGCTGGTGTGTGGGTGAGTGTATAACACCCATTACAACTTTTTTCCCCCAGCGATTGCACATCGTAAAGCAAAGATTTAATGGAGGGTTAAGTTCACTACTTTATTTACACAGAAGGAATGTGTAAAATTTCTGTTCTGGTAGTCTGTCCACAATTTTGTTGTCTATTCAAGATTCACCTTTACTTCATGTAGTATCAGTATTAACTGCCAAGACTTACCTTAGCCATGACTTAAAAAAATAATACGGTGTAATGATCAGGCTTTGAATAGGAGCATCATATGCTGCCTGCCAGTGAGCATGCCAGCAGTATCCACACAATCTCATGATTAAGGTTTACTGGTCTTATTAAAAGTGCTGGAGGAGAGGAAGAGACTCCCAAATTTGCCTGGAAAGCTGCATCAGGACTTGGCCTCCTGACTGCGAGCCCCGTGGCTTCGCCATACAGCGGCTACTCCCCGCGCTCCTCCTGCCCTTGCAATAATGTGCCTGGAATCTGACCCCGCATTTTCTGCTGTCACGTTGGTATCAGCTGGAGATAAATGAAGTCTTTTGTTAACTTGTTCCTTGCTTTGCAGGCTGCTATTCTCTTCTGCTTTAAAGAAGAGCTGGTGGTGATGTGGCACTGAGGCAGAGATACGTACACATGCAGTCAGCACAGTGTTTGTAATATACTGGCCGAAGCATCTCTTGTGGTAGAGATGAGACAAGACTCCATTATAAGGGACACAAAAGGGATTTTTCTATCAAGTCCACTGGAAGCAGGGAGCAAGCTGTCATCTTCCCTGGCTCTTCAGCTCCCAGCCTGTGTAGTAGCAAGGAGTAAAAGCAGTAGCGTGCATATGCAGAACACAAAAAAAAGTCTTCCCACATCCTGACCTAGATAAATAGGACTTGGAATGAATTTTCTGACTTTGTGGCACTGACACTTTGAATCTTCTGAGATTTAAAGGTCTTTTTTTTTTTTTTTAGTATTTTTTATACCATTTCAAATTGATGGATGTGTAACAGAAAATACACATGCGTACATGTGTGTGCACATGAAGAGAGGCCAAAAGTACTAATACCGATCTCTCTTATTATGCCATAATGTGAAATAGGAAGCGAATGTGTTAGGAGAAGCAGTGGGTATGGACGGAAGTGCAAGATGCTCTGGCTCTTCTGAGCTGCATCACAAATGCCTTGGGAGCTAAGGCAGGGAAAACCGCAAGGTTGCTCAAAGTTATGCTGGCAGAAGGCAGGTCTAAGTATGCAAGAAGTGCAAAAGGGAATGGCATCTACTTGCAGTTTTTCCCAAGATGTTTCTTGCAAGAGGTGTAACTCAGGCAGAATGTGATCCCAAGTAACCTGCCTTCCAAAATCTTTTCCTTCATAATTAATCCAAACCTAATTTATTTTTTTTTAGTGCATCATAGGTATTATATGATTGGGACTACCAAGATGTTGCATGATGCCATTTAAACTAGAACAGCAAAGCTGGAATAGCAGCAATGTGCCATTGGCTTTGTGATTATCTTGCTTGTTCCCTAGAAAGAATTGCAGGTTCCTTTACACACATGGAAGTAAAAGAAATAATAAGCACCCTTCATCAGTCAGATAGTCTCTATTTATACATTAGGGTAGGTGTGGGAAGCATGAAGTCCTGTTTTTTCTCTGTTTTTTTTTCTTGCTGATTTTCATTTTTTACTTTTTAATTAAATTTCTTCATTTAGAGTCACACAGCTGTCTGGGCTTCAGCCATAGATAAGTGGATCTGCGTATGACAGCAGCAACCAAAATTTATCTTTCTTTTCCCTCTCTCCCCCTCACTTCCTCCCTTCCCCATCCCCCCCTGTGGTACCCAGCAGAAACAAAATGCTATATATAGACTCAGCACAGTTTCTCCCCCCGCCCCGCCAGTTACTTTGTCTGCATGTTTCAGTTTCATTCTGTGTCAAGCTTTGCCAAGGTACCAAGTTTGGCATTTTCAAGAGGAGGTTGGATGCTTAATCCCCAAGGCCCCTCTTGCAGTAACAGCCCCCTGCCCCCCAAAACATGTGCTACAAAACTGTGGGCGCTCTGAGGGGCAGCTCACGCTTGTGTGATGTTTATTCACGTGAAGTTCCCGGTCTTGTAGACTTTCTTCTTTTTTAAAAGGTCTGTGTGGTTCTAGCCGAGCACTAGCAGCAGATGGCCAAAGGGCAGGCAGGGATGGCCCATGGTGCTCTGTAAATGGAATATTACCAGCATCCTGCCATCGCACTGCAAGGCTCTGGTATTTGTT
The DNA here is from genome assembly GCA_034782735.1 of Sagittarius serpentarius. NCBI lineage: Eukaryota > Metazoa > Chordata > Aves > Accipitriformes > Sagittariidae > Sagittarius > Sagittarius serpentarius. The sequence continues at coordinate 22,045,626 of JAVKLA010000024.1, forward strand.
TTGTATTCTCTCAAATCACTTGACACTGAAGTCAGGTGTATAACCAGAATCTCATCTTTCGTTATTAAAACAAAAAACAACCAACAAAAAAAAAGGGAAAAAAGGTTTCTAGTTGAAAAGGTAAGACTGAAAACATGAATCCCAGTTCAGAAGCCAGAAGGCAAATGAAGTTCAAAATATTATTATTCGTCATAAATCTCATGTGTTTTCCAGCCAATTTCTAAGTATGTTGGGGCCTTGCTCATAATGTTTGAGCAATTGGGGTTGATAATATTGTGAGTATGCCTAGCAGCTCTTGTGTGTGTGACAGGCGCTTTACAGGAAAAGCCTACAGCTGTGCTCCATCTTTGTACTCTCAGAAAATCCCTCCCCACAAATTAGCCTGTCTATAGATATCTATAGATCTTTGTGCCACAACTCGTGCTAAAAAGGGCAAAGGATACCATCTTTTATGAGTCATTTTATATGGGCAAAATTGCTAGTGAACCCCCTGCAGAACGCTATGGTTTATGCACTTTTCTGGCTTAAAAGAGCTCTTTTGTGCTGAATGATTCAGCAAACGTGTCACTTTGTGGTTGCCACCTTTGTGTCTCAATGGCATCTGGATCGGGTGGCCTCCATGTCAGGGCAGGCTCAAATCCAGATAGGTACCACCGTGTTGGCCAGGTTGCCCTGCACCCCAGAGCTTTTGCGACTTGGTGCAAGATAGAGCTTTGAAAAAGAAGAAGAAAGGATAAAATACTGGATATTAAAGTAGTGTGGCCGTAAGTGAAATGACAGCACAGAGATGAGGTGTGGGGAATTGTAAAAAAAAAGGGTATCCTTGGAAATATGGCGAGGTGGACAGGCATTGAGACAGAGGAAAGGGTCAGGTTCAGGAAGCAAAAATACCCTTGAGAAGCAAGAGAGAAAGAACAGCAAATTGGTCTTCGCACCAGGATCATTGTGGGACTGTGAGGTAATAAATAAATAAAGGCCAAAGCAGCTTACTCATAAAGCAGAAGAAATCGTGAGCAATACTTTCCATTTGCCTTCCCTGTAAAGTCTTATATCATCCTAAAACATGCTAGAAATGACCTTGTTCAGATTACAAATGAATTCTGTATTTTCTCACTGCTGACCCTGTGACTTCATTCTGCAGCTTTTTGAGTTGTGCTTTTTTTTCCCCTCACTCTGGTGTGCTCACGAGGGCCAGTGATTCAGTACGCGTGGAGGGGCTTCCTACCCGTGGCCGGACGCAGTGCCCCCCAGGCGGCTGCACTTCCCAGGCTCCGTCCTCAGCTGGTGCAAATCGGTACAGTTCCTCTGACTCTGTGATTCAGGTCTGTGCTAAAGGAGACCACGAAAGATGTGACCTCCTGAACTGAATGCTGTTCTTGATAATCTCTTCTCCAATATGCGTTTTCAGACGTCAGAAAGACCCAGGTCTCATTTTCTCTTCTTCTCTTCAGTTTATGTGGATCACTTGGACATGGATAATTGCAGAATTCCAGATAAAAAATTAATTTTTTTTTTCTGCTTCCTGGGATTAAAGACAGGAAGGCTCTCCTGGGGGAGGTCCCGGTGGAGTTTTTCCACTGGCCTTTTTTGATTGGAAATGTTCCCACGATGTGAGTACAGTTTGTGTGTCATTACAGAGGTCCAGTTGGCCCTCAAATAACCTACTGTGCCTATCAGTGTAATCGGGACCAAGTCATTGTGTGAAGTAAATCATAAACAGATGGACAGCCGTGCCATGCTGCTCTACAAAGGGTAGAGGAAAGCAAAGGCACAAAACAGCGCCAGAACATGACACCATGATGGCTTCACTAAACCTAAGCGTGAACAGGCTTAGGGAAATTTCTGTGTTCCCAGATGGAGAAGAGAGAGAGTAAGGGAAGAAAAGGAAAGAAATCCTTGAATAGGAGTCTGCCAGGATTCATTGCAGACAGCTTTATCTGAATATCTAGAGAGGTTTGTCATAGTATAGTGTCATGGTAGCAGACACCCCTGCTCACAGCCAGCTCCCCACTGAGCTCGGGGTAGTGGGTGTTGGACTGGCATATAGTTTTTTCTTTAAAAGAGCCTCTTCATGCATTGGAGGGAGAAAACACAAAAGCTGTTTCAAGTGCTATCAAGTTTTTTCACATACCAATTGTAAATTGCTTTGTTGTACCCAAAGCAGCCAGCACTTTCCAGAGGGAGCAGAAGAGGAAAAGACATTGAACAGCTTTGGTCAGAAAAGAGATTTTTCCCCTTTCTTGTTCCATTTTTCATGTTTTCAGCTAAAAAGTGAGAAGTTCCAACAGGAACAAACTTTTCCCTCATACCTTATGGTAAAATTTGGAGCTAGGACTGGTTGTGGCTTTTACCTGTAGACTTTGCCTGTATTAGGTAGGAGGTGCAGAAGTCTACAGCAAGGAATTGGAGCTTTGACACCAGAAAAGCTTCTTTACTTTCTGTACTTTTAGTACCATCAGTTTCTCAAGGACAGGCTGAGCTCTGAGTTACAATCTTGGCAGCTAAAACCAAAGCTCCTTTTTGTTTAGGACATATTTAAATGCTATGCAACGGATTTCTTTCTTTTTTGGTCATTTTAAGTCTATGCAATCGGAGCAGTATTTGCCTGTTTACTCACAGGAGTCATGCTGAGGCTGAAAAAAAATCAGGCTACTTATGAAGGTTGGAGTTGGTGGGTGCCTGACTCTTTAAGGTTGTAAATCGTTGGCCTCAGTCTTCAGCACCTCTGCTGGCCCCTGGTGTACAGGGAGGGATTATTTACCAGGAGCACCTCACACATGCATTTGGAAGATGACCAACTAATTAATGTTTGCTAAAGGCTTCGCGAGCCTCAGGGGAAAAACAACTATGGAAAGGCAAAGTTTATTATTGTTGTACTGCACCTAATGTACATAAAATGTTTTCAAGGCATCAGGTACTACGTAAATGTTGTATGGTATTAAAACTGACCTGCCCTTGTCGGAGCAAATAATAATTACGCTGAGTGATGGAAGAATCTTGCAGTTTCTTTGCTGTGAATGTTTGCCTGTTTACTAATTCAGAAAAGGTCTCATCCAGCAACTGCTGAAGCCGATGACTTAAGCAGCCACTGGCTTAAGCCCATATTTAAGTATCTGCAGAAGGGCAAATTACCAAAGTAATTTATTTTGTGTAAGGCTCTGCTCTCCTCATAGGTTGGACCGTGTTCTCTAGGGCATATTTCCCCAAACTGCATGCCTGGGGCTGAATCACCTCTCAGTCCCTAAGGCTGCCAAGCGTACGAGGCCATAGAGGTAAAGAACAACCAAAGAGAACCTCACTACATAGCCCATATGATATCCTCTGTTTGCAGCATGAAAATTCATGCTGATGCCTTTTAATATAAACGTAACATGAGGAAAAGAACATTTGATGAAACTAAATACATGGGCCTTTTTATATGCGAGGCCCTAATTTAAAGCACTCTCACTTCCATACAGAAAATACCAGCTGGAGCAGGAATGATAGTAAATCATCTGGCTCTTATGTGATACCATGAATGTCTGCTGAGAGGGGAAAAAAATCCCTCTTCTTTATTCCTGTAGATCTGCAGCAACCACCAAGGGACACTTCTATAGCAGGAAGGATTAAGTCTTGCACAAACTTCAGTGCTTAATGTGCTTTGGACTGGTGACATGCCCTTCGGACAGACCTACCCCAGTTTTATAATTCTCTTTCTCAGCTTTTTGGGCCTCTGGCAGTCCTTTCTCCTGTTTAATTTCCTCCTTGCCTCCCTCCCACTGGGATCCTTCACCATTCAGCATTTCTGCCACCCAAGTAGAAATTTTGATTGTGTCAGACAAGTGTAGAAAGAGAGACTTTCGAGCCTCGGTGGGCTGGGGAGAGTACTAGGGGAGATTTCCTGGGGGCTGAGTGGTTTTTAAGGAGGTGAGAAACGGACAGTCTCTGTGCCTCTCATGGGTTTAGCCAGCTATAACGCACGGTTGGGGATTATATCACATCCACAAATAGCTGGAGCGAGACACGCACTGCATACAGGTAGAGAGCCACTTCTAGAGAGGAGCTACTCTTCCCACCAAGCCTAAGTTTAAAAAAAAAAAAAAAAAAGGCATAGTGAGGGTACTTGTGTATTAAAAGCTGCCTGGCCGGGCGCTGTTGGCACACTGGGGACCTGCCCCTTCCCTTCCTTCGTGACAGCGGAGCGGCCCAGGCGCCCAGTCTCACGCCCAGTTACTTACTCGCTTTTCGTTTAAGCGCACCCACTTCTCTTTGCAGGGGAATTTGGGAGTAGGTGGAGTGGACAAATTTACAAAACTGAGATTGAAGCAGGTTTTTTGCTCCTTTCTTTTTGTTTGTACCTTGCCTCATAAAGCATTTCCGTAGTGATTTTCTTCTCTTTTCCTGCCTTTTTTTTCCCAGATCTTCTACCTGATGGTACTCATTCTGTTCTTGCTGATCACCATGTGTCAGTAGTAATGTAGGTGGAAGAGAATTTCTGACTGTTTTGGTTGCAGTTTTGTGTTTATCTGTTTAGTTTTGGGACACGGTTCAGTTTCAGGAAGTATTTTTTATCTCACAGAAGTTTCCTTGTGAACAGTGATGCTACGAAGACCTTGTTTTAGCACCGCAAAAGCTACTGGAGGTAGTGCAGGCCTGTCTTCTGTCAGGAGCTGAAGTCTTTGATTCAAAAAGCAAAGTAACATTAAAGAGAGTCAACACTGGTGTAACCTTATACTTTCTGGCTCTTTCCCCCAGAACTATTGGGTACATACTTAGAACCACGTTTTCCTCTCCCTTACACCGTATACAACCCCAGGGAGCTGCGTGGATTTGCACCAAAGTAACGGAGGGAATCTAGCTGCAAGGTCTGCCTGTAATGTGGTTATCAGTGCTTAGCTGGTGCACCGGCCTTTCCCACCACCTCTGAATTTGGCCTGCGAATTGGCACCTGCCTCTGCCTGTGCTCACGGGACTCGGGCGGCAATGGACACGGTGAGAGCGGAATGTGAAGGGTGGAGTTAGAGGAGGTGTGAGGGTGACTGGCAGGTGATTTGAACAAAAAGCTGTAATACTAAATTTATTTGGCATGCACAGTCTTTGGGAGGAGCTGGGAGGAGTTTGTTTGAGATGTCTGAAGCTCTGAGTGCTGTTGCAGCTTGGGAAGGGCCTCAATGAGCAAAGTAACACTCCCAAACCCAGTGAGCATCCACCAAGGGTTGGGGTGAGAGCCTGTGTGCGGCATTTCCATTTGAATGACAACCCAAGCAGATGAGAGAGGCGGCAGGTAACCCACGTGGAATAAAGAAGTAAAGGGAAAGCTTGAGAGTGCATCTTTTGGATAGCCTTTGCCTGTTTCTGGGGAAAGAGGCATGAGGGGATGCAGCGGAGGACTTGCTTTAATGTTCATTTATGAGAGCATGTGGGAAGGCACCATGCTGCTGGTGAGGCTTTAGTGCTACCAAGGCATGCTGTAAGGATTCATCTTAATCTGGAAATCAGGCTGCTTGTTCTATTTTTTGCTCCTGATCTTTGTTCTCAATTCTATCGTCAAGAACGAATATTTTGGTAGAAGAGACCCTTCTGTAGGCCTCTGTCACTGGAAATGGGCAACAGACACCTGGTGATTTTAGGTGGGCTCTTCTCTATCTTAAAGCAGTGTGTCTTAAAGCAACAGCACCTGCCCTGAACTACCTCCTGGGATGAGTGGGACTCAGGAGGATCAGGGTCCTGTTTCCCCAGTGGCAAGGGCTGGTTCTGCCTGGTGCCATGCCTCAGAGAGAGGCAGGTGCAGGCTGGACCGTAGACAGCAGAGAGAAAGATTTTGCAGTAAGTATCGCGTGAGGACTGCCTTACGCATTTTTTTCGTATTTGGTCCAAGTTCCGAGGATAAAACCAAGAAATTTTACTTCATCAACTTTGTCCCTATTTCGATGCCTGACATTGTAGGGAGGTTTCAGTTCAGTGGTTTACAGGTATTCCAGCATGTGTTGTGGAAGTGGTAAAACATGAGGCAAGCTTTCTTTAAGCAAGTTAAAGATAGGTGCCTGTTGAACCATCCCACCCCTTTTTTTCATTGATCTCCATTTTGAGTGCTGCCCTGTCTCCAGCTTTTCCTTTCTTGATACGGTTGTTAGCAAGGTTGTCGTGGGGCAAGCCTAACTTGACAGAGTATTCTTGCACTTCTTCCCCCTCTCCCAGGCTGAGTGTGGACAGGCTCTAGTTCTTTTAGGGGACGAGCAGCTCCTAGAGGTGACCAAAGAGAGCTCAAAACCTGAGGCAGATTCTTTGATCTATCAGCAGCTTTTGATCCATTTGATCAAGAAACTTTATTGACCTGTTTGTGAATTCTAGCTATGGCTATGATCTGAATAAGCTCTTTCGGCGATTTGGAAGGGGGGTGGGTGAGAGTCACTGGGGATGATGCTGGCTTGTTTTTCCCTCACTGCCTCCTACCCTATTGCTGTCCGAAGTCTACCTTTTAGGGGAGAGACGATGTAGGCTGTGTAGCTATGCAAGCACAGATAACTCATGGATCTGCACCTGCACGTAAGCAGATCTGCACGTCACGTCTCTGACATGGACTTTGTCACAGTCACACCTGCCCGTGAGGCATTCGATTTGGATTGCAATTTCTCAGAATCTGCAGCCGGTTCAGGCTCCGGCCGTGACTCAGCAGCGCTGGTTATGAGGAATGTGGTCTCTGCAGCCTTTGCTGCTTCCAAATTGATTTCAGGTGCATGTCACACTCCGTCGGCTACACAAAATTTCCTCTGATTTTTTTCATTTCTGGCTGCTGAGCACCACCAGACCATGACCAATAGGATAAGTGGAAATCTCTTATTCACTGATGTGTACTTGGATTTCCATTCCCAAAACAGAGGTGGTAGAGCAGGATCTGTGCCTCACTCATCAGCTACTTTGGGGAAAAGTTAGTATCTCATCTTAAACTGTCGCTGAAGATGGGTTCATGCTGGACGTTGTATCGCAGCAACTGAGGTGCAGGCATATGTTCCCTTCTGCTGACTTGGCTGTGGTGATGCTAACCACAGCCAGCAAAGAGGAGCGAGCAACTGGGAACAGTAACATCTCAAACTGCAGCAGAAAGATTGGCCAGACCTCTCCTGTCAGCACTTGGATTCCCTTGGTGTTCATTGAGGAATTAAAAGTTAACTCAGGGTGGTGGCAAAAAATAAGTTTGCCTGCCTAGAAAATGCTAAAGCCAATACTGAAAAGCAGAGGTGGATCTGAAGGCAGTTCTCTCTCTTGGTATTTACATGGGGATTAAAACACGCATGATCCTTGTAGCACAGAGGCAATTTTATAATCACTGCTGTTATTTCACCTCAGAGTACTCTGTGGAGCAAAGAATTACTTTCCCACCTTTTTCTAAGGAATAGAGGCCTGGGATTTGCTGTCAGTCATAAAGGAGAGTTTGTGGCCAACCTAGATGCTTTCTGGACCTCAGAAGTGATTAGGTGAGGTCTGGGATGGGTGAGGGTTGTACCACCCCACCTCCGGAAATCAAACCGGGGAAACATGCATGCAGAGAAATGCCACAAGATGTTACATGGCCATTTCACTTCCATGTCAACAGGAAAAGATATTACAAGGCTGTGCAAAGCAGAAGACAAACTGCTGTGCAAAGCAGTGGCTGCAAAAATAAAATACGGGATGTTTTATTATATGCAATGTGGTGCCTCCTTTCTCCCCCCACATCTCTACTTGTTACAGAAAGGAATCACTTTCTTAATGAAAAAACACCCAGTGTTGAGCAAGAGGCAATGTAGACGTCTTTTTTTCTTGCAGGGGGTTAAAGTGGCATCTCTGCACACCAGCACCCCCCACCCCAGCAAACCTGCCAGTAGTCGAAACATATAAATAGGGACATTTAGGGAGAAAAGCATATTTAAGTTCCTTTGAAATGTGCTTGGCTAAAGGAATATTTTGAAGAGAGGGAGTGGAAAAACAAATGGGAAATATTTTCTTTGAAAGGGGAAAAAAAGCGACAAACTGTCCTTCGTAAACAAAGATACTTGGCTGGTGTGTACTTTACGCAGCTGTAGGTCAGACCTTGCAAACAACTACAAAATTAGGTCTAGCTACTTTGATGCTAAAACCATGGAAGTGCCAATAATTAAGTTGCATCAGATGTAGAAATGACTGATGTGTCTGCCATGCTCACGATAGCAGAGTTCACTGTGCTGCCATTTGACTGACCCCTTTTTCTTTGTGTAAGCAAAAGGAATTTTCTTCTAAGGAAAATCAGCTGGTTTTGCACCTTTGTTTTGTTTTCTAAACTGCTAATCCCCTGAAGGTATAGAAGCTATTTGAAAGAGCAAATCAAAGCTCCCATAATTTAGTGTTATATTATTTGTTGATGTATGGTTTGATTTAGTGGCTACTTATTATATCAGGTTACCGTATAATTATCTTAATTATTGACTCCAGAGGTAAGCAGAGGGATTATGAGACAGCAAGGCCCAGTGGAAAGAGCATGGCTCAGAGAATCGAACACATCACGGTGTGCTCTTGGTTCCACCACTCATTTACTCTGAGCCTGAACTCTTCCCTCAGCCAGCCTGGCCATGAAATCAGTAGGGATTGCAGAGACAGGACTCAGATGCTGACCCAGGATTCAGAGAGATGCAGGAGAGCAGTATAAAAAGGACAGAGGAAGATTCTGAAAGAGAGATGTAAAATTAGCAGAAAAAAAATGCATTTGCATCAAAGTGTAGAGCACCTACGTGGCCATGGAGAAGGGTAGTTTTGCCACGAAGGGCTGAAATTTGAGTCTGATCACAGTTCATTTCCAGCCTCTGCTACTGATTTCGCTTGCAAAATCAGGTAGCCCTCGGATCCCTTTCTGCAAAACAAGGATGATAAAATCATCTTCCTGTCTTTGGTTTTAGCTGTTCAAATTATTGGAGCACAGCTCCTCGCACAGCCTTCAGCCATGATTCTCATGACATTGCGGCCATTCGCGGCTTTTAGTCTCCCAGTCCTTTGTCTGATAACCATCGATCTAAGCCAAAGGTTTGAGTTAGTAGGCACTACTGCAATATAAAAGCAACATTGAAAGGCTGTCAGAGCAGTCTGTACTTCCTGTATTGATAATATTTGACATATACTGACAAAATACTTCATCTTTTTTCAAGCTGAGTTGTGTCTTTTTCCCTAAGAGAGGAGCAGACATACTGGTTCTGCTCAGCCTGTGCAAATTACTTTCTCTGGTTTTGCTTTTCTTTCCTGAGCCAAAAAATGGGGATAATAGAATGTATCTATTTCCTTCCTAGAAAAGATCAGTTAATGTGAAATGGTGCATGGTGGCTTAGTGCTGAATAAGTGGGATACCCTAATCCAGCAAGGTATCCTCGTTCTATTGTACGCCTTTTCTGCATACCATCTGGAGTTGTTCTCTGCTTAGTATTTTCAGTATGTACCATATGTTTTTGCATGAAAATTCAATAAAATATGCATTATACATGAAAAGTGCTGTAGTAAATAAAGGAAGGATGGAATCCAGTCCCCTTTGTGAACGGCAGGGGCCCCAAATCTTCATAAAAGGTTTAGTCTAGTCTGACGTCTGTGCTTTTCTCCAATTTACTCCGTGTCAGTCTTTAGGAGATGCTCTAATTTAAAACAAAACTCTGCTTTCCTGACGAGGTTATTAAATGTACTTTGGCTGCCCTCTGCTGAGAGCGTTGAATAACACAGGGAAAATGTCCTTTTCCCAAGGAAGGTAACGGTGGGAGAAATTCTCTGTTCATCCATGCGCTGAGTCGTGTCACTGCTGCTGGTGGTCATCTGTGGTTTGGTATCTCTCGCTGGCTGTTTGCTGCCTGTCAGAGGGCAAAGTCTACTGGGCTACAGCACTGTTTGGGTTTTAATGCCCACCACTCGTTGTCAAGGGCTGGGTGGTTTTGTAGACTTATGAAAATGTGGGCTCAGGCATTGCCCGCCATGCAAAACTGAGCAGCATTACACAATGGGTGGCCATGGGGAGAAAACGGGCTTCTCTCCCCAGGCACTACTGCAATCCTGCGGGGTGGGATTTGAGCGGTACCTCAGCCCCCTCGACTCGGCAGGGCAATTCACTGCTGTGTGCCATTCCTTATCAGGGTGCTGGTTTCTTCCAGTGCCATCTCCCACCCCTCCACAGGCACCACAGCACTAGCATTTTGCTTTATTTCTATAACTGGATGTCGTGGTTTACCCCCAGCCAGCAGCTAACTATCACGCAGCCACTCACTCACTTCACCCCCGCAGTGGGATGGGGGAGAGAATCGAAAAAAGGTAAAACTCATGGGTTGAGGTAAGAACAGTTTAATAGCACAGAAAGGAAGAAACTAACAATGACACTAATGATAATAATAGTGTGACAATAATAATAAAAGAATTGGAATGCACAGAACAAGTGATGCACAGTGCAATCACTCACCACTTTCTGACCTATGCCCAAGCTGCGCTCCTCCCCTGGCCAACTCCCCCCAGTTTATATACTGGGCATGACGTCCCATGGTATGGCATACCCCTCTGGCCAGTTTGGGTCAGCTGTCCTGGCTGT
>JAVKLA010000024.1:22056268-22072482 GCA_034782735.1 Sagittarius serpentarius
TCCTAAACCCAAAACACAGCGCTGTACCAGCTACTAGGAAGACAATTAACTCTATCCCAGCCGAAACCAGGACACTGGGAAAGGGCAAAGGGTTTGCTCCAACATCAACAAGAATAACTAAAGGACTTGCCGTTTCTTCTGAGCAAAGTGCTCCTGGGCTGTCACGCTCTTCTCTTTGGGAAGAAACAAGGGTCCTCTACAGATTTTAGTGCGTGTATAAAACAATAGCTCTGTTGTAGCTATTAATGCTCTCTGTAATGCCCTGTTTTTAATACTTCCTAGCAAGCTGATTTATTATTGTATCTTCAGCTAGGCTGAGCACTAAAGCATTTTGATGATGAAAGGAATGTTATACACACATTTAATTACTGCCCACATTTTTGTATAATTTTATCATTTACTGTTTTAGATGAGACATCGAGTTCTTCTACAGGAAAAATGCCCAGTAAAAAATAGATGATTTAAAAGCTAATCTGAGATGAGTTTGGCACTTAAATGTGAGAAAATGTAATTGTTCCTTTCTTCCTGCCTTTTCAGATGGTCCCTGATTACCAAAATGTACAAGAACTCCCTTATCTGGACATGGTGATTGCAGAGACATTGCGCATGTACCCACCTGCATTCAGGTATCCTTTTTTTTCCCCTTCTGATTCCATAGGGTAGATCCCTAGCTCTATAAAATGAAAATCTTCTGTTGGAAGACCAATGTGCCCTTGGTCTCTGTGCCAACATCAATACTGCTTGTGCATTTGAAAGATATAATGTGTTCTGTTGAAGGAAAACTGGCTAATACTGGTATTTCTAAAGCAGTGTTTTACAACAGATTGGCCAAGACTGCTTCCTCGCCATTCTTCAGATCCCCCAAGGTTAGAGGATGGAGCCATTTTGCAGCAGGACTGACCTTAGAAAGCCAGATGCTGCTGCTTCTGTATGCCTTGGGCTTCAGGGATATGGAGCAAAGACCTACCCTAGCCTGTTGGTCATTAAGGCCCAGGTCTGTGGAAGGGTTGCATGTTCAGAAAGCTGTATTTTACATGTGTGTTTAACTTGGACCCCTACTGTTTTGCACTTAGTACTGTGTTATACTAATATAGCTAAGCTAATGGCTGTATCCATTAAATTTTGAAAGTTTTTCCCCCAATTCACACAAGACTAATTTTACTAAGTTATACTGATGAAGTGAAAACAAGGGGAAAAGAAGTTAGATAACTGTTTGATTATCAAATTTACAGGTTACCACAAGCATAAATGCAAATGTTAAGAATGGAACGTTTCAAAGCAGTCAGCCAGTTGCACTGCTTCTTGTGAAGCCGGGGGAAAATTCAGATGACTGGAAAGGAGCCAAAGCTGAGGTTGCTGTGAGAGCCTTTGAAAAATTTACCCCACGATTGCAAGCACCTTAAAATAAAAAAGCTTAGAATCATATTCTCTTTTATATGTTCACAAAGATCAGAAGTCAAGGCTTTTCCTGGGACATCTGCAGGATTGTTCAGAGAGTAAATGTCAAAGATATTTTCTCCTGGATGAGATGACTGGGCTTTACTATGTTATACGTGGTATACAAGTGGAAATTGTTTTGCCAGTTAAAGCATCAGGGATCTTTGAGTTTCAGCTGAAACACTGGGAAACAATCAATGTTTGTCAGAGGGGAAACAGAATGAGAAAGGAGCAAAGTTGTTCGGAAGTTTCGGTTGGCGTTGTCGGTGGTGTTTATTGATCTGGCTTTTACTCTGATGGATGTGGAATGGATAGGACAGCCCAGTGCCTCGGAAAGATGCTAATTGCCTATGACAAGGATATTGCTGAGATAGGGGAAAATTCAGTAGCAGCCAAGCTTGTTATGAGTTGTTTTTTTAAAAAAATGAACTTACTAGCCAGAGAACTTTCTTCCCCAGAATTCATGTTTCCACTATCACCAAATTCATGTAAGGATGAGAAGGATGGCTTGTCAGTGTGTTTTTTAGCATGGCAGTGTTTTGTTCCAGGTTTGGAGCCTCTGTTATTTATTTGTCTATGAGAAAGAGAGAGATGGGTGACAGCGAGGAAAGAATGTGTTCCTGTTATGATACCAGACTGACAGCCCTGAAACTGAAATCCTTGTTCAACTTTTTCGGCGCAGTGTGGGGAGCAGCAAAGGGACCTCCTGCACGTTGTCCCACCCCTGTGCCCCCAGCAGGCGCCGGGGAATAGCTCCTAGGCTGAGAGAGCAGGGCACCCGCCTGGGTCTGGGCTGCTTTGGGGTCTGCACCAGCCACCCAAGCACCAAAAGATCTAGATCAGGATCTGCCACCACACGTGCACACCCACACAGCATTTTTTACAAGGTTTACAGACCCAAGCTCAGCTTTGGCAGGCGGGTTTTCTCAGTCTTCTTGTCACAATGAGGTTCCTAAGGACAGTCCTACGCTGTCACCACAGGGTGGAAGGAAACTGGGAAGTTTTGTTGCTAACGACATGCCTATCTTTGATGATTGTATGGAAAATGCAGATTTCCAAGGCTTGTGAATTGGTTGTATTTTTGTAGCAGCAGCAGAACACTTAGCCGTAATATTAAAACCATCCCTTGCTAAGTTTTAGGTGCTGTCCCAATGTGGGGGAGCTTCTCAAATAAACAAACTCAAACCTACATTTGATATAATTTTTTCCTGAAAGCAAACCAGCATACTCTTTGTGCCTGTTATTGGAGATGACTGACACATTTCATCTGCAGTTTTCATAAAAAATTAGTCTAAAACCAACATTAGCAGCAAAATTGCAGTTTAACAGTTAACGTTTTGGAAAATCGTAAGCAACCAGAAATGCTTTACTGTGAAAAGGGCAAAAGTTAGCCAGCTGGCTTGGAGCTGTGTGCTTCTAGGTGAAGATGCTTGTAACCTGAGAAGACACTAGCATCAGCGGCAGTTGCTGTATTTATCTACTAGGAAAGTGTTACTCCCAGAATTGCAGGATCATTCCAGCTGAAGAGAATGACTTTTATGGTTCCCTCCTGCTGTGTTTTTATCTTTATTAATCATCTGGGGTACATGACACTACTGTTGCAGGTTCACTCGGGAAGCAGCCAAAGACTGCGTGGTGCTGGGGCAGCGTATTCCAGCTGGGGCTGTCATTGAAACCGCAGTTGGACATCTCCACCACAACCCTGAGTTCTGGCCAGAGCCTGAGAAGTTCATTCCTGAGAGGTACGTGGGGTAATGCTTTCCATTCGTATCTTGAAGTCCTTATTTAGGCCTGTTTAGATCAAAGGCCCGCCTTAAATGCTGTTTCACGCATTAGGGCGAGCACAGGGCTCCAGCCTGTCCAGTGGAGACACCAGATCCTGCTGCTCCTTCACAGCTACAGTCGCCCACTCTTCACCTGAAGCAGTATTTCCACCAAGAGGAGCACAGTTTAATTTAGATCATAAAAATATGTTATTTCTACAAAATTAGACAAGTGGTGATAGTGGTGCATCCCATGGAGGGTGCGAGGTTTGGTCAAGGTTGAAATGTGGTGTCAGATCTGTTTCCCAACCAGATGCTGCAAATAGGGTCGCCTCTGGATGCTCAGATTCTGAAGTGAGGTAGTATATTCACTGGCATGGAGGTACCCAGGAAATTCATCCAGCTCCTGGCTGGTTTAGAACAGCCTTTTCACCTGAGATCTTGTAACAGTGTGGGTACACTGTGAGTGGGGAACCTATCCCACCTCCCACTGGGAATTTGCTCTCTGTCCTTAAGTTAGGATCCTGGGTTCTTAGGTCTGCTTGGCAAGACATACTTTCACATGGAGCATTTATTCCCTTCAGCAGGGGCGGGGACGGGGTGGGGGGTGGGCACTGTCATGTTGTGGTTTTGTACCCTGCTGTCTTACAGACGCTGAACTGAGCTTATAGGGAGAGTTTCAGCTGATGTGGTGCTGCGTGGAAGCACAATTTAGTTTTGCAGGCAGCTGCTTTTTAAGCTACCACTATGCTGAAAAGTCTACTAAGTAAAAAAGTGCATACTCCACAAGCAACTGGGTTTGAGGCAGGCAGCCCAGAACCGTCTTTGCCAGTAAGACAACACATGTATGGTGTAGGTGGGTTTGCCTGATGCTCCTTCTGGAGCAAATCTTGGCATGTACTCTATCAGGCACCTTAGGCCATGAAGAAGAGCAATGCCAGGGTTAGAGAAGCCCAGAGCTTTTAGTGGGGAGGAATCTGAGCAGTAACTGGAAATCTGGGGCTTTTTTTAGCAACGCTTATCTGGAAATGCTGTCTTAATTGTTTATTCACCACTTTAACAGTAGTATCAAAGTGCATTACAGGGTAAAATGGATAGTGGGGACTGCAGTCCCCTTGATTCATACGGTGCTGTTTGTTATGAATCTGAGATGTATTCCCTTTTGAGATTTCCCTGAGGAATGAAGCATAATTACTGACACTCTCCCCAGCTTGCATCAGTTGGTAATGTTAGTAAGAATTACAAAATAAGAGCTTAACAAAAAGTAAATTAATTCAGCTACAGCCTTTTTCCCCCTAATATTTCATTTTGAAATCTGCCTCAGGAATAATACAAGGGAGACTTTAAATTTACCAGAATGATATATGGGGGTGAGCAAGGCAAGAATTGCATTAACCTGTTTGCATGGGATATGTAACAGTGCTCAGTACGTAAGTTAATGGTCCTTCAATCTCAAATTACGGGCTTCTGGAGTACTTTCTGCAGTAGTATCCCAATCTTATTTAGGATATCTGAGCATGGGGATGGGGTTAGTGGAAATAAACAATAACATTTTTTTCCAAACCTCAAAATAGCCTGTATTACCTCTCATCTCTTTCTGCCCTGCATGAGTCCTCTGGGCCTTAGCAGTCTAAAGCTCTTGCAAACTGTATCCAAACAGATGAGAGATTTTCAGGGCTGGCCCTCTACATGAAGGACAGAACCTTTATCCACATAGAGAACTGGAAAAGTAGTTCTGTACTACCAGAACAGCTCCAAATACCTTATGACACGGGAGGACTGCGAGGATTTCCAGGACAATGCCATCGCTGTAAAGGTTTGCTTGTTCTAAGGCACCACTCTGATCAGTGACTCAGCACAGGCCAGGATGTGCCTCACCTTGTTGCTTATGCATTGGCCCTAATAACTTGTACTGACTCAGACTCTGCACTCTTGGCTATACATATTCTGTCCAGTATACATCCATCTTTGCAGATGTTGGCAAACAGATTTTACTTTTTTCCCTTTGGACTGCTGTTCAAATAGGAATTTTGTTTCCTTCCTTGTGGAAAAAAAAACCAAAACAAGAAGAGAAAAAAGGCTCATTTCTAATGAGTTGATCAAGTATTTTAAAGCTAGCTAGTTGACGCAGATCTGCGTACAGACTGCCACATTAATCGTTCTTTCCAATTGGACTGAGGTACTTCATGTCTAAGAACAGAACTGTCTACAATTTCAGTGTTTCCCAACTTGGAACCTGGTCTGTTTGGGCCAAGAGCAGAAAGAAGGGCTGTAATGAATTGTAATAACAGTCTTCCATGGCCTGTTCAGTCCCATGAGATTTCATCTCCCCTTGCAAGCTTCAAAGAGAAATTCCCGTCTATCTGCATCTGTGGTGCACAGCAGGGAGGCTGTCCTGGGTTTGACTGGGACAGAGTTAATTTTCTTCCTAGTAGCTGATATAGTGCTGTGTTTTGGGTTTAGGATGAGAATAATGTTGGTAACAGACAGATGTTTTAGTTGTTGCTGAGCAGTGTTTACACCAAGTCAAGGACTTTTCAGCTTCTCATACTGCCCTGCCAGCAAGGAGGCTGGGGCAGGGGGGGCGGGGGACACAAGAAAGTTGGGAAGGGACACAGCCAGGACAGCTGACCCAAACTGGCCAGAGGGATATTCCATGCAATATGACATCATGCTCAGTATAGAAACGAGGGGGCTGCTGCTCAGGAACTGGCTGGGCATCAGTGAGTGGGTGGTGAGCAATTGCATTGTGCATCACTTGGTTTGTACATTCTAATTCTATTATCATTTTTTTTCCCTTCCTTCTCTGACCTATTAAACTGTGTTTATCTCAACCCATGAATTCTACTTTTTTTTCCCGATTATCTCCCCCATCCCACTGCAGCAGGGGGAGAGAGCTAACGGCTGTGTGGTGCTTAGTTGCCTGCGGGGTTAAACCACGACAGAGGTGCTGTTGCTAATTGTAGTTGGTTCACATTGCAGCCTGTTAATTTCCTCTTAGCTGTAATCACTCCCTCAGACATGCAAAGGTTTACACAGCTAGCATGTCTGCACCCAAAGTTATCATTCTTCCAAGCGTGGTCATCAAATGAAGGCAATTCATTGAAGATAGATTGGAAGTAACACTAATCTCTGTCTGTCCTCTCCTGGAATCACCAGCTGATAAAGGCCGATAGCCATAAGTCAGTTACCTGTTTACTTAAGGGTGTCAGCCCCATCAGGACATAATCTGTCAATAGTCCCCTTGCCCTGTCCATTAAGACCAATTGAAATAATAACCTCTTTTTGAGGTATAAATGAACAACGTGGAGCAAAAAGCATTTCTTGAACCAGTTTCCCTCTCTGCACCTTCTAGGTTTACAGAGGAGGCCAAGAAGGAACGACATCCCTTTGCATACCTGCCCTTTGGGGCAGGACCCCGTGGCTGCATTGGCATGAAAATGGGTTTGCTGGAGACAAAAATGACTCTGCTGAGGATTTTGCAGAAGTTTCAATTTAAGACCTGCCCAGAGACTGAGGTTTGTACACGCAGAGGCTTAAAGGCCACACTTGTCAACTTCGGGGAGTTGACGGTGTGTCCTAGACAGGACGACTGACTTTCTCTTTGTCTGAGAAAACTGCTAGAGCCACTTCCATAATAAGGAGGGACAAGAGGCCTGGACTGCATGTTTTAATCCAAAAGTGATTTAGCCTTTATGATTTTTCCAACAAACCAGAGTTACACAGCCCAGCCTTAGTGGAGAGCAGTGTAGCAGCACCGCAGTCAAAATACCTTGATTTATACAGGGTGAGAATGAGTGTACATCTTTCATGGGGTCTCAGCACTTTAGTATACGTCTGTTGCTGTATACATTGCACCTGACACTTGCTCAGCAGCTCTAGAGTTTAGAGAGTTAATTTCTTTCTGTTCAGATCTACAGTATACCTGGGCAACCCCTGCCTCAGCCTCTGGCTGTAAATTCTATTTAATATTATACTACCACAGCTGGCTATAAAACAAGTACTTTAGAGCTTCCACAGTAATCCTGGTATGAATTGGTCCCCCAGCAAATATGTCTGTCTGTATGTGGGGGTGTTATACACACATAAACAAATAGATACAACTGTACATAAGATGCTTTTTTTTCTTTCAGATTCCTTTGCAGCTGAAATCAAAAGCCACACTTGGACCAAAAAATGGAGTCTACATTATGCTAGAATCTCGCTAAAAGAAAATGTACATCCTGAAGCCTCCTGGGATGGGACCCCTTGTTCAGTGACTCACTGGGTATAATTATTTTTCAAAACCCCAAAGACAGGTAGGAGCCTAAGTCCCACTGATGGTCAGTAGGTGCTGCCTTACTGCGCTCCTATGGGAGAGCCTCCAGTCACTTTTTTAAATCAAACAATGGCTCCACAGTCTTTTTGGTGGTTTTCAGATTGCTGTGAATAGTATCGGTAAAGAAGCATCCCACTTTCAGTTGCTTTTCTACATTATGCTTCCTTTCACTCATCTTAGAGAATGTTTTCTTCATGCTTCGAGTTCAATAAATGGAGCAGGTGTTAAGCATACACTTGATTTACAATAGATTTTAATTACAATTCATTATCTCACGCATTCTTCTCATGCATTTACAAGTCCCTACTCTAGAAAAAGCCCAAGAGGCACCACAGTTATAGCAGAAGACCTGGCATCCAGTGCACTGGATTTTATCATGAACTCTGCTAAAAATCAAAGCTGAGTCTCCTGCACAATGCTTAATCTCTCCCTGTGTCTGTAAAGTAGGAGTTGCACGTTCTTTATGCTTTTGAAGTGATTTGCGATACACTGAGATTAACAATTTGCACTTGGCACATTGCATCGACACGACTGAAGAGGAATGAAGTGTTCCCCTGCTTACCAGTTAAGTTCCAGTAGCTAAGACCACAGGACTGTTGTTGGGAAGGTGGAGAAAAAGAAGATAAGAATTTAAAGAAAGCAGGAGGACTGAAGGAAATTTAAGGGTAATCAGGTGTTGGTACAACATCTGCTTCACGTTGAGGCTTTTCCTTTCCAAGCACTGCAGTTGGCACCATCCTTGTCTAGCTCATAGGCTAAAGGAAATTAAAAGTGCTGCACACACTAAAGCCAGTGGCAAGAGAGTGGGATCCAGGATCATCAGTCCCAGCAGTGCTCTTGATTCCTTACGTGACCCCAGAGCAGGTCATGTCCCAAGTGCCTTGCTCGACTCAGGAACTTGTCTGATTGCCAGCCGCAGCAGCACCATGGAGTCATTCACGCTGTATGACTGTGCACATGCATCTTCACAGCCAAAGCAGCAGTACGCTTCCACTCGTCACATTCCCTCCATGCTCTTTCCTACTCCTCTACAAAGCCCTTCTGTCACCACACAGCTAGTGGAGCATCACACAACAGTGATCAGTTGACCAGAAAAAAACCCAAAGATTTCCTTCAGTGGGCACCACAAACTGGTTGGCTGTACAACAAAACCATGAAAGGAGATGGTCTCAGTTTCAGGGTACTTTTTTTTTTTCCCCCCTCTTTTTTTTTTCCTTTTCTAAGTTTTTATAAATAGCAAAAATTCTTATGGCACCATAAAAATACGGAGGCACCTTTTGGTTCTTTGCAAGTGTTGACGTTCTGTCTGCTGCCATCCTCTGCTTGAGGTTTCCTTAGGTACAGCATCTCTTTTGGTGATATGCACAGAGAAGTGTCAGGGCAGGAGGAGGAAGAGACGGCCTGCGCAGCTTCACTGCAAGGATTGCTGGAAGGAGCCATCTGCTCACTGATCCCTAGCTAGTTCCCCAGTTTCTCTCCAGCAAGCACCTTTTGCTGCCTTCTTCCCACATGCTGCCTTGACACTGATCAAATTACTGTATCTTGCCCCTGGAAGATTTTTGTCTTTCTCTTTCTCTTTCATGGGATTTTTTTTTTTTTTTTTAAAGCAGAACTGTACAGGTCGTAGTGGTGAAGTACTGACTTGGCAGTCTTGAGATTGTTCCTTGTTTGATGGAGCATCTCTGGCATGCTAAACAGAAGTGCCCTGTTACAGACACACTGATTATATGAATTACTGATGGAGTGATTGTTATTTATTTGAAAAGCAACACACTGTATATACCCTAGTTTCTACACATTATCCATCATTTTTCCCCTCTTGAAAACAATGTCCTGGCAGCTGATTTACTATACAGCTTATACATAAAACTGGCAAAAAGTTGGATGAGCCTTGCCTAAAAACTTCTCACCTACCTAAATGAGCAGGAAGATCATTCCAGTCTGGAATCAGCTGTCAGAGGTTTGTTTGTCCCTTCAAAACTTTTTTTCTGTGTTTTTCTTCCTTACGTGAATTAGCAGGCCATTGTGTGCTTCATTTTTGACTAAATACTCCAAGCCTAAAAGCAAGCCTGTGCCTTTCTTCCATATGCTTTTGTATGGACTGTTCTACAGCTTGTCTGAATGCTGTTTATATCCTCAATATTTATCCAAGGAAGTGCCACTAACATGTAGAGTAGTTGAACAACTCATATTTCTGTGCTTGAACAGAGCATTATCATCTTGAATACTGCATTGACTCCACTGGGGAAAAACAGTACTGCAGTGGCTGCAACTATGCATCGCATTTTACAGGCTTGGAAACTGCACCAAGAGTCTTTCCCAGCCGCGTCCAAGTTGAACGCAGACAGTACGTGTGCAAGTAAACTCACTTCAGTCTCCGCTAATGTTTTTTCACCTGTCCTGCAAAGTTTTCTGGTTAGGAAGTATTACCTGTCAGTTTGTAGTGGTATGGAATAGAGGAATTATTTTTGCAGCTGTGGGCCAAGTCAGATGTCTGGAAGTGCAGCATCCCTTCTTCTACATGCAGGCCTAGCGAGACAGCTAAAGAAGTAAGATGGAGAAAAGGCTGCCAACTTTCCAGTAATACAGGAAGAGCCCCAAGCCATTTCTTGCTTTTAAACAACAGCTGCTGATACAGTCACCAGGCACTGTACAGACATTTTACTTGGATACTTAATGATGCTGGCCCTCACCCTGGCTGTGGGCTTAGCAACATACTTAAAGTGTTGAGGGACCGGCGCTGCTCTAGCCCCCTGGAAGCATACGTTTGTGAAAAACAAGACATGAGTCTGACAGCAGCTCTCCAAAACAGAAATTGGCAATACCATGTTAATCACAGTGTGTTTGTGCGCCCATATAATATGGTCCCAAACTGATCCTGAGCAGAGCTGGCTTTAGGATTCATTTAAAAAAAAAACCAACAACAAACTACCAAAAAAAAAGCGCATTATGTTTATAGTTGCATTATCAAAACATAACAGTATCCTTAATTATGGTGCCAGTTAGTTAGCATTTCTGGTACAGCATACTTCAGTCAACAGCAGTTGAGTCTAAGGAGGAACAAGGAAGCTTATTTAAAATAATTTCTCTTCTCAGAAACAGTAAGTAAGTGTGTTGTCTTGCATTGCTGAGCTGTGGGTTTGTTTAAAATCAGGCATGTCTGTTTTACAGAAGGGTCTTAGTCATTCTCTGACAGCTGAACGAAGCAAAGGCTGCTTGGTACAGGAAAGCTTCTATTAAAAACATCTTCTGGGACTTTGCAGTGATTACAGAAAGCTGTCAGTATAAAATGGTATTTTTAATGAGACTGCTGATATAGAAAACCTTTACAGTTTTCTACTTTATAAATAGTATTACTAGAAAAATGGAGCTGGGTGTTAGAAATTATTATGCTTCATTTATCACAAATTTGAACTATCTATTCTTACCTGGCATTAAACTGCAGAATTTCCTCTCTGTGTGATACTTTCTGAAATGACCACCTTCTCATTTCCCTTTGTTAAATGATGTTTCCATCTTGGACACGGCTTCACCTAATGTCAGACTATTCTGTGCATTTACAGTAGTAAACATGCTAGAAGAATTTAAAGGTGATTTATAAACTGTTTATTTCATTGCTTGGTTCACACTGGCCCCGCTCTCTTTCTTCTGGCGGTGAAAAGTCTGATCAGTCTCTAAGAAAGATGTTTCCTCCCTGCACTGCTGGGGGCTATGGCTACTAGCAAGGAGGGAGCTGGATTCCCTCAGTTGCTAGGATTTTTGCAAGTAGAGACGAATTTGTGACCAGGCCTGAAACAAGAAGTGCAAGGGAGCTATTCAGGCCCATGAAGCCGATCCCCTGCTAAAACAGGTAAGCACCAGTGACCCTGGCCACGTAACACCCATCCCTCCTGGATTTTGTGCTGGAAGTACTCCAAGTAAAGCAGCATTTCTACAACTCCCACTTGCCCTTTGGCCCAAAGGCAGCTCTGAGCAATGGTTTCCAAGATGCAAAGCGTAAGTCTTCTCCAAGCCAAGCAGCCCCGAGTACACTACCGTAGCTGGTACGCGCCATCCACCTAAGTTCCTCTTACTTCGCCAGGCTGCAGGTAGCCAAACGGGGGAGTGTGCGGCCCCTCCTTTGCTGCAGCTATGTTTAAACAGGATTTTGACTCCCACATCTTAAAAAAATCTAGGCAGAATATCGTGACAAGCCTGATTACAGGTAAAACTCATTAACTGGTGTGGTGGGTTGACGTTGCCTGGCTGCCAGAGCCCTACCCAGCCCAGCAAGTGCGGGGTCAGGGGTTTGTATACTACCCTGATCCCTACGGCACTGCTGACACAGCAAAGTTGTTTGGCTGCTGCTGGCTTGTCATCTGTCTTGCCAGGACGGACCTGTTGTCAAAACCGGAAACACCCTTCACAGCTTATCTTCCTTCTCACATGGTATAGGAGTGAGTGTTCCTGCTCAGTGTCTTGTCTGAAGTAGCCAAAAGAAAAAAGCCTCCTCACTCAGAGAAGGGGGTTCAATACCAACCTTGTCTAAACTTTAAAATTTAATGCAAACAACTCTAATCTGTTCATTTGCAAATGCAATCCAAACAGCCATAGAGGGACTCCACTGCTTAACAGCAGCACCTTTAAGAAAGTTTCCAAGAACTCAGAAACATAGTGAAACATAGTGCTTTTAGTATTGAGAGAGACAAAATCATTACAAGGAATTTAGTGGTTTGAATACCTGTTTATTTACTACACACAAGAAAGTTACCACTGCAGTTTCAAAAAATGGAAAACATGGCAACTTTTCTTTTTTCTGTTAATGGAAAAAGATGACAAAGGAACACACAACCAGCCATTTTATTCCAGTTGTTTTACTTACACACATGCACACACACTGGCACATTCCCTCCAAGAATGAAATTGAAGGTTGTAAAAATACTACTAGCCATCAAAAATGTTATTAAAAAAAATAGCAACTTTTTGCATGAAAACAAAAAGGTTTGTTTCAATTTTCTGGCAAAATATTAACATGACATTAGCTATTCCAGTTCTTAGCTGAAGTGCTGGTTATGTTCAAAGAAAGGCATACCACCAGTATTCTCATTTGCCATGAATATGTAGAGGAATATGTTTTTTGTTTTGGCAGAAAAATCTTATTCTGCATAGGTATGAAAGCTTTCATACATAATATTCTCCTCCTCAATGAATGCAGTATTTGCTGAGATGAGATTTATCATGTATGTTCTATTACAAATCTTTCAAAAGAAACAACACAGTCAACTTGCTTCTCCACATCCTGTGTTTTACTGGGTTTACACATGGAGTATTTTCCCCTAGATATCATGCTGCTAGTTTTACAGTGCATACAAAAAAGGAGTCCTGCACAGCCTTACTCCAGCTAATCATGGCTAAGGTCCTGGTTCACAGTGCTGAAGTAATAAAGAATTACCCAGTGTACACCTGTCAGTCATCATGCAGATGAATTAAAAAGTGCTTCTAGAACACAGGTAGAGATGAGCTTTTTTTGGTCCTATACGAAGTATATCTTAAGACTTTTGCAGTACACTGTAGCTAACAAGTACTCATTTAGGAGCATTAAAGCTGTGATAAAAGTATCTCTATGCATCAGCAACTTTAGTCTTAAGAAATACTTGACAGTTCAAGTTTTCTGATTATCTGCATATATGTATGCCGACTGCTCAACACCGGTAACATCTTTTGCTGGGAACAATTAAATATTCAACTTAATCTTCAGATTTTTAAAGGTTTCAGCTCTGTGGCTGAAGACCACTCCCCAAGTAAGCACGTTTTTCCTGCAAGAAAGTCCAAAGACACCTTGATTACACAGGTACCCAGCAGATCTCCTGCAACCAAAGGGGCAGTACACCTAATGAGAGACAGCCACTCACTGTCCTCCCCAACAGCTGTAAGAGAACCATAAGGTTGCTCCACAGGGTATTGCTAATCAAGCAGTGAGTGTATTTCATTCCTAAGTATGATACTGCTAAATGACAGGGTGAGTTGCCTCCTCTTCTTCCTTCCCAGCACCTGCCAGCACTCTCTCATAGGCACAGTGAAAGTCATGAAAAACTTATGTTGTCACAGACCTTAAAATACAGCATTTATTTGACGGAGTAAGTCAAAGGAGTAACACAGCACCAAGCAACCCTTGCCATGCTTCATGTCTTTGGTACTTGTTTTAAATGAGAAAATTAACAACTGAAAATAAGTCTCTCTTCCTTTTCAACAAGCAAGTTTAATTTTTGAGGCTTTGTTGGTGAAGATTAAGTAGGGACAAAACACAGCACTGCAGAGATTGTACAATCTCATTAGCAAACGCTTGAATGTCTACTGTTACAGGAGACGGATTATTAAAGAAAGCAGGTTTTATCAAATTTTGAGTTAAAAGACAAACAGGTAGATAGCCTCTGACCAACGAGCACATGTAAAGATCTATATTGAAACAATTACAACTAAATATTGTTTAAACTTGGCAGTCATAGCCAATCCTCATGTTACAATCATCAGTGAATTCACCTAATAAATTTATAAAAGTCTCCAGTAATGCAGGGAAACATGATACTTGCTAAAGAACAGGAGACAGACGCAGGATTTTAAGAATTCTAAGACATCTTTTGTGTCTTTTTACTGCTCATTTTCTGTTGCGTGGAAAGGATAGAGAATAAATGTTTCTGAACACCCACCTACCCAATTACGTAACTTCTAAAAATCACTTTTTTTCCTCTTAAGCCAATACTAAAAAAACTTTATACCAGCTAAACATAACGATGACAGGTTTTGCTGCTATAGCATTTTTGCCAATGCCTGGTCAGTGTATTCTATGAGATACTCTGGATAAATCTGCTGCTTCTCAAAGATGACAAAGATAGAAGGGTTTGAAGAGTTATTCACACAACTGTCATAGAAGCTTTGGTTGTCCTTCAAAGGAGGCCGAACATAAGAAGAACTACCAAGAGTGAACTCCCCTACCAGCACCCGTGCCAGAAACATGGTCTTGGTGTATGAGTCTTCCCTGCAGTAGTTGTCAGAGTAAGATGCATCCCTTGCAAAATAGCTTCCTGCAGAAGAAACACCAAGACAGAATTGATAAGACACCAAAGTTGCAGGAAGGGAAGTGATACAGCGTGAAAGTGAATTCATAAGCAAAGCCATTAAGCAGTTCATGAACGGCCTTTCCAAAGCCTTCACTTGTCCTGTATGACCTTCTTTGCGAAAATGACCACTATGTATTACCTACACTTTTATTTTTCACAGCACACAAAAAGCCATGCAAGTAATGTTTCAGATTGTATCATATTCCCCAAAAAGATCCCCTCCTGACCCTAGATGACCACCTTCCGCAACCTCACCCAACTTCCTCTCCTGACAGAGGCTACTAAAATTCATCACAACATTTCTGAGAGTTACAATGTATTCAATCGGATGGGTGGGTAATCAGCCAGTCGGCCTGTCTCTTGGCTATTCCACTTGGTATGTTGATCCTGTCACATACACAGGACAGTATAAAGGAATATAATTTGCTAACAAGGCAAAAAAGCCTGTAACCAGGATGGCATTTACATTCTGGGGGTGGGGGGTGGGGAACAAACCACAAAAACAAATAATGTCATCTTGCCTTCCTGTAGGAGCTTGGAGAACCTGGAAGAGTAAGCCTGGACTCTTAAGAGAAACCATCTCTAGAAGTGCCCTCTCCTAAGCTTGTCTTTTCTTGCAAGGACAGAGTGGAGCATAGAGGCCAAGGCCTTTCAGTATGCATTGGCTCCAAATGATCACTGCCAAAGTCAGATATGTTGTCCACATCATCCCAGAGATAAGTCCTAGATTGGCCTAGTGCCCTCTTTCTAAATTTACATCTCTATAGAAACTGCTGAGAATTTTTTTAGCAAGTGTAGGGTTAATGAAAGAGCTGAAAAACAACCTTTGCCGTAGACTGTCCCATGAAGGCCACAGATCCTCCAGTCAAAGTTTTGCTGACAGATGGCATCAATGTATTTTTTACTTGTCCCATGAAATAAAAATCGCTCATCCGCAGCCTTTCCACCATTGCTTTTCTGCATTTGTTCCTTCTGCCTGCAATAAGAAGCAGTATCTTTGCAGACCCAGGGTGGTTGTACCCAGACGGGCTCCAGCCATACTAGAACTCAGAGACAATGTTACACAAAGAGTACATTCTGAAAATCCTTGTTAAGGCCTAAACTTTGGGCATACAGGGTATCTTGCTGTCTAGCTGCATACAAACATGATTTCATTACACACAAATGCCTCCAGATATTTAATAATAAAAATGCTTTGCTTCAGTCATTGCCTGTTGGGAGAAGGGGAAGAATGTTAGCTTATTTTTTTTCTAAACACAGGAGTTCACGTTAAGGCTTTCCCTCAGTGAGCTTTGCATTTAGTTTTGAAGGCTGTTTCAGTTTTGACCAGCTACAAACCAGTGTTTGCACCAGATCTGACTGACCACCAGCTTCAAGGCTTCAGAGGAAGGCAGCTGTCTGGGACACAGGCCCGGCAGAAGTCAGAACCACTTACTTGGGAGCAAGGATTCCGCCCACTGAGCTCATCTGACTATTCTAAACTCTGTATCTTGACTGAGTTTTGGTTTTGTTGGTACCTCTTTGTAATGGGTTTACGTGGCAAGGTTTTGGTAGCGGGGGGGCCACAGGGGCGGCTTCTTTAAAAGCTGCTAGAAGCTT
>JAVKLA010000024.1:22084782-22143556 GCA_034782735.1 Sagittarius serpentarius
CCTCAGCCCTCCCCCACCGCCTCGCGCTGCGCCCCGTCCGCCCGCCTCCGGCCCCGGCCCGGGCAGCGCTGCGCCGGTCCCCGCCGGCAGGCCCAGGCCGGAGAGGCGGCGATGGAGGCCCCCCGCCCCTCACCTCGCCTGCTGGTTGCGGCAGAGCCCCTTCAGGTGGTACTTGCAGAGGTGCAGCCGCCCGCACTGCCCCTGGCAGCCCGCGCCGTGCTCCTGGCACAGCCGCACCGGGCTGGTGGCCACCACCGCCACCGCCCCTGCCGCCGCCGCCGCCGCCGCCCCCGCCTCGCCGGGCCGCCGCACCAGCGTGAACCGCTGCGCGTCCCGCAGCACCAGCGCCAGCTGCTCCGTCGTGGGCCGGCCCGGCAGCCGCCGCTGGAGCTCGGCCTGTTCCAGGCAGCCGCCGCTGGCGCACAGCACCCGCAACGCTTGGGTGGCGAGCGCCATGGCCGCTGCGCGGCTGCCTTCCCCGGCCGGCCCCTCCCCGGGACGCTCCACACGCCGGGGCGAGGAAACGAAAACGAAACCGGCAGCGCGGGCTGCGGGCCGGTGAGCGGGCGGATGGCGTCCGGGCCGCGGGAACGGCCGCCCCGGGGAGGGGCCGGGGGCGGAGCGGGGTGCGCTGCCCTCCCGCGCCGTCCCGGTGCCCTCCCGGTGCCGTGGCTTGTTCCTGGCCCGGGCGGGGGCTGCCCTCCACGCCCCGGCGCTGGGCCGCCCTGAGGGAGGGGACAGCCCTGAGGGGACAGCCCTGAGGGAGGCCCCGGCCCCGGGCGCTTGAGGTGCCCTCGTTGCCCGCAAGGCCGGAGTCTCCCTTCGCCTGCTGAGATGCTCCCAGAAACCCAGGGTCACCCAAAAGGCTTTGCTATGTCTTCAGTGGGGTTTGCGGGGTGGTTTGCTTTGTTTTTCTTTAACGTGACTGCAAGGAGAGAGAGACAGGCAGTGGTACCGTGCGGGGGCCCTTCGTCTCCCTCCTCCTGCTGATTTTTTGGGATGCATGGGCTATTCTTAACCCAATTCGACCAAAAAGAGGTAGCAGCTGCAAGGTCGCACGTCTCCTATAGGAATAAGTGGCCCAGGGGAGAAGAGAGACTGCAGCCAAGTCTCCTTCATCGCCTTCAGTTACAGGAAGAAGGCTGGTATGTGAATTCAGCCGTCGTTAGGCACCAGAAAAACTTCTCAGTTAAGGTTTCTAGCCTGTGTCGGTTTTCTGATGATACATCATGAAGGCCACTCTCACACTCCTTTCCTAATTAATTTAGGCTAAATTAAAAGACCAGTCATGGGCACGCATCTGCTGGACGTGCAACTGCCCTGGTTGCAATGCTTGTAGTACCACCTGCTACACACTGCAGTGCCGCTGCATCCTCTGGCACAGCGGCCGTTGCACCGGACTGTGGGCAAGCAATGTGCTCACCCCTGGGAGCTCATAAACTCCTTAGAAGGGTGTCGTGGTTTAACCCCAGCCAGCAACTAACCGTCACGCAGCCTCTCACTCACTTCCCCCCACAACCCAGTGGGATGAGGGAGAGTATCGGAAAAAAAGGTAAAGCTCATGGGTTGAGATAAGAACAGTTAAATAGAACAGAAAGGAAGAAACTAACAATGACACTAATAGCAACAATAAATTGACATAATAATAAAAGGATTGGAATACACAAAAGAGCCAATGCACAATGCAATTGCTCGCCACTCACCGACTGATGCCTAAGCAGCACTCCTCCCCCTGCCCCAGGCCCACATACCCAGCTGGGCGTGACCCCATGGTGTGGCATACCCCTTTGGCCAGTTTGGGTCAGCTGTCCTGGCTGTGTCCCCTCCCACCTTTCCTGTGCCCCTCCAGCCTTCTTGCTGGCTGGGCAGGAGAAGCTGAAAAGTCCTTGGCTTAGTCTAAACACGACTTAGCAACAGCCAAAAACATCAGGGTGTTACCAACATTCTTCTCATCCTAAACCCAAAAAGCACTATACCACCTACTAGGAAGACAATTAACTCTACTCCAGCTGAAACCAGGACAAAGAGGCACCATCGTTTTCATTTTTTTGAGTGCCTTCCTCTGGGTCATTTCAGCTCTCCTGATGCTGCATCATATTCACTCAGAGGCGTGCTTTAAATGATGGTAAAACAATGATGTAAAATACCATTATTTAAGTCAGACTGGCAGCAGTAGGCGTGAGGAGTGTTAAAGTGGATGGTGATTCTCATTGAACAAGAATCCTCCCTGCTTCCTTCTTTTGCCAGTCAGGTTCTGTTGTGCCTTTCCCCTTGTCTCGTCTTATTTCCTGCTTGCCCTGCGAGACCAGGAAGGGAGTGACAAAATGAGAAGCTAGACAAGTCCATTAAACAGAAGAACAGCTATACTAGGTCACTTACAGGTTCATATAGATCTGTAGCCTGCCTCTGACGGGCCGTCGACAGACGCCTAGGGGGCAACGTGAGAGGCAGCAGCATTACTGTCCTTCATCCCTCCCTTCCAGTGTCCACTGATTAGCTTTCCTGAAAGACAGGAAAAGTGCTATTCACTTTCCTGGTTCAATTTCTGATTTTATATCCACTGATCATATCCCTCTTTGTTGTTTCTTTTCCAGACTGGAAAGTTTTGGTCTATTTTAGTCTTTTGTTCTATAGAAGTAATTCCATAGCTTGGGCTGTCTTTGTCCTCCTTTGTTCCTTAAGACAGTCTTTCCTTAAGGGGCAGACCTGCAGATGGTCCACAAGAAGTGAGTGCATCAAATGTGCACAATGGCTTTTCAGTGTTTCCTGTTTTGTCTTCTGTTGCTTTCCTAATAATCCCCACTGTTTGATTTTGTTGATTACTTCTGAGGCTGGAGCGTCACGGTTCATTTAGTTGTCTCAAATTTACAGGACAGTGTAGTCTGTAAATTGGACTTTATTTTATGAACTCGTTATGAAAGAAGACAAACAAGCACGTCAAACAAGGACTCAGTCCCCTTTTGTACAGACTTGTCTAAAATGTGAATTCCCTAACTCATCACTTCATTAATTCATGAATTTTCTAACGTTCTCTAATTCATAACTTATAATTCGTGCACCTATAAGCAAAATAGTTAGCTAGGAGAGGGTGAGAGTTCTCATTCTGCCTCCTCCATCATGGTGTGGGCATCCCCTGTATCACACCAGGAAGCTCAAAAACTTCAGCAGTCTGGCTGCTGTTGGATCAGCTTCAAAAACTTTTTGGGTAAACTGATGGTGTTTATGCCTTCCAGTTTGGTCTATACCATTTCCATAAGTTAGTGGATTCTGAAGAAACTTCCAGAGGATTAATATGCAAGAATGCGGAAGACAATGGCTGCAGGAGACAGCAAGCTGCAGGTGGTAACTGCTGCGTAATGACCTTTATCCTTTCCTGCCCATCCTGTCCTGCCTGTGTTGCTCTTGCTTTGAGCTAATATCACTGCTCCCAGCACGTGAGTGAATGGACACGTTGCAACTGGTGTTTCATAGAATTATTCCTTTTCCCCTAGATCTCATTCCTGATCGCTAATAGGTCAGAAGCCATCACTATCCATATGAAGATAGGATATTTTCTGCCTTCTTGTCTAAATCTATACTGAATTTCAGCTGCTGTTTCATCATCCAGTATACTATAGGGTCTTTCAGCAATTCTTCATAGTTTGTTTTCCTGAATAACACAGTGTTCTTGGCAAATCTTACTGCCTTACCCTTTTTTCCTGATGGTTTATGAGTATGTTGACTAGAGCAGGGCTGAGCAGACCCGCACTGGGGGACCAGCCTCTGCTGGGAAGAGCTTTTGGAAATCTAAATCAACTGTACAAACTCTTCTGACCCTTACCTACGTATTTGTTAATGCCCTCAAATAGTTCCTACGTGTTTCTGAGGTATAAATTTAAAAAGGCCTTTGCTGGCTTTTCCTTAGCATTTTCTATATCCAACACCTTCTGTTCCAAATTGTAGGTTTCAGTGATCTGGCTTCCTGCTCTGCAATTCTCTCCATCCCCCCTGTGATCCAGGTGCCACATTTGCTCCTGAAAGTCCTCTGGTAGCTAGGCACTTGTAAGTGAGAGATCACACACTACAGATAGTAATCGACAGAATCACGGAAGAGTTGACGTTGGGAGGGGCCACAGGTGGTCATCTGGTCCAACCCCAAATTCAGCTATTTCATCGCCGAGTTGTTCAGAACATGGGTGGAAGCCTCCTAATTTTGGTGTTTTGTCTAATGTTTTCAAATAGCTGGATGACTACGTATGCTGCCACGTCAGTAGGAGACATCTTGACTGAATCAAAACTCAGGGAACCCCTTAGGATAAAAAGCACTGAAGCCAGCATGGTACTAGACAAATCCCATTCTCCCCAGTAGGCCTCCATTTACTTTTTCTGTCCAGTGCCCTAAATCCATCCTATCTAACTGGTTCCCAACCTTTTACATCTTAAAGGCCTGTCCCAGCATCAATGCGCTGTCCGGGTAGCTGTTTCAACTGCATCTCCCCTCCACACATCCTTTCCTCATGCATCTGAAAAAACCCACTGATTTTGTAGAAATACAGCATTTTTTTCATCATAAAATTTGTGTGAATGACTGTGTCAATGCGGATGTCAACGGTATAGAGAAAGAAGTACAAAGGAGAGCAGTGTAAGCTCACGGTTGGAGGTGTGCTTGCAGGTAGCTTTATAGCATTGCAATTCGTTCCAATGTGTTGGTGTGTGTATCACAAGGAAGTTCACATTGCAGTTCCTGCTTTGCAGCTGGAATGAGTTTTTTGAGGCTCTGCAGTGGAGCTATTGTTCTATCTCTTTTCATGAGAATAAAAGTAAAACTAGGAAAATGGGCAATGATTGATGCAGAGAGAAGATTTGCAGAGGTGCCTTTGAATTTAAGTACCTTCCCATCCCCAAACACATACCCGAAGTAAATCATAGCTTATTCCTTCTCACTCAAGTTTCTTGTAGTTTGTTTTGTGGCATGTTCCTCAGGAAGAAAAAAAGTACCTCTTTGATTTGATAGAACTTCCCCACCTATGAATTATATATAAGCAAAATTGTACTTTCTCCTTCTTCAGAAGAATTTTCTGCTCATGGAAAAGTCAGTTTTCATTTGTAAAATTAAGTACCTCCAATGTAAGAAAGGGTTACATTAGACTTCAAGGGCACATAAGGCAAGTGGCTCCTCTTCACCTCTCAAATACTCTAAAGGTAAGGCTGGAACCGTTTTCTTAAATGCCATTGTAGTATAATTGTGCATGAGCTATTCTACCTACAGTTTATGACTGCTCTGTACATTGGCCCTGTAAAAAGCTCCCTTTAAGCAGTTCCTGTGGTTTCTGAACAGCTGCTGAACTCAGAGCACATGGATTTTTAATAATTTTGGGACTTCAGGTACTGCAGTTTCAGTGAGCCACCTTTGTGAACATCTGGTGTATTGTGCTATGAAAACTTCAGAAATTTTTGTGTCAGTCATTAGACTAATATCTTTATCTTTAGGAACAGTTGATGGATAATTGTGTTAATTTGAATTGCAATGTCATTTCATACTCTTGCATGCATTGATTTTCAAAATGTAGTATTTTAATGATTTTCCCGTGAATTTTTGTATACATCTTTAAAACATCCACTATCATAATAGTGCATGGTACCCCCACTTCCCACCCCATCCACCTGTTTCAGCCCTTCTCCTAGCTAGCATGGTGAAGCTCCTAGCTTTGTGTTGTCTATTCTGGAAGATGATGTAAGGAAAATGGGCAGAACAAGACAGATTTTAGACACAATTGTGAGCTAGAATGTTCTCTGGTGAAACATTACCTTCTGGTTGATACAGCTGCATTGCTGACTCTCAGGGCTTCAGAAACTTAGGAGCATGATATGTTTGCTCGCGAATGTTTTTGATTACCTCTCAGCCTACAGTTAAACACACATTTGGTGGGCTAATCATTTTCCCAGTAACAGTCTGATAGCATGGTTATTTTTAAACACTCAGCTAAATCTTCAATAATTTCATCTGTAACTGGTCTGTTTATAATGGCTTGCATTTGCTATATATTATTTCGATGTACCACTCTAGTTTCTTCACTTATGACTTGTATTTCTGAAATCTGGACTAATTAACAACATATCAAACTTACAGCTACAATCCCAAGAGTTTTCCAGCGGCACACTGGCCTAAAAGTCAACCAGCCAATAGATAACACATGCACCCACAACTCAAAAGCAAGAAACTGGAAACTTGGTTTTGGTGCAGTACGCACATAGCACCAGACTGTGGGGCTGTTGGCTGTCCCGAAGATCTTGCAGCCTCCGCAAAGAGCAGGATAAATCCTCATTTTCTACTATTGCCTCAGGACTAGGTTTATTTTCAGATACTAACAGCATAGTCTGGACAGGATATAGAACAAACTGTCTACTTTATAAGAATAGGGAAGCCTAATGGTACATGCAAGAATTTGTATTGTGTACAGTTTGCTTTGTTTCATAAATATGTTTCAAGTGGCCTTGCTTCTGAAAATAAAAATAATTTTGAGCTGAAAATTCACAGTATAGTTAGTGATGCTGTTATTTGTCATTAGCACACCTCTAGTTTTATTCTGGTTTAGAAACTTATTGCAGGTGTAAATGTCTGTTTATTGTGTGAGCCATAGGCTTTTGTTCTTCTCGGTTTCATACCCTCAAAAAGGTATTGTACACACACAGACCCATCACCTTCTACACTGGCTTCCTCCATCTTTCAGAAACCTCCTAAGAACCTCTTTTCTAGACTCTTTCCCTCTACAGATCGTCTGTCTCTGCTACTTTATTCTTGTAGGGACTGAGTCATGCACTCTTCTCCAAGGTCGGACCCTAAACTCACGGGGGTTAACATGAGAGGGAACATTTCCATTAGTTTTGAGGCCACAGGTCTCGTTCCTGATGACTGTTTCCCTAATTCAATATTTCAAGAGGCTCACCTCTTGCTAGAAGAGCAATGCGCAGCCCTGTCAGCTCACATATTGGCATGCCCCTGAAACTTGTCTGTTTGCTGGAACTAAGCCTTGGAAGCACAACTCTCTTCCAGGACTTCTTAACAGGGTTTATGATACCTTTAATACTACAACGATTCTCAAATGAGCAGTAAGTGAGCCATATCCTGAGCAGCAGTATTTTGATTCACCCATGGAGAAGCTGTGTGGATGGTAGTATATATGCTGGCTACAGCTATACAGAATGCCCTTAAGTGGCTTTGTGTGGTTTTGTCCAAATGTCTTGCCATGACCATTTTTATACTTGTGAAAACATCTTAGTCCACAGTGTCACCCCTTTAAAGGACAGGGAAAGTATCATGATTATGACAGGGGAAAAAAACCAAATCCATTGATTTCAGCTAAGTTTTTATGTTCTTGTTTCTCTTCATTTAGAATAGAAATTCAAGGTGAAACTTGTGCAAGGTGGAGAGGGAAAGCATGGGAACCAACCAAACCAGAAAGAGTTTATTGAAACATGCAAACAGAGGGCCAAAGTCTAGAAGGCTTTTGTTGTCTCACAACAGCTTCGCCTGTGTTTGTCACCACATTATCCACTCTCTACATTATCTGCTGTCCTATTATACTGAATCTGAATATGCCTGTTAATTCGTCCTTCAAGCCTTCCACTTTCTGATGGGAGTGACCTCCCTGTTGACAGCTAGTGAAGAGCAATTCTATTTTCTTTAAGGTATGAGTTGCCACCAAACCACTTATCTTTGTATCACAACTATTTGCTTAACATGCATGCATTTAAATCAGCGTTTCCAAGAGCTCAAATAGTTCTTTTAAAAGCTCAGTACTTTTTCAGAGTTTCCTATTATTAAAAAATATAATCTGTCAGGAAGCAGAACAGTTATTGATGCCTATGTCACATTTCATTTTGCACTGCAATCAGCAACACTACAGAAGTTGGCCTCATCATATGGCATCGCATCCTGTGTTAGACAAGATACGAAATTCCATTGAAAAGGACTTAACCTCTGCTCAGTCTCCACCAGCTGTATGAAGAGATGTGTTTATGGCAACATGCAACACTTATGAATGAAAATTCAATGTCTGCATATAGTAGTTCAAAAAACCCTTGCTATTTTATGGCTAGATTATTGGTATTTTTATAACATCAAACCAATTTGGAACACAGGACAGAAGGGATCAAACAGATCATTGACTCTAGTCACTCACAGTCATGAGCAACTAATTTTTTAGATATCCAGTTCAGAAAAGTCCACAGCATAGTGAACAGACACCCGGAGCCCCAGAAAGCTCTTCAGCACTTTGTAACAAATTTAAGACTTGTAGCCTCTGAACACACCAAGGAAAAACAGGATCATCATCACTGTAGGAGAGAGCAATAAATTTCAAAATGGGTTGGTATGTTTCTCGGGCATTCTGCCCAAAGCCTTTGAAGACAGCTGCATATGGGAAACATCCCAAGCAAATATAAAATAAAACTAAAACTACCTTTGCAAGAAATCAGAAACTTCTAACTTTATTTTCCAGTTGCTAGACCTTATTTTCCATTGAAGCTTCCTAGTTTCAGTGAAAACTTTCTAAAGCTTTCTTCTTCTTTTGCAACTTCATTTACTTCTCTGTGTGTTCATCAGCTAAATTCACAGTTCATGCAGTGTGTCACACATCACCTGTAACGTCACAGGGAAATGATTTGGAGATCAGTAGCAGCTATTTATGTTGACGGGATAAACAGAAGGAGCAAAGGATCTCGTCAAAAGCAAGCAACAATCTGTGCTTTCAAAAGCTTCTTGCAATAGTATACTAAGGTGTATAACTAACATATTCATAGTATCTTAAACAGCTGTCTAGAATCCCAAATAAAATAGATGCTTGGTAAGGGGGGACCTAAATTACACATAGTACTTAAGCGTGTATAGTTTAACTGGAAATGAAGCAGCAAAATGGGAGTGTATTCAGAGATATTCATCAGATAAAGGTCATTCTGCAGAAAAGTACTTCCAGTAGGATCAAAGATCATATGCTCTATAACACAGTTTACTGCTGGTGCAGAAAAAAGCATCATTTCAGGGCAGTCTACTGCATCTTCGGTTCTTTTGTCACGTGACCCACAAGAAAGGTTTTTTACCCAGGTACCCATGCCAGCTAGCAAGATAGACTGGCTGATCTGGATTATCTGTGGTTGAACCGTGCAAGGCAAATGTTCTACACTGACATAGAACAAGCACATTTATCAGCTGAACTGCTGTTAGCCTTGTACTCCCTCATGCCACACAAGGGCAATCTACCTATCTAGTACAAGGGCTACCTACCTATGTAGGACCTTATAATTTCTGTATAAAAATACTGTCAGTGTATTTTTTGTGTAATGATTGCATTTACTTCTTCAAAAGAGTTTTAAAATAAAGCTAGTATGTCTGCTGAAATGTAGGATGTGGAAATATTGCTTTTGTTCTGCAAGAATGGTGCTACTATATGTTAGCAAGTTTCAAGTTCTATTAAAAAAAGAGGAACTTATTTGTAATAAACATTATGCTGAGTCATATAAGTCTTCTAAAAGTGGATTTACAATTGTTTCCTAGCATTCTCATGGGAATTCCATACTTGCAACAGAGATTATTTTAATCAAAGCTGATGACATTTTTTTCAGTTTATTTTCCTTTCATTTGGTACCTTTCAGTTCCCAAGTTACTGCTGGTCTATGTCATTTTCACAAGCAAATGTTTTTTCATCAGTCTTTGTACTTTGAAATAGCAAAGAAAGAACTCTAAAAGGCCACTTGTGGGATTTATTGTCACTGATGCTTAATATTTAGCTGTAGGCAAATAGTACTGAAAAACAGACAATCTGATTACTTTGAAATGATGCACAGAAGAAAATATAACCATGTTCTTTTTCTGTTTTTAATTTTGCCTGTTAAAAAAATACCTGATGTCTCTCTTTCCTCATCAGTATATAAACAGATTATCTTTGCATTACACATATCAAGGTCTTCATGTCATGTTTGTGTTAGAAGACCACGGACAGCCAGAAAATGAATGAAACCATGAAATGAGGAGAGCAGCTTGGCTTCTTAGCCACAGGCACATCTTGAGCTTTAACTGCATCTCGTAACTTGCCGGAGTCTGTATGAAGACAGAGGCTGTTTAGTAATTGTAATTGCTCACGTGGTGCTCCTGAGGCTGATGCTGCTTAGAAATTTATTTACAAGCTCAGCCCAGCCACTTTCCCAAATGGAGCCCTAGCAATATCTTTGTCACCTCTGACCAGTAAACACTCTCAGAGACTCCCCTTCCCACAACTTTCTAAATTCTGTTGTATGTGCTTTGTGCCTGTAATCGAGCTGAGATTTTGTTACGTCAGTCATTTTTAAAATAGAGATGAACACTGAGAATAGGAGAATTGAGGGGAAGGATTTTTTAGCCAGTTACATCTTTGTTAATGTTGTTTCATAGGAATACCTCTATCTGAGTCAAAAGTCTTCAAAATATTTTGGAAAAAATTTGTTATTGCTGTTAAAGCACCTTCTGGTAAGGATCAAGAAGTCCCTTCGGAAGTCCATATTTTTTTTAAAAAAAGGAAGATGAGACAATTTTTAAGAAACTAGGAAAAACACAGCCCTCCTGTCTGTGCACACAGTGAAAACTCCTTTAAAAGGTTATTAAGATTAGAAATAAAGTAATCAAAAGTTAGTTACAACATGGTAAAATTAAGTTGACTGGTACAACTTTAATTTGCCCTCACTGTGTACGTGTGTTATGATGCTATTTTAACACGATCACCAGCTGTTTCTAGTACAGGATCTTTCCTTCATTCAGTGCATGTATGGGATACTGCTTTTTTAGTGACTAATTAGCCAGTGGGATTTCGATACTGATTGCATCCCCAAGCCTTATTTACTACACAGTCAGATGTTGCTTTCAAGAGAGAATTGCTAACCTCTTTATAGACTTTTTTATGCTTCCCCCATTACAGCATGTGAATGCTATATAAGCCTTAAGACATTTATATTCATAAGAGCATTGTGATGTGAAGACAATTTTATTATCCCTGCTTTACAGATGAAGGCACAAAGAATTAAATTATAGAATACCCACTAATTTTGTGTATTTGATATAAGATACCTAAGAAGTCATGTTTTAGAGAGTTCAGCATTTGTGGGCAGTTTGTGGGCTCAGACCAGTGCTCAGTGACTATGCTTGCAGCTGGTACTGCTCAGCATTTCTGCGAATCTGATACTGGGGTCTCAAGTCAAAAATGAGGAACATACAGTAAGTGACCACCTGTGAAAGTTTGTTCAAAGGGACTTGCCTCGCATCATTTGGGAACTCTGTGGTAG
Source organism: Sagittarius serpentarius (assembly GCA_034782735.1). Taxonomy (NCBI): domain Eukaryota; kingdom Metazoa; phylum Chordata; class Aves; order Accipitriformes; family Sagittariidae; genus Sagittarius; species Sagittarius serpentarius. Next base: position 22,096,072 of record JAVKLA010000024.1, read on the forward strand.
AGACAGGGTCAGAACCCACTTCTCCAGGGTAGCATTCAGCTGCTTTAATTTTGAGAGCATCCTCTCTTCCTTATTCACTAGACAATTTATAACTTCTGCAACAGATGCAGCAGCGTTTCTGCAAATGACAGTCTCATTTACTGAACAGTCCCAGTTCACCATTAGAGCAAGACTTATTCCATGCACAGAAAAAAGTAGGGTCTTTCAGAGGAAAATGTTAAAATATACACCCAAGGAGGAGGAAGGGAGATTATTCTGTTTTGATTTGGTATTTTCTGTCTTTGGAGTGCTTCCACATTCTCCTGGAAGAGGCTCCACATGCCCCACTTTCAGAATCCTCAGTTAACTAAAATAACACTTGGAAAAAGCCTGGCATAAAAAAATCCCTTCAGTCTGCCACTTGCATCTCCACCATTTGATTTAACTGCTCAGCAGATGGCAATAGCAGGTTCTTATCTTCCTACCTCACCAGAGAATTTCACAGCTACTTGCTGCAGCAGGGAAGCATTAAGAATCCAGGTGAAATCTTGGGCTCCACTGTAGTCTTGGGAGTTTGGAAGCGGGAAGAGGACATTGGTCTTCCCCACTCCATTCCTCAAGCTTTCCCCCTCCTTCCCTTATCTTTCAAAAGCCAGCCTTCCCTCTCCACTATCTTTGGCTTCTATTCTTCTTGCCCCCCTCAATCCAAGATACGTTGGCCCAAGCTTGTCATCCCCAATCCTACTCTATTCATCCAGGTCCCACAAAATTAGTCCAGATTCTCTTATGAATCTTAACCTTCCGTTTATCTTCTTGCCAAATATGTTCCAATCCTCTCTTCCCAAATCCTGGTCAAATCTCGTCCTGGCACCTCTCCCCACCACTTCACTGAGCACACTGGAGTTCAGAGCCAGTGTCTGTGCAACTACCTTCCATCTCTGGTGACCTCCAGCTCTCAGTCTTACTTCCCAGCATCTTCTGCTCTTCTAATTACCAATCGCAGTTTCCATCTTATACCTCACCTGGTGTTCTGCATAGAAGTCTCCGGTACTGCTTCTTCCCAAATTCAGCCCTTCTTTTGCCTGTATTCCAGTCAAGCAGCTACATGAAGCTTCAGTGTTGTCCGGGTGGTGGTAGAAGAAAAAGTTGATTTGAAAGAGTAGGGAAAAGACAGTCCTCACACTGCTAGTGCTCAACTGTATCCTGGTACAAAGCTTCAGTTACAGGGCAAGTCCTGATTTGCCCCTGCAGTACTCGTTCACAGCGTGTGCTGGTGGAAGAGTACATGCACAGTCCTGTGCCTGGGAAGGAATACAGCCCATGCCCTTGCCCAAGGTCCTCCAGCTTCAAATGCTAAAGTATAAAAATTCATTGAGTATGGGTGAAGAATTGCAGTGGCTTGCAATGTTATCTAAATTCAGATGAGTTTTTATGGAACAGAAAACACCATGTCCCTAACACAAACCATACCGCACCTGTAAGATTTACTGTGTCTGATCAGTAGCATAATTAAACAGTCCTAAAGAAGATGGTTTTTTAAGGACAAACCAGTTCTGCTTGCCATGCATTTCAGCTAACACTGTTGAACAAATGTTCAACATGAGGCACACAGTGGCATAAAAACATAGCATCTACTTAGTTATTTCTGTCATGATTTGCATTTATGGACCTTTCTCAACATATATGTAGAATCAACCTTGAAAGCAGGCAAGAATTACAGGTCATCCCCCATGTTGTTATAACTCCCCGACATGGGATGGAGTAAAGTTTGATCTCCTAGGCTGTGCGTATGAAATGCGTAATGTTTCTGTTGTGCTTAATTTAACTGAGTAGGCTCTACATTCCTTGAATCTAAAACCTGTTCAGGCCTCCAATGTATGTTTTGCATAGGTAATGTTAAAAGCTTGGCTTAAAATGAGAAAAGTGTGGCAGACACGTGAAAAATACTACTCGATTTGGAGACTGATGTGGAATGTTTCTCATTTTCCCTTGAGGCATCATGTAAACAACGTAACTTGCAAGCTGCCTTCTCTGGAATCCTATTTATATTTGTTTCTGTGAGGTGTTTGACATCTTTTTGGGGAGCTCTAATACAAGGCATTACCTCTTACCATGCAGTAATCAGGAGCTCAACTTGTCCAGGCATGTTAAGCACATAGAGTTAAAATGTGATTCTGATTAGGCATGAGTTTAGGACCGCATCTGAACATTTTCTAGAACTAGGTCCCTAGCTCTGAATATCTTTGAAGTGATCTTTAAATAAGTCACTTCTTTAAATTAAACCTATATGTTTATTCTAGATTCTTGTGTATGCTGAATTAAGCAGTTAGTTGGCCAACTGCTTAATAACAGTTTCATAAACCAGGCAACCAGAAGCCTTAGCTTATAAATCCGTGATTCCACTTCTCAATTCGCTTTATGTTTTTTCATGTTTCTTTTGTATCTACCTTTATCAGATACATCCTAGAAAACCTGAGTGCGCTGGACTTGCTGAGATCACGCCGTAGGTGTGGGCTGAGGGAACTCCATGGAAGACATCTACAGGACATATGTAAGGCTAAAGTGTGACATAACTGTCAGTTGTTTTGCTTCTTTGTTGAATTCAATGATAATTCAAAATACAGGCATCTAGCCTCCTTCTACTGTAGGTCTTTCTTAAATGAATTAGATTTTAATGTGTTTATTTGATTCTGTGGGCTTCTGTGGCTGATGAGTGGAAGTGGGAATGGCAACACGGTCAAAAAATCATTCCCAATTTTTTTTCTTAACTCATAACTTTTCCCCTTATATTTCACTTTTCTGGCCACTTACCCAATGGAATGTAGGAAAAAACCCTCACAGTCAAGTTAGTTTTTAGATTTTACCATTTCTTTTACCTCAAAAAGAAACTGAAAAGAGTGTGGCCAAATAGAAGCCATTGCAAAAAGACAGTTTTATTTGAAATTTAAAACAAAAACCACTCATCTTTAGAAAATTCTCTTTCAAAAAAGATTCCAAACCAGGAAACAATTTTACTGACATGCCTCCTACTCTACCATCAAGATACAGGATTTCTTTAACACCAGTTTGTAAAAATCCCCAAAGCCTAAGTGCTTCTTCAGCACTTCCCTGATAATATAGGAAGCATTTATTTGCTAGTCATAGCACTTTATGCCCACATAACTGTTTGCCTCATCAAAGTATAAAACCCCATTATTTGGAACAGCTGTTTTTTAGTCACCTTCAGAGTACAGTAGCGAGAGGAATTCTATTTTTAAAGAATTTCCTTTACTGCTCTGCAGTTCCTTAAAATGTATTTCTTTTATCTAGAATTCTGGTAGAAATCTGACTTCATTCTACTCCTACAGTAAAGACAGAATGTGCTGTGTTTTTGTTTGTAGTATGACGATTATAACACCAAGAATGGCTTTAAATAGCTTATGTATTTTAAATACTTTTATTTAGAGCATTTGACTGTAAGTTCAGACATGTTTTCATGTCTCCAGTTGAACTAGATCAACTGGTTACCTCTCACAACTATTAATTATGATCTTTCTCCCAACCATACAGCTTCCTTCCTTTCAGCTGACCTGTTTTCACGTCTTCACTACTCTACTTTTCCCGTCTCAGCCCTGTGTAGGAAATATCTGTCCAACTCTCTGGTGGGACTTATTGTGGATGTCTGTCCCTGAAAATGGACATTTTGTCAGAGGCTCAAACTGCTATGCTTTTGGTAGTTGTACACTTAAACATTTTCTTAACTTTGTGGTACCAGTCATGTAGCATGGTAATAAATTGCATGGGAATGATGTCAAAATGTGATCCCACTTTTTGCCTTAATAGAAAAAATAGGAGCATATTCACTTTGCAACGCATCTGCCTGGGAAGGGCAGTTGGCCTTCCTGTTGCACATTGCGGAATTTGGGCTAGCCTGTCAGGATACTCTATTTATAATTATTTAAGACAGAATCACCTGCAGAAGAAATAGCTGGAGGAAAATTCCTGTGGAACATTTAATCTTTTGGTTGAAAGCCCAAACTAATTTATCTTTTCAGTTTTCAGGAGGTTAATGTCAACATACAGTTTGCTTTTCTAGTTCTTGGTCTTCTAATGAACTTGCACATTTTCCATGAAAGGTGGTGCAGAAAACTCATATTTGTGTTAAAAATGTTTTCCTCCCATTTTAAGTGGAAATTTATTTCTTTTATAGTGTCTCATACTATTTCTGCCTATTTTTAAGATATAAATGAAATACATAGACTTCATAGGCCTTATACTAGTATCCTGTAGAGTGTTGAATTTCATTTAAGGTAAAGGTCAGCTTGTATTCTTATAATGAAAAAAGGACGTTATATTCTTATAATGTATAATATTGGTATTTTCATTAATACTGCACTCATTGTTTCCATTCTCTAGCTCAACAGAATAAGGAATCCTAGGCTGGCCCCATGATTTTCTTCCACTGCTTTTTGTTATAGGCATATTTTTCCGTTGCTGGTAATTTACAGAGAATTTAAAGATAATTTGAGACCTGCTTAATAATAGATGTTGGTTTTTCTTCTTGTTCAACAACTACAGATGTGGTCCTTCAACAGATGCTTACATGGCCTGTCTGCCTGAACCTTGTACATATCTTGTCTTAAAAATGTTAGGGTTACATTACATTTATGTTTGCTTCTATATGAGTCTGCCATAGGTCTTTTAATTATTTTTTTTTCCTCTGCTACAGAGTTTCTACAACCTTCTTTTCCTTTTTATTTAAACCTCTGTCCTTTTTTTCAAATTACATCTGGTTTGTGATAACCATCATCATTGCATCCAAAACCTTGGTGCAGGTCCTTTAAAGTCAATTCTGAGACTTGATGATAGCTATTGGTGATTATTCTTCTCTTTTCATATGAATGTTAGAGTAAGAAATTCACAAATTCAAATATGTTAGCCACAAGGAGATCTGTATGCATTTGATCGCTGGAAACTAGGTCTCCATGTTTCCCGTGTTCTTATGTGCTTCCTTAGGCATCCAGCATGAGAAACAATCAGGGACAAGATACTGAGCTGGATGGACTTCTGGTCAGAGTAATTTCAGCCATTCTTGTGTTCTTAAGCCTTGTTCTTAAATGCTGCCTCCTCCCATCTCACAGCTAAAGTGGAACACGTTTTTCATTCCCTGCGTACTCTGTTTTTCGAACTACAAAATGAGTCCCACCAACAATTCCAAATTCCTGCACTGCAGCCAGCTACCATACTATTACATGTTTTTATCAGTTTTCTTAGGAGCATGTATATATTCTGAGAATATTTCCTTTTCTCAAATAGTCACCCCCTCAGATTTGTTTCTAGGCTCTACCTGGGAGTATTATCATCAGGAAATGGTTTTGCACTCTTACACAAACTGAGCTAGAAAGCACTGTTCTGCAGTTGCCTAACTCTGTAAACATTTAATTTCATCAACACCTCTCCAGTTGCCTTTCATGTTTTCTAGATGAGTAGAGGTCTGAATGTAACATGAAAACACTTTAAAAGTCACCACGTGCAGACATCCTGGCGTTCCCCGAAGATTTGTAGCTTAAGGAATTTGATAATATCTCTGTATTTAATAGCCCTTAGTAGATTTTTGTCCAATTTCTTTTTGAAAAAAGTGTTATTTCTTAGTTTCTGCAACATCCTGTAAATAACTGATATCTTCTGTAAAGTAACAATTTGTTGCGTGAAGTATGGTATCCTTTGCTGGTTGTGTACTTACCTCCTGTGGTGTCTTTCAGCGTGCCTTCTAATACAAGGATTGTATTAGAACTATAATATATCTATTCATGTTCTCTGAGTTAATACTGATTTAATAGATTTCTGCCACCCCCCTCTATTTTTTTTCCACGTTGAAGAAGCAGTGCTGCTTGTATGCATATCTAGGAATGACCCAATCTGACTAGACCAGTGCATTCCTTCTTCCTAACACTGCCCAGGATCCAGATGCTGCACTTTTTCCTGTCTGAGGTCCCCTGCATTGCCCAAGCTGTCAGCTGTTTCTAGATCATTCCGAATGCTAATGAACAGGCCTTTCACCTAGTGTGATTTCAGACACTTTGTTTAAAATGTGGGTAAGGGCTGCCCTTTTTTAGTGTTGTGGTTCAGTGGCGTGAACACTTGCTATGGAAATAAGAGATCTGGAAACAGCCTTCTCAGTGGTTAATAGAGATTCAAATTTCGATGTCCCACTGAGGCACAGCTTCAAGGTGAAGAAGTGCCATAGCCTGGATTTAACAAACAGGTCTTCTGTTCAGGGCCTTCTCCTGCATGGTGGGGAATGTGAGGTTAAACTCCTGAAACCGAGGAGGCAACTGAACCCACAGGACTACTGCCAAGGGCAGCGCTGCAATCGTTCAGCAAGCGTGCACACCACTGCCCTGTTCCCCAGCGGGGCTTGAAAAGAAAAGAAAGGGCTGGGATTTCAGACACCTTGCTTCTTTCTAGCTAAATAAAGTGCTTTTACTTCCTGCATGATGCTGCGGCCACTGGTTTGGTTTTGAGATACTAAATTGTCTCCAAGATCTTCAGAGATTAACATACTGCATTCTGGAGACACCTAAAGTATATTAGCATACTGCATTCTGGAGACACCTAAATCGTAAAGGCTGCTTTTTATTGATGTGGCCATAAGTCTATGCAGTGGAAAGGCAGGGTTTTGAAGTTGTAATATGGTTGCAGATGCTACAGCAGTTATTATACGTCTGTCTTTTCAGCTTTTCCAAACTAGAGACAATTGCTTCTTTCCATTCTTTGGAGTTCAAAGGCTCTGTCACCTAGTATTAACATTTGTCAAATCTCAGCTTTATGATTTAGGGGAATGGAATTGAAATGGGGTATTGAATTAAACCCGAATGATCTAAATGCGCCTTGAATCTGAAGGCATGTTTCTTCCACAAAATAGCTCAATTACTTGGAAAATGATTAGTTCTTATTTGGATTCCCCAATTTCACCACTAAGGGTTATTAAAATACTGTGTTCTTCTTTCTATATGCTTTCTCTTTAAGTAAAAGACTTCCATTTTTACCCTTTATCAGGCTCACCTCCTAATGGCAGTCTTTCCTTTATCCATTGCTGTTTTTACGAAATACTCTCATATTATTATTCCTGTCTTGCTCTGATAAGTTTTCCACTGAACTATTATTGACTCATGGGTAGTTTAGCTATCCTAGTATTTAAGGGAGTACTGATTACACCTGTACATTAATCAAAGTAATTATTTCATATTTCATTTTAAAATATTTTAGTTAGGGTTGGTTGGGTTTTTTTCCCCAATGCACTTTTTATTATTAGTTCCTTGTGCTTCTGTTGTGGTTTCTGGTTTTCTATCTTCACGGGGCTTCCCAGCAGAAAGTCACTTCCTTTGGTTATATGGAGCCAAAGAAGAAGCTTCCTGAGAAGCCCTGCTGACACGGACAACTGGACCAATATATTGGGTCTAGTTGTAAAGTGGGGGCTTTAGATGTGAGTTTTCCATTGAAGAGCTGATCTGCCCACTCATGCAACTTCAGCCTTCATGCTGCACTTCTCTTTTTAGGCCCCAGAAGATGTAATTCCATGTTTACCCCTAACCTCTGCAATGATTTATCCAAATACCTAATTTTATGACTGTAGTTATTCAATGGTTCTAAGTGGAATATGTTACAGATGTAAAATTAGCCAAGTAAATATTGCTTTTAAGGCTGGATCATAAGTTCTTAAAGCAGAAAACCATTAAGATTCAAACATATCAGTGGTTCCATTTATATCCTTTACATTAAAATAATCATATGTAATTCTGAAACAGTCTAAAAGTAGAGAGTATCTTGTTAAGAAATAGCAAGACATTTTTTCTTTGGGCCTTTAAAGTCCAGAAAAGTATTAACTCTAAAAGGATTAAAGCATTTTAACTCAAAATATTTTAAAGCAATATTAAAATTAAAAACATGATTCTGAGATGGGAATCCCAATGTGATATGTAAAGGTTTCATATTCAAATGTAAGGAAACAAGTCTGAGATAATTTGTCATTTTTAGGCTTAAAATTCAATTTGTAAAACATTTTCAATACCTTTTTTATTCCTTAAGAAAAGAAAAACTTCATACATAAGATGTACTTGGAGATAATGTTTGGACAAAGCCCTTTTTAAAAAATGTTGCCCTATAAGTAACTATAAAGAGCTCTTACAAGGATTAAAATGCAAAAATCTCACTCTTTCTGTTTAACCAACTGTAATGCTTTATAAGGTAGCCAAAGAATTAAATCAGGAAGTCAGGGAAGAATGTGCAACATTAGTGCTGGAACAGCAAGTTTCCCCTTGCTGTACTGAAAATAATGCTAGTGTCAACTATGAGCCAGAACCTCTGTTTGTACAAATGATCAGCGATCCTTTGGCTTTGGTGGCTCTACACCAATTTCCACCAGCTAAGGAACCGATACTATAACTCTGCCAATTACAATAAAAGTCTATATTTTGCGTTGCAGAGAGTTTGCCTTTTGTAGAATGATTTGTGAGGCAAGTGAAGAGTTTGAGCTTATGATATATCCTCATGTTCTGATATTTGAATAAATGATTGAGTTTGTTGAAATTCATAGACTAACATCTCCCAACACAAATGGAATTGTTAGACTAGTTTCATCATCTGATTTTCTTATATGATATGATGCCGTAATTCTGTTTTGGGTTTTTATTTTCCCTTTCAGTTTTTTTTCTGTATGTGTTCTACACTAAATTATCTGACCAAAATCATGGTAAACAATAGTACTTATGCTGGTACTAAGCAGCATTTATTTCCTTTTTGTGCTTGTTTAATGTTTTGGGTGTTTTTAAGGAGAGTTTTCATTGTATTCTGGGGCTGGGAATGTGAATTCAGGCATTTTCTGAGCCCACTAATTTGAAGTTCAGATTGCAGACTGATTTACTGCGAAACACTCACGCCTGGATTATCACTGCATTCTACATGTAAAAGAAGAGAGCTGTCCGTGTGTTGATCCCCGTTCTTGCTGTGTAGAGAAAAGGCTGCATCCTTGCTGCAAGAAACTTCCCAGTTTGTTTTGAACCTTGAATGGAGAGGACCAGAAGCAGCGTGATGGCAGAGATTTGAAAGTTCACTGGTCAACATGGTTAGACTCAGGAGGTGAGCACAGGCATGTAATCTCTCAACCCGTCCTCTTTCAGGAAGACAGCTTCTGTGGCTGTGTAATTGTTGTGACCCCTTATGTGCCCATAAGGATTCATGTCAAAGACTATTACGGAGCTGCATGGCCGGAAGAAGGGTGGCAAAGGGGTCTGCCAAGGGCCAGAACAAGCATGTAAGCACAGAAGCTCTCTGTGGCTGTAACATTCACCAGTTTCTGGTTTCCGGAGATGGTTGAGCTGGTAGGCAGTCTGTTATGCATGGGCAAATAACTCCCCATGACAGAATCACTTCTACAACCAATTGTTTTCTTTTTCTATGAAGTGCCTTCTGTCACGGGTGGTCTATCTGTGCTATTTGGGCAGTTACAAATTGCCTGACATTCAGAAAAATCTGAGAAATCTACAACTACCTGGTGAGAAAACTTGCCATTTCAAGTTTTACATTCCTTTAGGAAGGGAGAGACCGTTTTTTATTCTTCATTTGAACAATGCCTTATGAGAGTCTTCATGCTTTCTCAAGCTTTCCAACAAGTGCTGTAGTACATTGCTTAGTTCTGGTTTTTATTCACAGAGGTGAAAATGCTTCTTCTGTACCATTACTATGAAGTAGCTTTGAGCGCCAAGCAAGGATGAAAGAAAGTTCTGAAACTTAAACAATCATTCTGTTGTTGGAAGTTTATTTTTAAAACATGGAGGAAGGAGAAGAACTTGATGTTGTGGTTTCTAACTGATATTCAAATTTTGATATCAGGCACATCAATTGTTTGAGACATTAATATGTGAATAGTAAGTTCTCTTTCTCAGGCTCGTTATCTGGAATCCATCTTCCTATCCAACGCAAAAATCAAAGGAGGCTTTCTTCTGTAATAACATTTCTTGGCAGAGGCCAATGTGCTGCCTGCCTTGACTGTACTGTGGTTTGTTGGGGAGTGAGCAGTCAGCGTTAGCCGACACGCCGCCCCGAGCGGTACCTTACTCTGCCTCTTCCAAACCCTTACAGGCTTCCCCTGGAGGCAGCCGGAGCCCTTGCTCTGAGCTTGTGATGGGCCAAAGATGCAATGCACAAATGGGTTACAGAGTTTAAATCTACCCTATGAGACAGCATTTGCTCTTGGTTTTATGCTGTGCATTTGTGCTATGTATGGCACCTTCCCCTTTCCTCTGAAAACAAACCTTTTGCTGAGCTGCCTTATGGTGTAGCCCCTTACGCGAAATGAGAACATTCTGATCGGCTGATTTGATTTAGGAAGATCGATTGTTTTAATGGTGTTAAAACCATTAGCTTTAATCTCTCGACCTTCACCCTCTTTTACTACTGGGGTGTGCTGGCCCCGGCCAGCAGCCATACGCCCACACAGCTGCTCGCGCACTTTGGGAATTTAACTTAATTTATTGCCTTAATATATTTAGTTGCTGATTCGGGTATTGGGAAGCGAAGAAGACAAACATTAAAATATCTTTCCTTCCCCTTTCCCAGGCTTAACTGCACTCCAGACACATCTCCTCCCCTCTTGTTATCTCCACAGATTACACTCAGTACCTTCAGGGAGGCAATGAGTGGCACAGGGGGTTGGGGTCAGGACGTAGTGGTTTCTCTCTGCTGCTCCTTGTTTCTCACCCTTTTCTTCCGCTTCTGCTTCCTTCTTACTCATTTCCTCCACTCCAGTGTGGTCCCTCTGTGGGCCACCGTCCCTTTGGGGGTGTGCCTGCTCAGTCATGGAGAGCCTCCAACTCCTCTGACCTTATTGTCCCCTCATTCCCCTTGTTTCTATCCTTGTCGCCTTGCTCCCTCCTTGTCCCCTCCGGTGTTCCCTCCCAGGTTTGTCTCCTCCCCTTTGGCATTTTCTGCTCTTTCCTCAGTATGTTTTCACAGAGGCACCGCACGCGCGTCGGATGGGCTCCGCTTTGGCACATGGAGGGTCCGCTGCAGAGCCGGCTGGAATTGGCTGTGACCAGCACAGGGCAGCCCTGACCTCCTCCGCAGGGGCCACCCCTGCAGTTTCATGACCAGGATGAGTGGGGAGCACAGGAGGCCAGAACAGTAACTGCCCCGCTTCAGGTAGAGATGTAGGAGTAGGCAGGTGAGATTGCATCATCAGAGGGCCTATTAGGACATCACTTATTGGGAAGGAACCCAGGAGGGATCTTGAAGCTCATTCATAATTTTAAATCCAATACATACTTCTACTTCAGGAAAGAACTGAACCGTGAAATCGATGCTTTTTTATGTTGCAAAGTAAAGCTAACTGTATGTAGAAAGGAAGTCAATTGTGTAATCGTATTTTGGCCTGAAATCCAGTGCTGAGTCACAATTTGATGTTTTAAGAGCGCAGTTGCCTGTTAATTTTCCTTTATAAGCCCAAGTCATGCCAGAGAAGTGCTACAAAATGGAACTTGTAGTTCAAAAACCCACTAAAAAAAAAGATATTCTGAAACTTTGTGGTGCAAATTTTGAAAAGGCAGCTTGCAACTGAAACCAGCAGAAATGGTTGATGCTAACATTGGCTTCAAATTTCTTCCACTCAGCATTCATAGCCAGGCTAGTTCTTGACTATGGTTCTTGGTTGAGGGAGTATAAATAAATATTGCAAGAGGTAATTACTATTTTACAGCACTTTCATGACAAATGCCAAGGAAATTTTGTAAAATGTGCCTCTGAAAGAGTTGGCTGCAAAGAGCTACAGCACAGAATAGATTACGTCAACAATAAGAACTTTGTACTGAAAACCATAGAATTCTCATCCTGTAGGATGCAACATCATGGCTTGCAGCTGCTCAGAAAGCGTGTGGCAATTAGCAACTACAGCTTGTCTGAACCTTTACTGAATACTTCAGTAAATGCTTTAGAGCTGGACCTGGGCTGCAAGCACGAGCTTTGAAGCAGTTCTGAAATACCCTCAGACTCTTATTTTGAGGTCTAGTTTGGTCTGCTTCTTACATTCAGCTAAGCAAGAGGTTCAGATAAAACCTCAAAGTCCACTGCAGTCTGTATGGGATAGATGAGGGATGTAGGTTTTTGCCGTAGACATACCTTACTGGTGACAGACTTGTTAGGATGTGCCGTAGCCAAAAGAAATCTCTCCCAGTGCTTAGAATCTGCATGTTTTGAGCAATATTTAAAACATTTAATTGTATTTTGTATCAGTACAAATCACCCTTCTTTTGTGCAGGATGAAGGGCCATGCTAGCAGTTTACTATACCTTCACTCTCAAAAAAATCCCTAGCCAAAACACTTCCCTAAAATCAGCTATTTAATGCAGCCCCTTTGCCAGCCCACTGCTGTGGGAACCCAGTCTTTCATTTATTTATGAAACCAGACAGATTCTTGTCTTGCGTGTGGAACTGAAATTCTAGGTAAGTGTCTAGAATTCTTTTGAAACTTACTTAACGTGTGACTTTTTCTTTTTTGGTATGAATTCAGCAGTGTAAATGGTATGACCATTCAACAGTACCTCGTTGATATTTGTACATTTTAGGCTTTGAAGGGCATCAACAGTAGATGTTCTCTCAAGGATACCAAGTATCAAATTGGAATCTGAGTTAGACAAAAGCAATTTAAGGAAAGTGAATTACTTAAGTTTAGGGGAACACATTGCAAGGATCTTTACAAAGGAGATTAATATCCTTAATTTCCACAGCTCTATACCCCGAGAATCTGTGGCCACCATTGCAGCTAAAGGATTAATGTGGCCCATTCTGGTTTTAGAATAAAATTAGATCAGTTTATTGAAATGCTTGCTGCACTGAAGTCAAAGAGAAAAATCCCATCAACTTCAGTGAGGTAAAATTACCAGATCACCAGGATTTCACCATATATGCTTGGTCATCAAGACTCAAAAAACTTCTGCAGTTTTTGGCAGTACTTTTTAACATACTTATCTGAGGCATAATTATCAGGTTAGAACATTCATGGTTAGTCTTGGATAAAATTCTTCCTCAATTATATTTATGTATCTTGTCTCTCCTTTGCATTTTAAAACATCACACAGAGACCAGTCTTGCATCTGCTGAAATCACTGCCAAAACGTCCGGTATTTTCAAGAGATTATAATCAAACATTTAATGTGTAAAACACTGATACGTTGATTACTCTATTCATAATTTTGAAATAATAATGTAAATGAGAACAGGAAAAAAACCTGCAAGGCAATAAAACCTGATTTTTGTAATCTGTAACAAATATATAAAAAAAAAAAGAGGTACTAAGGAATTGTTTCTAAGCAATGTTGTATATAAAGTATAATACACGTTAAACTGTCTGAAAATATGTCTATTTTTACTGTTTAAACAATCAAATTTGGGTCTGGAACTCACAATTAGTCTGAGAGTTTATGGATATTTATACAGAGTCATGTGCTAATCTGCATTATGGAAAAAAAACTAAGATTATTTCAACTGTGTCTGCAAACCAAAGGGAATTAAACACTTGTGTTTAATTCAGGTCGGTATTTTCTCTGGGAAATTAGTAGTTGTGCTAACTGAGACTGAATGTCAGCAATAACACCTTTTCACTTCATAATGTCTTTAAAAAATGTGTTTACAATGATGTGGATAATAATCTAAAAGTTACAGTGTTAATGAAACTGGAAACTAGTAATGAAAAATAGCATGCATTTAAAAAAACAAAATACAATTTCGCAAGCTTTTAATTTCATTAAAATACCAGTTTCTAATCCTAAATTACTTTTATCTGTGTTATTAAATATATTTTATTTCATCACTGGAAATAATACAGAGCTATTTCCTTTAGTTAGTTTTATTTATACTGAGAGAATTATTGTTTATTTTGAAACATACAATGTTAAAAATATTGTTTATTTTACACAGGATTCAAGTTTTGATATCCAAATAATGGTAAGTCTACAATGCCTTTCTTCTCTTTCATTATCAAGTGCTTCAGATATGCTACAGAATACTTCTAGGCAAACTCAGATTTGGGGGGATTTTTTAGGTTTTTAGAACAAGGTGTTTTAAAATTATAATAATAAATAAAAATAATAAACATCTTTCTGAAAATCCACACTTGGTTTCCTATACTGGCATAGTCTAGCATTTTCTCTGCATAACCACTTCATAACTTGTGTGCAATAATTTTTGTCATGTCAATGCTATTGAACGATAACTTTGTCTCCATAAATCATGTTACACAAGTGATACTTACCTCTGTATTACATACTATAAAACACTCCAATAGCAGTAACACCCTTTATGTAAACTTCTGCTGCAAATTAAGGAAATGAACCTTGAAACATTTGCACGAGTGAGTAATGTTACCCGTGTGAGTTGTTCCACTGACCTCAAAGAGACTTCTCAAAGGAGTGAGAACTTTCTTATAATAGTAAACAACTATGGTAATGCCTCAGTGCCTGCAAAATACATATTCCAGGAGGATGTATATTCTATATAATCGCTGTATTTATTTGGGATTTTCCAACTGACAATGTTGAAAGAGCCAGCCTGGTCTTTTCTAGCTCATGACAGCAAAATGTTCTTGCAGAGTTTTCCTGACCAAGACGTACTGGGCCAAGCTTTCGAAGATGCGCTAGAAGTACTGCAGCAGCACTCTGACAGAGAAATGCAGTATTCACCAGGTAAAAAAGACCATTATTCCATTTCATTCGCTTACCACTTTGTATTTTTACAGGAAAGTACATCTTGAAGGACATAGGTGGGAGAGTAATTTCCCAGACGTGGATTAATGGACAGCAGAGGGGTGTGTTGGGAGGATGGAAAGGGGGAAGAATATTTGGAGGGGTTCTGCCCCTCCAGTAATACTGCCCAGTGTGGCGTGCATCTTCCATGTCCAGCACAGGGAATCTGCTTCTACCTTCCCCCCAGTACTAGCCTAGGTACACTGAGCTCAGATTTGCTATAATCAGAGGATATATGACAATAGTGCAACAGCCATTTTCTAGTTTTAATGTTTTAGTTGAAAAATGCCCTTCTGTTATGCTCTGAATAAACTCATAATAACAATGAATTCCAGTGGAAAAAAAAAAAGAAAAAAAACCCCCAAGAATCCAACAAGAGAAATTAATTGCCACAATCACTTTTTCTTAAATTAAAATGTATATTTTAAATATTTTTATGCAGAAATGATAGTTTGAGCCTGGATAATTAATAGACAAGTATTTTTCTTGGCTTCAAGCTCTTTATACTTTACAAAACTTAAACTACAGGCAAGCTGTAAATTGTTCCAGTTCAGGCAAGGTTTTAGCAATTAAATTACTATAAAATTTAAAATCTGTGTTTGATGTTTTTACATCTTAAATAGAAATGGAAGGAAAGGAAAATAGGAGGCTACATCACAAACCCTCTAAGTGCAGAACAAAATATCTACTGTCTTTTTTGTGGAATGCATTTCATACAAGGAAGTTTGTTTACTTATTATCTATTATATACTGAAATGCAAATAAGACCTGGTGGGCCATATCTTTAACTATTGTTAATAAATTTTTGGCTCCACTGCATTGGTAATTTACACATGCTGAAGGACCCACTATATATAGTTACTTGCAATGTTCTTGCCTGTAGCTGTTGTTAGGGCCAATGGAGAGAAGTATTAAACACTTGCAAGTCAGTGTTCAGTACGTCCCACAGCTGCACCCACATTTCCACTTGCAATAGATGCACTCTCCAAAATCTTCTTCTGACCACCTGCAGCACATAATATATTCCAAGTGCCTCAGTCCAGTGTTCTCCTTTGCTCCTTTTAAACATCCTAAGGTCTTGGGTTCCTTTCATGTCGTTCTTTCAGGCCCTGCAGGTGCTCTGATGCTCCTTCACTTCATTCACAATTGGAGAGACTCAGACTTGCATTGTACTAATGACCTGCAGAACTGTGTGACATACCCTTTTCCTTTCTAATACATGTATTATAGTAGTCTATAATTACCCCATTCATTTTGTTTGGTGATCTCTTTGGCCCTTCTTTTCCTATTAACCAAACTATTTCATGATACTATGAAATATCTGACATTTTATCTTAACAAATATTGCTTTTCGTCATGAAGGCAAACAAAATGAGCGCAAGGGCGCAATTAGCAGCAACAGTACAGATTATGTTGGATAACCGGCGGGTATGAAACATCTTGGCTCTGGAGACTTTATTATCTAAAAGGCATCCATAGGATAAATGCTTTTTGACAGACCCAGCAGCATGTTCGATTGTTTGCCGCTGGTTTTTTTTTTTTTCTTTCTTCTCTCCCATTTACTCACTCTGGTTTTGCTTCACCCTCCTAATGCTCAGGTTATAAAAACTGCCTGACTGCGATCAGCCATCACCACCACCTCCGAGCAAGTCCCAGCTACTCTGCAGCACCATCTACAGAAGACCAAGGGTATAGCTGGAGAAATGTGATCGTAAGTGAACCAACAAGAATCGGACGTGGAAGGAAAACTGGCTGCCCGTTTGTGATTTCCAATACAAATCATTATGCAAACTCTAACAGAAATTTGGTCTGGCCAGGCATGATTCAGATTCGTCTGCCTTGGGAAATATTTGCAAAACATGTTTAATAGTCTCTTTTTAGGAGTCAGCTTAGCTGTTTGCCTCTGGTGTGCTTCTGTGGTTCATCACGTAACATGACAACTAACAAACCAACCTACTAGTACGACAGGGGAACGGGCTTCTCTCTATTACCCTGGAACAGGCAGAGAACAAGAACTTCCAGCCTCCGCATAGCTTCTGCTGCTGTGAGAAAGCACCACGCCTTTGATTTCTTCAACAGCAGTTTGCTTTAAGAGTGCTGGAAAGACCGGCATTATCTGGACTCGAGCTCAGCTCCAGCCTGCGGAGGCCATATTCATTGTTGAAAACAATGGGAGTGTGGCCTCCAGGAGCGATGGAAAATGAATATTGCAGGGGAGATAATTTCAGGTAAATAGATTCCACAAAAGCCCATTTTCAACCAGCAGATCAGCGACAAAGTGACACAGGAACTAGAGTCTGTAGGGGCCTCTGTAGCGGCCACTGTCCAGGCAGCTCTTGTGTTTTACTAACTCTGGAAAGAGAGTCCGCTGTCCCTCCTCTGCTTCCAGCAGAAGGGCTGAAGGTCCAGAGTGAGGCAATTACTCTGCTTTCCCTCTTAATTCCTCCCCTTAGGGGCAGTCCTTCCCGCTACACACAAATTAGTGCTGCTCGTTACTGGTACGGTACACTGCATGCCTTCATGGCTGAGAAAAGTCTTCCATGGGTGAGGTGATGAAAGGCTGTATTTTGAAGGCTTCAGGCCATTAATTACTACAGGTTTCATTTTTCTTGGAGGATGTACTCTACTAGTAACTCTTTGTCTTAATTCTTGAAGAACAGTGCCGTGGATTTTTATGCAGATGAGACTGTCTACCATACGCTGCAGAATACTCCAGAAAGCCAAGTGATGCATGCTGCTGCTGGCCAGCCAAAAGCAGGGAAAGGTGTGTAGAAAGAACATATCTTGATATGTATGTTATGTTACTTTAAAAAAAACCTCCTGGCAAATCATGCTTTCTTTTTTTCCTAATTTTTTTTACATTTAACAGGAAAAAATAAGTTAACATTTAATAGTAACTAGAATACAACTGCTAGTGTTCAATTCCTATCTGCTAAATCTCATAAGGTAAGATACATCTGTTACCACCGTATTCTGTCCTCTTCTTTAGTACATGGAAAAACAAACCAGAGATGTGTTTCACTCCAAATCATCTGGGATGAAGTCTGATGCAAAGAAGTAAATCTAGCTATCAATAACAACTTTATCCACCTTAATAACATTTTATTTCATGTGGTCCAACAAGGAGTGGTTTTCTTGATGGTTTTTCACGTACATGGATATTATTGGACCTGGTTTTATGAATTTCTTTGTTTATTTTTCAAATTACCTCTTAGGTTTTGTCACTTCCAGTGTGCATTTTTATAGCTATTTTTGTGCTCCTTTTGGTTGACTTTACTTGAGTGGATATCTGTTTTGCAAAGAACAGGTCGGGTGACATTGGTCATTCCAGTACTTCATTTGTTACTGCGTTCATTCTTTGTTTTTCGTTTGGGACTCAGCATCCTTTCTATGACTCTGCTAGATGAGATTTCCACAGCTTCCACTCTGAGCTGTTGTACCTACTTTTGACTGTGGGGTCTTTTTGAGTAGGTTCCTGGTTTTGCCACTTTTTGAAATCCCCTTCTCTCAACTTTAACCACATGGTGTCAGTTTTTGGTATCATCTCTTCCTATTGATGCTGAACACTGCGGTTTCTGTTGCTTAATAGCAACTACTACTACTACTACAAATTCCTTGGGATGATGGGAAGAGATTAGCCTCTCCTTTTAAGTTCTGTACTTCTAGTACTTGTAGTTCACCCTTGCAAATGAAAACTGTTCAATCCAGAAATGTTGCTTTCCTAAGTCTTACCCAGTGTTGCACTGGGGAATTTTACATGTCAGTATCTGAATTCACCTTTAGTTGTTACTGTTCTGTTAAACTTCATTTTCTGTTTCATATTTCTTTTACATTACTATATTATTATTCTTTTCCAGAAGGCATAAATTTCCAGATACAGCATAAATTTTCAGAATGACTGACTATTCTTATGATTTTTTTTGTGTCCTCTTAGGGTTTCTTTGTGTCCATGGCGATATTCCTGCCAGAAACTGTGATTTGGGTGACTATTTCCATTATGCCTACATAAATTTAGTCCTCCTGGTTTCTTATTGAGACTTGAGAGGTTTTCTGTATACTAGCAAGTAGTGTGACCCTTTAGGAATAGATCTGTAGATGAAACAATCAGTACTGAGGACACAAAGTCTGTGTTTAAAGTGTTTCGCAAGGGTTTATTTAGGGCAATCTCTAGGCTGGCCGCAAGTTCTGAAAGCTGCAGTGACTTACATATGCTTCTGCAAAGCATCTTTGAGTTAGGTTTCCTCTGAAAGGAGTCCAGTTCATGCATATCAAGACTGTTCCATGATCCGAACTAAAGCTCGGTGAGCGGAGACAATCAAGAGAGGTACTTCAGAAATGCATCTGAATTAGATACACCCAGAGAGAATTAAGCTGCTTCAGGACAATTCAGCACAGAAGTCTAATGCAGACACTCTGAACACCTTCTGGAGGAACCTGTCTCTCTCCAGCAACCACGTAAGAAACCAGCAGACACTATCCTGCTAGCTTAGACTGATGTTTAGGGCCTGCTAACGAACTTAGGCAGTAGCTTACGCAATGAGGGGCAGTGCAAAGATCTGTGAACTAACCCCAGCTCAAACTGGTGCATCCACATTGTGTAGCACTTTGGAGATAACAGCTGGGCTCTAGAAACATGGCTGCATTAACACATAAGAGCAAATAAGTCCTCTCAAACCAAGACATCAGCTAGAGATGATGTGTCTAGAAAGAAAAGCTTGGGCGGAAATGACAGCTGAAATAAGAGGACAGATAGCATGAAATCAGATGCTGCTGCAGACATGACTACACTATCATCTTCCAGCAGAGGCTCAGTCCGTCGTAGTGTGCAGATTTTCCCCTGATCTTATTTGTTCTACCATAGATTTATAGGATAATTCAGGTTGGAAGGGACTTAAGGAGGTCACCTTCTAAAGAAGTGTGTACTGGGACCAGGCAGTGTCCTTCACCAGTTTGCTTTTAAGCTCATCTTGATAATACTATATGTATTTCTAGTAGAATAGGTACTTCTAGTCACAGGCCAATTTTTATTTAGATAATGAAATTTTATTAGGTTTTTTGGAAAGTACCTCTGATTTCAGGCTCTTCTTCTTCCTAGTCTGACTGTCACTTCTCTCCTCTTTCCTTATCACCAGATGCAGAATTACTGTCATCCCTAACAGATGTCTTGGCTTGACCTCAGTGTTCCTTAGCAACTGTCACTTTTCCCCCGTTCCCAGTTTAAAATAGCCACGCAAGACAAGACTTTATGAACTTTAGGTGCAGCTGCTTGTTTCCACTTTGGCTAAAGTGGAAGCCGTTCTTCTGCAGAGACTCTGCTTTCTGCAAAATGTTCCTCTTTGTCTCATAATCTCAAATTCTTCCTCCTTATGGCAGCTTCGTGGTCACCCTTGGCTTTGTGAAAGGAACTAGAAGTACTTCAGAGAGAGGGATCCACAAGACCTAAGTGAAACTAAATAACCCTCACTAGTAAACTTAGGTTTGAGAGCTGAGCCTGTGGGGAGAAGCACTTGGTTAACTGACAAATATTGCAGTACTGAGCTTGCTTTATTCTCCATGGGAATGCAAGTTGAGACTTCTGCACATTTTTAGAAAACTACAGGGTACCAGAAGGTGTAGCTCCTTATTGACTAGGTGAGGTTTATGGTTCAAAACTAGCTTGCTCTTCCCGCTCACCCACTCACTCTTTCTTATATCAGAGACTACCCTGCATCCCAAAACAGTCCTGAAACACACCTGACAAAATTGAGTCATCTCAAAATCTTTGAGTTTGATTAAGCAGGGAAAGCATTTATTCAAAAACATTCAGATTGGCTCTCCTGAACCTCTTTCCTGCACTGTCTGAAGATGTAATTTCCTGCAGTGGGTTCCTTGACCCTGCATCTGCACAGCATGTGTCTGAAGACTGCTGAAAGTGGCTTCTGAGACCTACCACTACAGTGAAGCCACCAGATATTTGTCTTGATCCCCACATAACCTGCTTTTGAAGCTCTAATGACCAAATCCCTTTCTGTCACCACAGATCTGTACATGTTTCAGAACTGTTATCTCATTTGCTCTTGCTGTTCTTCCGTTGAATAGTTTATACTGATCTTTTAATTTGTGACAGGGTATGAGGTTCACTTACGCTTTTGCTTGTAAGATCCTTTCCAGAAAAAGACAACTGCTCATCTTTTAAAACAAGTACGGGTTCTGTTCTGACATTTTGTACTTATTTCTCAATAGGTAGAAAAAAACTTCGACTGTTTGAGTACCTCCATGAGTCTCTCTATGATCCAGCTATGGCAAACTGCATCCAGTGGGTGGATAAGCCCAATGGTGTCTTCCAGTTTGTCTCCAAAAACAAGGAGAAACTTGCAGAGCTGTGGGGAGAAAGAAAGGGAAACCGCAAGATCATGACATATCAGAAAATGGCCAGAGCACTGAGGAATTATGGAAGAACAGGTGAAATCATTAAAATTCGAAGGAAGTTGACATACCAGTTCAGTGCTGTTGTTTTACAGAGACTTGCTCCATCTTATTTCTTGGGAAAAGAAACAGTTTATCATCCGTACATTCAGTCTCATCAAGAATATCAGTGTGCAGATGACTGGATCAGTTACAATAATTACATGTATAACAATGGTTATGCATTACAGCATGCTAACAGCTAGACATATCTTTCATGTAAAGAGGCCTTTGTTAGCTAGTAATACTTTCCAGCACAGGAACTCTTCTCTGTACATAGCTTTTCCTTTAAGATATCATGCAAACACACGAAGAGGAGGGTTTTAAGAATTATATAGGCCTAGTATTGATCCTTTTGAAGTTAATGATAAATGGTCATTGACTACTGAAGAAAACCAGCAGCTGTAGGGCACATTCTATTCTCCATGGCAGGCATTAATCAGAGGAATTACTTCAGATTCAAGCTGGTATATCCAAGATCAGGATCAAGGCTTTTGTCTGTTAGTGGACATCAAAGATCCCATCCTGACAACAGTCTTTGGAAGTTTTATGCATATCCCCAACATTTCCAATCAGAATTTAGATGCTGTTGTACCATAGTGCATGTACTCCCTATCAGTTGCGTGCATGCGAATCAGAAAGGGAAGAGATTTGCCAACTGCGTGAAGCTACTGTCTGCTTTTTTCATCAATGTCCTTTATTAAGAGACATTTTCGGAGTGAATGCCTGGCTGAAAGATAGAGTCCACATGAAGGTGCACCTGTTGGCTAAGCTGTTAATCCTTAATCACTTAAATTAACACATCTTAGCACAGATCCTGACATATGGTATTAGGATTGCCAGGTGCGCTTTTCACTGTTGGCAGTGGATTCATTGGGAAAGTGACCATACCATGAGAGGGTTAGTAACGCATCATGCTTTTCATGAAGTTATTTACAGTTCTTCTGCCACTAATATGAGAAGCTGCAATTTTGTCCAGCAGTTCTGTACTCACCTAACGAACATAGCTTTGTTATTTATTTTTGGAGTTATAACTTTATACATATAAATACAATTTCACTTGTCCAGCTCTTTTTCTACATGGGAATGCAGTGGAAAGACTCAGTGATTTTACACTCTCTTCATGGGGAAGAAGGACTAAATTTAGGTAAAAAGAGAGGGCTAGCCCCTTATGCCAGGATGGTACCTATAAATCTACTTCTTCTCATGCTTGATCAACTTGTATCATCATATGAGTTGTCTATTGTGCCACAATACTTTCATTCAACTGCATTCAATTCCAAGTTCTGCATTTTGCTTCAAGTGAGTGCAGGCCCAGATATTAATAAAGACAAAATTAATTTCTGTGGAGAGATATAAATAGTGGCCTGATATGTTTGATGAAATTCACTTACTTTGATAGCTGCCCCTTGCTCTAACTCCTGCTTACTTGTACAAGGGTATAATTTTATGTAATAGACACAATGCAACACACTCCGCTCAAGCAAAATTCAAGGTTTTGAGTTAGCACTTTGGTAAGATGAAAGATGTGTACCCTTAGAAACCTGAAGCATGCTAAATAGCACTAAAACCAGACCCAGATTTTAAGCCAGTAAAATAAGGTCATAACTGTTAATATGTTAATATTTCATTTTGAGTGTAGTGTCCTGTAAAATGTAAACATTACTACAAAATAGACACAAGAATGCCTCTGGTCTTCTAGAACTGAATCTGGTTCCTTCTGTAGCACTGAATACAGTGGGAGTTTAACTCTTACAAAGGACTACGGTCTTTCAGTCGGGATGCCTTCACTATGTGAGCACATATGTAAATACGACACTTCAAATGTCATAATGTACATAAATTTGCCAAGAAACTGCACAGTTTAGTTACTCCTCACCTGTCACCCATTGCACGCTGACTTTATGTTATTTACAAGGCTGGTAACATACACTGGGTTAAGAGTCTGCTTTGTGCAAAGTGCTTCCTTAATCAATATGTTTGGATTCACTTTCTTCAGCCTCATCTACTTGTTAAGGAAATAAATACTCATTCAGATTCTGTGTTACCTTTTTACCTTAGGTATAAACATTAGCATTTGCTTCCTATAAAGCTAGTAACCAGGTGAGATGTTACAGCTGCAGCTGGGAGAACAGTATGGAGATGAAAGAGAAGAGCATAAGGCGTAAGAACTGAAGGAAATTCAGTCAGGAAAGAAATGAAGGAATCATATCTGTGGATGGGAAGAGGCAGATTTCAACTACAGGAGTAACCATGGGGACTGACAGTGTTAGAAAGAGACTTATTTGAAAAAACCTAGCCCCCTCCCTTTCTACCTCCTCGATCAAATGTACCTGGAGAGATTTTAGAAGCTCCTACTGTAGTTCTGTGGCTATACAGAAGGATATTTAACTGCGAAATGCACTGATATTGAGTTTACATACAGAAAAGATTCTTGACTGTTAGCAACACTTTAACCTAGCAAAGACAGGTTAAATCATAAGCAAAAGCACACGGTTACCAAATATGTGAAGAGCAGACTTAGACTTACTGAGGTCTGAAGTAAGGTGTAGCTGGTTTTAACTGTGCAAGTATTTAACCACTGAAACAACACACCAAAGGATGTGCTGGATTCATTGTTTCTCAACGTCTTTAACCCAAGACCATATCCATTTCTAAGATGTACAGTACTGCAATAAAGTCACGGTAAAGTCATAGCCGTACCACAAGACACATGACTGCATGTAGGAAATTGAACTCCTGCTAGTCTCAGTATTTACAGGATCTTGTGGTGTAATTCCATGTAGGAAATTAAAGGCTACATGTGGACATCTAAACAGAACTGAGGTGGGTGCTTGTAAGGCATTTTTATTCCCAGTGCAGTCCCCTGTGCACCTCACCCTCCACCACTGTCCTCCCACCCTCAGCCTCTGTGTGGCATCTCCTCCCTCCCATCTACACAGGTTTGCACACAAGATGTGATGGTGCCAAGCACCCAGGGGAAACATGAGAGGCAGCTCCCAAGACAGCAGCTTTATCCCAAATACGTATCTCTTGATAACTGGCCATTGCTGCCATTGCTGACTTCACCTTTGTCCCTCTCCTGTCTCCTTTTGCGTCTATTACATAAAATTACCTCCCCCAGTGGCCAAATTGGGCCAGAAAGCAATCTGCCTGCCCACCCATCTGCCCATATTTCACACTCACCTCTGACTTAGAGGCTGCATCTTGCCTCAGAAGAGGCTGGGATAGGGCCTAGGGGTGGGGAAAGAAGCTGGGCTCCTTCCAGCTCCCACACCCAGTATGGATATCCCAGTCTGAGCAAGGTGCCCCATACTGAAGTCCTGCATTTAACTAATACTGTGCCTCATGATGCTTAAGGCACTTAATGAGGACATGAATCTTTCAGAGTGAAGTATGCCTCTGAAGGGACGGCAGAAATCCTCTCGCACAGGTATAGCTAGAAACGTAGACAGTCTCCTTGCTCGTCCCTTGTGCCGACTTTGCAGCCTGGTTTCTGTTCAGACATGGCAGACAAGATCAGAGAGTCCCAGGCGAGCGCTGGGCTGGTGCCTGTCCCCAACACACAGTTCTTGTTTGCTCAAGTGACCGCAGGTAGGGTACCATGCCTTGTATATCTGCTGTAGCTTCAGCATTGTCCTCTGATGGAAGGTCCCTGTGCTACAGGCCAGGATGGCATGAAGTGGGGTTGCACCTTGGCGGAAAGAGCTTTGCCTCTTTGGCACGGGGGTGGTCTGGGCCCACAAGATGGCACTAACAGACAGCTTTTCACACTGAATTTGTGACGCCTGCAGGCCTCTAGGTCATTTTCTTCTCTGCACGCCCCTTTTGTTTTGTTTTGGTTTCCCCCATGCTTAATTTTTTTCATCTTCGTGCACAGCGCTGCTGCAGATGTGGCAGAAGCAACACCTTTCCTTTTGAAGTTATTACCAGGCCAGTTCCATCTGTGGCAGATACAGAAAATATCGTGACCAAGATGATGATATGAAACCCACAAATTAAAGCAGATACATTATGTCAGCAGATCCACAACTCTTGTGTCGACTACCCTGGACAAGAGTCAGTTTTACAGCTGCAGCCTAGTGTCTTCTCCAAAAGAAGTGTGGCTGCAGTGGCTTCCAACATTGCTGAGGGTGGTGCATGTAGAAAAAATAAAGCTGATCTTTCAGATTTAGACTTCTGAATTCCTATAAGCAGGAATTACATCAACAGCCTTACAGATTCTGTGATGGAGGCAGAACTAGAGCATCTTTGTAACATGTTTTATCTATCCCACCTTGCCTGGTCTATGCCATACTTACATGTATATATCCTGTTCAGCAGACCAAAAGCAGGAGACATTCTAAGCTTCCAGCTGAGAAATTATTTGATTTGATTTCACTTGATTTGAATTTGACTCCAGTGAAACTTTTCCCTTTGGTAGCACTTTGAGCACACATCAAGTACCTGCCTCCACCTTGTCAGACACTTAGCAGATGTGCATCCTGGTGGCAGATGGGTCAGACTGCCCAAGTGCAGATGGATGTTGTCTCATGGAGAGCACTGGGTCACCAATTCCTATTTTTTACAAGCTGAGGTCTTCTCCTGTCACATGACAGAGCTGCATGTGTGGGTTTACCATTAGTACATTGCTTAGTGAGTATAAAAAGGACGGAAAATACTAGAAACATTGGTGCGCTCTTTTGCAAGAAACGCCTCCATGGATTGTTTTCTAAAAAGTATCCTGAGTGCCAGATGTAAACAAAATTATGTCATCTTCTTTGGTTAACGAGAGCTGCCCTTCCATTCTTGGCAGCATCTAAACAACCATAGCTAATTGCCTAACAGATAAACAACTGCTAACACTAACTGGTGTATCAGAGTAACACTGGAGCTCAAGTTGGGTGTTCAGGTTGTTTTGTGGTTATGTTTCATTGACCTTGGCAATTTTCCTAGTTTCCAGACTTTCTTTTATGAAGAAGGTCAAGGCAAACTCCCAGATTCTCTCTAAACTGCAGGAGCAGATTCCTACTTCTGTGCACAAGCTGAGGGCAATGACATTGCATGTGCCTGCTGCTGTCTGCGTGAACAGATTCACTTGAGAGACTGGAGACAGTCTGAGACCATAAAACAAAATTTGTATTTTAAATCTTTTTCGGACAGTGGTTTTCAGTTTTGCTTTCAGTCAGGTTTACAAAGATGCTGCATTTCAGACTGAAACATTTCCTGGAATACTCCATTAGACAATGTGATTAAAGCCTTGCAAGTATCACAGAAGACCTGGAAAACTGCATAGTCAGTGCACTATGTAGAGAAATCCCTTGTTGATAGTGGCAGCAGAGGGCGTTTGCCAAAATGCATTGTTCTCTTGGGTTTTTTAGGTCCAGCAGAGCTCCCTCTGAGTTACTAACTGGCCTTCTGCAAGTGGTACTTCACTATTTACCTGTGTGAGGACCTCTGCTGAAATCTACCACTGTTTTAGAGCCTCATTTCATCCAACTTCTAGCTGTCTTACCTGCTGACATGCTGTGAATTTCATGTGGCCTATTTTGGACCAAAACCTGGCAGCAGTACTTGAACTCACCATTGGTTTATTCAAAAGAGCCCTAGACCTCTACCACCACAGTGCATCACCAGCAACACAGTGCCTCTCTTATCATATGACTGTCTTATCATACCAACTTCGCCAGGAGATTTCAAAGGGCTCTGTAAAAGTACCATTATCCCCATTGTATCTGCAAGTAGAGCAGAGCACACGTGAGGTATGGTCAGATGCCCGCGGACTCAACGGCAGGTGAGGAGAATGCCCTGAGCCTGTCCTGCAGCCAACAGCCAGACCCACCTTGCGCCGGTCCAGTTTCCTGCTGTTTCTGAGGCATCAAAAGAAATAAGTAAAGTAATTAACAGAATCTAATTCATGCACTGAAAATGCCCAGAAGAGAAGTGAGCAGTGCTCCACCGACACATAGGGCACACCTGGAGGCAACACAAGCTTTTCATATTACTCAACAGCACACCTGAGATTTGAAATGTGGGATGCGCTAGCGCGGAAGGGCAGTCCTGAAGCAGATGGGCACCTTTTTGCCTGAGCAGAGTACTTCTTTTGCTTTTTTCTGGTGAAGGAAATTGGATATAACAGTCAGGAGCTTCAAGGCAGAGAGCCTTGGTGCTGGGCATACATTTTAAAATACCGCTCTCCCAAGGCAATATAGTACCTAAGAGGCACCAGCCACCTTGTTAGGAAGTTGCACGTTGAACAGTCAGTGTTGATACAATGGATTATAAGGTGAATTACAGTGCAACCAGGCTGTATTAGCAAGATGCCATCAAACTGCATGCAGAGTGTAAACTGATGGATGGAAAAGTAAATTCCTTATTTGACATTCCAGAAACACATACCCTGAGCCGAGAGTTCAAGAACCACTATGAAATAAAAAGACAGACAGCTGGTTGTTTGTCATGATATCTCTGTGTAGAATTAGAGGCATTAATTACAGATGGGGAATATTAATGACACTTTGAAGTGGAATGTAGCTAATCATTACGGTACTATCTCCAAGCAGAGGGCTGGTGCAGCCATATAGTATTTTCTTCCAGAGGAAATGAAAACTCAGCAAATCTATTTGGAGTACTAGCAGCGTGTCATAGTCCAAGGGTCTAGGTTGACTTTTCTGCCTCATTAGAGCAGAATTCACTAACAATTAGAAGACACAATCCTTTACAGATTTGTCTAAGCCCATTAGTCTTGTTGAGATCCAGAAAGCACAGGAGATGGCTTAAAAATCATGAGACTGACTTAAAAATAATATTATTTTAATGATTTGATTTGCCTTCTGGTTTTTAACCTTGATTTCAGGTTTCCAGTCTGCACCCAGCAATGTTGAGGCTAATGCTCTTTTCACAAAAAAAGAGCCAAAGACTGGGGGAGCTGAGGTTGTTGGAAAAGCAGCACGTCTGGAGAGGTGCAGAATAGTGAGGAAAACTCCATCTTCTGTACAAGCAGCAACTTGCTTCATCATAGAGGCAAACCCATCCACTGTAAGTGGTTAGTGGCTTGCAGACAGAGACGAAGGAAAAAGGGTGCAGCAGCGAGATGGCCTCTGGCCACGGGCAGACTGTGCGATCACATGGGCAGCCACATCTTCACCCAGTTCCTACTGCTCTCAGTTTCCTCTTGGCTGGTTTTAGGCAACTGGATTACTTTGGACCTCCGAGGTCTGCGGAACCTCTCAGTCTTCATAGGCTAAGGCAAAGGATTTAGACAGCATTTCGGCATGCTGGGGCAAAATGCAGAGAGTCTAATTGTCCATTCCACTGGTTTAGCAGTCCACAGCATATAAACCAGATGAGAATCAAGCTTAAACATCTCAGAAGGCCTTGGAAGGTCTGAGCATCTCACTAAGCAGTCCTGAGGAAAACTAGTTGTCAGTTGGTGTCACTGAGATTATGCTGTGTCTTGTGAAAGGGACACTGAAAACGGAAAGTGCTAGGTTGGCTACAGAGCATCAGGGCCCCAAGTGCACGTCCCCCTCTCCCATGGGTTTGGCTGTCTGGGCTCAGGGCCAGGTTTGATAAACAGCTGTCTGGCCTTGAAACTGTTGTGAAGAAAGAGCTGTTTGAGAAGGGGCTGAAAGAAGCCTCAGTAAGGGCTCTCCCCCTTTGCTTGAGAACTGCATTGAAGCTGACTTGGACCCTGCCTGAGCTGTGCTGCATCCATGCCCTGCCTGGCCATGTATTTTGTTGATCCAGACCCTCACCCTGACCCATGGACTGACTTTGTGACCTTACCTCAGACCTTACTCATCACTACGGACTGGTCTGGCAGTCACTGGACGGTGTCTGACCTGGTTACTGCCACCAAACCGGTTCTGCTTGCCTTGGTTGGGTGCTGCAAGACTGCGTCCTTGTCAGCGAGGTCTCTGCCTGGTCCACCTTGTTACGCTCAGCATCCTGCTCCCTTTGCCTTGCGGAGCGGCTTGCCCTTGCTGCTCACAGACACAAAGGCAGCTGAGACGCAAGTTGTTAACATTTTCAGTCCGAAAGAATGAATGACACTACCAAGTCCTGGGAAGTGTGATGAAACACAATATCAAATGGAATTACTTGAAAATAGTATCGGATTGGTCCTTCAGAGTATTGTTTGGCATCTGGGAAGCATTTAATTCTCTCTCTGACCTCTGCACAAAAAAAGCCACCTCTTACGTAGCTCTTGTCTACAGAGGGAAGGTCTCTTATTATGTGCTAAACTGTGAATTTAAACCAACGCTGTTACACCAATATTCCCCTCTCCTCATGTGAGTTCTTTTGACTTGTGGGTCTCTGCCAAATCCACACTTACTCTGAAATAAGCATCATGCGTCTCTGCCAAATCCACACGTACTCTGGAATAAGCATTACACAAGTACAGTTGCCAGTGGTATAAGTAAGTGGTAGCACTTCCTTATCTGGACTAAGCAAAGAGATGTTTTAATGAAACAGCTCTGCAGGATTTGGACTGTTGCAGGCTGCAAGTAACTGGAAACATAAGTCTTTCTGCTTTCTGTATTGATTTCTCCCAGATACAGCATGCTTTAATTTCCAGTGTGCGTCTGTCAGTTTGATTTCTTCTCATGTTTTGGAGTCCCCGGGTAGCTGTAATTCACCCCTTGGCTTGCCCTCTGACATGGTGAGGACAGCAGCACATAATCAATGGCAGGCTTGCTCCTATTAATCTTGTTCAGTAAGGGCCTGATCCTCTTTCTGCGAAGGGCAAGAGGACAGTTCACACCGACCTCAGTGTAGTCAGGAGAGTGCCCCAAACACTAATGGCTTCAGCAGCAGGTGTTCCAGGGAACCGACATCAATCTTCCTTTTTGTGGAGATTAAGACTTTTGCCACCCTGTGCTGGGCTGGAAGTCAAATACCCGTGCAATCTGACTCCCCAGAATTAGGTGTGAAAGGTGTTGCCACGCAAAGCTCTCCATTCATTTTAATTACTAGAAAAATGAGCAACTAGCCTGCTTGAAAAATGAACACCTTTGAAAGTGCTCACAATTACCTTAAACTCTTACATTTAATAATCTTTCGAGGTTGGAAGGAAGAAGCGCTATATACCATGAGGAAAGTAAATGTCTTACTTTCCAGTGGCAAAAATCTCCCTTTCTTATGTGTCTCAGGCCTGGAACCAGGTACAGATGAGGGGTTTGGGTCAGAGAAACGACCATTTCCTCAGCCTGAGGCTTGGGCCTGGAAGCAGAGAAGCCCTCATTTCAGAGTCTCACTCTGCCGAGACTGCGAACTACCTGCACTGGGACTGGACATGAACACAAGCCTTTGTACTACTATGTCATAGCTAATTTTTTAACAACAGCTGTTCAAAGATATTCAGAGGCCTGGAATGCTGCAGTACTTCCTGAGAAGGTGGATTAAGCTCCAGCCATACAGGGGTTTCGGTCTGTAAAGTCTTAATTTTGTATCGTGTAAAATTCATGTAAGTCCTCCTAGGCCCAGGGCTGTACAGCGGACACCCGTGGAGTGGGCTAAATGCAGTCCAGCTAGTCAGAAGCTCAAGAAATAAGCAAGTTATACAATTACACAACCAAACGTAATTCATTGCTTGTAAATTTCCAAACAGTTAGGGGCATACATATGTGCATAACTCAGTCATTCAATGTCTAGCTTTTAAAGTTTTCATCTATTTGGAACATTTATGTTGCATAATGCAGAACATACATACACATGCACATAAAAGTTTATATACACAAGTGGGCACCAACATAGTAAATATTTAGATTTTCTGTATAGACTGAAAAAGAAAGAGAAGAAGGCATGGGCTATTTGAACTCCTTCGATGCCTTTGTTATGGTATATGATAGTTGCTGGTTGATTGTTGATGCAAGTGGTTCAGCAGACAGGTAAACTGTAGCTCATGAAACTACCATTCATGTCATGTTTCCCTTTGAAAATGAGCCTATTTTTAAACATTTGTATGATTTATGCCTGTTTGACAGTATCAATTTTTAATTTCAAGGTAGCGAGAGGTGTGAGTGGCTGTAGAGACACAGCAATTTGCTTGCAGCTATTCATTACAACTTCTAGTAGTATTCAGAGCTGTTATTGTATTTTAATTGTTTTGCGGCCTTTGCATTATAAAACAGAAAGAGTTAAGCAACTGAACTTTATTTGTGTAACTGTACTGTTGCTAGTACTTGATGATAGATGAATAAACACTTTGTAGAGCAGTTTGAAATAAAGCAGTATGTAATTAGATATTTGCCTAAAAGTGGAAGAGAGTGCTACTTCGTATTGGTTGGAAATAATTTTACTCAGATGCAGGACAGAAGGGATCTTTTTAGTGAACACATATAAAGAAACCACACATATCGTATCATCTTGTAGATAAAATATCTGAATAAAATTTGTGTTTTCGTATTTATTTCCCAATTCAAACATAGGTAAATAGTCAAATTTTTTGCAGTGACTTAGCATCCCATTGGGAAATCCAGTTTAGTTCCTGTTCCCCTAGACCGTGCGTCACCCCAAAGTGACTCTGCTCACCCACCTCCACAGGGAGAGGTCTCACCCTATCCCAGGTTTGCCAGAGGTGGGAAGGTATCTGCGAGTTTTAAAGGTCCGAGTGGCGCTGAGACACGCTATGTTGGGGACAAGGTGAGCTGAACCCCAAAATGCATCTTAATGACTTTTGTTCAGACACTAAAAGTTAAAATAGAAGTGAGAGTTTGCTCCAGTTAATTAAGTGTTTTGTAGGCACCAAAATATTAGTCCAGGGTGTGTTTTGGGAAAAAATACCTGGGGTGGTAAATACCCTGCTGTGCTTCATGCACCTGCCTGTGAGGGTAAAGTCCCCCCCACCCTGAGCTGCCAGGCGGCGGACGCAGAACTGGGAGTGGGGAAAGGCTCCGAGATCCCCAGCAGCACTGTCAGGGCTGTCAGGGCGGCCTGGTGGGGTCAGTCCCTGCAGGTTAGGGTGCAAATGTACAGGCATTTTTCAGTGGTTTTTTTTCTGCGTCAGCAGCTGTGACTGCATTTTCATGTTGCAACCAACTCTCATGACAGGTATTGCAGAAACTGCCAGGCCGGGCCGCTTCAGTTCCTTGTTTCCAGCAACGGCCCACGCCCAGAGCGCGGGGAAAGGTGCAAGAAAGTCTGGCAGTCGCTGATGGTGAGGATAGCCTGCCTCTCATGGCCGTCTCTTCTTTGGTGCTATTTGGTAGCTGTGGCATTGCAGGAGGGTTGAAGTTCTTTCCCAGTCCTGGAGGAGTTACAAGTATTTCATCAGAGTATTTCATAAAGAGGCATGCAAAGGCTTCATATACTGCTTTGATCATGATCTGAATACTCCCAGTTGAATTCTCTTGTTATGACTAGTCTGGCCTAGGAGTCACAAAATGGCATTTCAAATTCCAAAAGGTGGTGTTGTTTGGTCTGCTCCATTTAAGGACGAGCACACTGTGAAGTCTGTGTTCGGACCCACCTCCCTTGTACTCCGTGAGAGTGAGGGGTATTGAAAATTGGTGTTTGCATTTGACCCTCTCTTCAGCTTGATGTCACCGTGGAGCACTCTTTTGTATGGGGGTATTTATTACTGTTTGGTTTTCACCCTTTTTCTCTCTTGCCCTGTACTCACATATGTCATGCTCCTAATACCTTGCAAATATACTCACTAGGTAACAGAGAAACAATGCAGGCTCCTGCCAGTTGTCAATCATATGATCAAAGAGCACAGCACTGTATGTCCCAGATCAGTGATGAATTTACATCCAGTCTTGTCTGGCACTTTCTTACTCTGGATATTAGAGAGAGTATTTAGATGTGAAAAACTGGAACCAGAGAGACTTTCCCACAAACTTATGAGCTTAAGTCCTTCACAGGTTGCTGCAGAGTTGTGGTTTTTTTGTCCTGAGCCAGGTAGAAGCAATGTCACCTTCACCACTTTATCCTGCATGTGACTTCAGTTGATCTTGACGCACAGCCAAGACGCTGAGTGCTAGCTTTATGATTCAAGCTCTGGCATGCTGAAGACGGGAACAAAAATGTAAGACTTCAGATTACACTTTGGCAAGGTCTGTAAAATTCAGCACTAAACCCCTTTAAATCCTTTTGGTTAAAGCTTCATTTTTTTAAAAGGTTAATGATCATTTGATCTTCAGAATGAGTTGCTGCTGCAAATAAGAAGCATAAATTAGATCACAGTAGAGCTAATAATTTTTCTTTCATGATCTTTGTATGCAATTTAAGCTTTAGCTTTAAAAGATTGTTTTACTCACATGGATAGAAGACTTGCTCTGCTTTCCTCTTTAGGAAAAGGGTTGAGATGCCAGCTAATTGATAAGTCCTGCTTGTAGTGAGTTGAGAGCTCCATTACAAGCCATTCTTCAGTGACCTTGGTTTTAATGTATTTCCAATATGTAGGACAGAGAAGATGCAAACAGTGCTCCCTCATTTTGCTGAAGTTTTATTTCAGAGGTTTGGGGACACAAACAACTAAGGGAAGAAAAGATTCCTCTTTTGGTATAAAGCAATTTTTGCAGTGTTATAGCTATGCCCATGAGCTCATGTCTATGGCATTCCTATAAGGAACCTTAGGCTAATGTGTGCTCAGCTCACTGTACTGTTAACGTTATTCCTAACAGCTTTCCCTTCACCCTTTTCCCTCGTCTCTGGTCATCTCCCATGCTTTCACCTATTCCAGTCCCATGTCCCCATCCCCCAACACTTGTTAAGTCCTCTCTCTGCAGTCCTCCCAAAAGCTCCTAGTCTCACTGTCTACCAGCCTTCAACGCTATCAGTTCATGTTTGACATTGGGTGGACCTAGACAAAGTTTTAGCATGCCTTTTATCCAGGACAGCTCAGTGTTCAGTGTACTAGCAATGCTAACATACCAGCTTTTCACTTTTCCAGTAACTGCATCACATATCTGTCTGTAAGGTATACCTCATCTGTTTCCTCTTGCTAGACATGAATGTTTTATAGCTTTGTATAGAAATTTTTCAGCAATAAAAATAGAAACACTGATGTCAGCTCTTGATAAGTAACTCATATCAAATCACATCCCACTGGTAATCTGGCATAGCTCTTTCTTGCAAAAGTATTATGTGAATGGATGCCCAAAATAACATTTGGTGTTATTAGGCGTATCAAGGTCTCATCTGTAATAACAATAACTACTGAAAATCCTGCAGGAATAAAAGACATGATGGTTCTTATATAAAAAACTTGTGAGTTTCTTTTTAATTTCGTTGTGTGATATGACTTACTGGGATTATTCCAACCTCATCATTAAATGTCATCAATGATAACATAAACTTCAGAAAAACTAACCCTCATGAAGGTTTTCAGGTCTTTTCTCCAGTTATAAAAATTATATGAGTCATGTCACAAATGCTGAGATAAAGTAAAAATTGCGTTACTTTCTTTCATAGTTCCTCTGTAAGTTTTCCCTGAAACCGTTACATCTGCCACTTAAAAGTCAGCATTGACCACTGTGGTATCAGATATGTTAGCATGGAAGATTCAATTTAGTTGTTAGGAAAAATTTTGGGGGTGTGAGGGCAATGAAGCAATGCAATACATCTCTAGGGAAGGTACACATTCTTCAGCCCTGGAGGTGTTTGTGGTCAGGTTAGAAAAAAAACGGGAATCATACTAGGGTAGGTGACCTTGCCTTAGCATAGGGGCTGCATGAAACAATCTTTTGAGATTTCTTCTAGCCCTATTTTCTTACAATTTTATGTTATAGCATTTCCTACTATAAATATTTTATAGGAGTGTAAATAGTAATTAGTAATTGCAGGATAGGAGCTGTCAATAACCATTGAAACCTCTAGGTACAAGAGAAATAGTGTCAAAACCTGTGAAAAGACTGAAATAAATTACTGCTGTAGCTGACTCAATTGAAATGAAATGAAATCCAGCCAAAGCAAGCTGAAACAAAATTCTGAGGAGACCATTAGAAACTTACTGATGCTCTTGTTCATATCTAAACACCCACTGATACATATGTATATATACATACAACATATGTACATATAGATAGGGATCTTTATTTGGGCTGGATGTAAGGGCACAATTATATGACCGTAGGTCATGTGAGTCACCTTTGAGACTAACTTGACTGTCAGATAATAGGCTGGAGAAATGAATATTTGGGTAATGCTGGTTCTGTCCTCAAAATACGCTAAGGCCCTGCTCTACTTAGCTGTGCAATACATGTAAGAGAAGGCTCTGTTAAGTCTGGCAAGGCTCTAACTGCTTAGGCACAGTTGAGAACCAGCTGGGGATGAAGGCTGAGTCATTTGGGAAGGCATTGCTAGGCTGAAGCTAAGAAAGCAACCTGATCCTACTTGAATTTGACAATTTAATTTCCATCATTGGTCTCTGGAAGTGACAATGTGCTGAGAATGAAGGATTCTGCTGCTCAGAAATTATTAAGTAAGCCTTGGTAGAGAGGGGAAATGCAACATACCTGTGTGGTTCACAGCTCTTTCTTAATCAAGTGCTTGCAAGATTTCTTAGAAGGGGCAAAACCTGCACGATTTTTGCCAGGTTACTGTTGTTTTGGCTTCACTCCTGGTTTCTGCAATAAAATCTCCATCCAGGAACAATTATTCAGTGTTCACCACAGCCTCGAGCCTCAACTGTCGCTCTCAATTCTGATTAAGTCGCAAGTCCTGCTCTAAAACTGCTAAGCAAAGAAAGCAATTGTATGTTCACAGCAGAGCAGAGAGTATGAACTTTCCTTCACATACCGTTACGTGTGTTACAGCTGTGACAGCTACTCACACTGTGGTTCTGCGTTAAATGTAAGACAGAGGGCACTATCCTGCAGTTACTCTAGTCAACATACTCATTCCCTCAGAAAGTCATTAAAACTGATTTTGCGCAGGATTCTCCGCATGGAAGTAAAACCAGCGCTTGAAGCAACCCAGGTGGAAATGCTTCCGAGAGGACACATTCTTGGAGTTTTGTGCAGCTCTGCACAGTGCCCACAGAAATAACAGGATAAAATTTGTAGTGCTAGCAAGGATTAAATTCTCTGTGCCAGACACAGCCATTTTTAGAAGCTTATCCTTTGATTTCTTGTCTTCTTTTTTTTAATAATAAAGGGCAAAGAAATTGATAGGCAGCAGCTAGCGCAGGACTATGCCTCATCAGGCAGTCTCTATGTATTAGATTTCTGTATCCAAATTCATAAGCAATGATGACATTTCAAGAGGTTTTCTAGAATTTCCATAACCTTTCTCTCTGGATCTGCTGTGTATGCTAACAGAGACATGAGTATGTGCACTATAACACCAGCATGGCTGTTGTCCTGAAATTTTGCCCATGGTCCCATCCGTCTAGCCATTAGAGGTATCCAGAAATCCTAGATAAATATATAAAGCACTCAGAACCTATCTGGGCAAAATTATTAGAGCAAATAGGTTGTGTCAGAGAAACCACAGATACATGAGAACCCAGTTGCTGAGGAAGTCTTATTAAAATGTATTGAACCTTGATCCTGCACGTGCAATTACCTCGCGTTGCTAGAAGGGAGAGAGCAAAGCAGAGCACAGCAAAGAGAATAGCAACCTCCCGGCGGCCTGCTGTCTGCATGGCTTTGTGTGAGGCATGAAGCTATACCACAGCAAATAGATAAAGCTTTGTTTGACGAGAGTTGGGAGGGGAAAAATTAGCCAGCCCATGGGTGAGCTATGGTGGCAGCTGAGGCCAGAACATTCCTTTTCAATTGAATTTTCCTGGCATGCAACTTCTAATGTGTTCTCCTCTAGAACTGTAAGAAAAATCAAAGTGGTTTTAATATCTTCCAACATGAAAAAAAGAGGAGGCATTACCATGCCATTCCATTGCTTTATTGGCTTATGGAAAGAAATAAAGAAGAATTTCTTTTGATCCCACACAAGAAGAACCATGTCTGTTTCTCATTTTGAATTCAAAACTCATGCACAAGGAAAAGAAAACTAAACTTGTCATAGCTCTGTCCAAGCCCCAAACGTGTAGAAGCACACACATAATGCCTGATTTTACCAAGAAATGCTTCCCACTGGCCCCATCCCACAGAGAGAGGCGTGTAGGCGGTCTGTTCTGATGTAGTTTTGAGTCGCTTCAGTAATGCTATGGGTTTATCGCAATAGAAATTTTGGTGTGAACTTTGCACCCCATAGGTGTAATTCATTAGTAAATTGCACACTGATTTCATCTCTTGAGACACTGAATATTGAGTTTCTTTTTCTTTTGAGTTCTTCTAAGTGTGCTCCTTCAATGTAGCTCATCTCAACAGCCTGCAGTCAGCATCTCAAACAAATCAGTAAGCATGAAGGTGTGTGTTTATACGCAAGAGCATGTGTGAGAGAGGGAAAATAAGGGACAGAGAAGGGAAGGGAGAAAGAGAAAGAGAAAGAGAAAAGGAGAGAGAAAGAGAAAAGAAGAAGGGGAGGGAGAGGTCTGAAAGAGAGAAATTGAGAAATAGAAAGGAATAGAGGGAAAGAGGGAAAGAAAGAAAGAAAGATAGAAATGTCAAGTGGGAGGGTCTGCTGTCTTACTATGTCTATCCTGTGTTTGTTTTCTGAACTATGTTGAGCAAAACCTATTTTACCTTATTGTAAAGAAGCACCTGGGTAAAAGGATACCATTCTGAGAAGTACGAGGACTTTCTGCACGGACACAGTATGCATGTAAAGTGCTTGCTCGTCACTTTATTGAATTCTTATCCAGGCATTATTTAAACTGTTTCCATATGGCAGAGGTCTTTTTTATAAAAACCCACCCACTCAGATACCATATTAAAAAAGGCTATCAGATTTCTTTGGCATTGTCTGATTCACAAATCCCTCTTGGCTTTAATCCAATAGGTTTGTCTGCTCTATCCATCTAAAAATAGATGATCCTCTCAGGTTTTGCTAATATTTTACCTGGAATTGAAGTCAGGCTGCCAGAGCTAGTGTTACCCGATTCTCTCTTTAGTCTTTTTAAGGATCACAACATTTCTGTTCTTTCACTTTGTCTCTTTTCCAACTTCTGACATTTACAGAAACTTAAGCATTCTTCTGAACATGTGTAGAAGTATCAAGGTTGCTAGAATAATTGTTTCCTACCACCTTTCTAATAAGAGGTTTGGCTTCTTTATTTCATTATTGTACCTTTGTGAGAATTAGAGTTGAAGAATTCTAAATCTCTTGTTGCTGTTATCCTCTGGCATCAGCGCTGTGCTGTCCTCCTCTACAGATCAGCAAAAAGCTTTTCCTGTTTTCCAGCTGCTGTGTAATGTAGGAGTTTCCATCTTTTTTCTCCCTTTCTCTTTTTTTTGAT
Source organism: Sagittarius serpentarius (assembly GCA_034782735.1). Lineage (NCBI taxonomy): Eukaryota > Metazoa > Chordata > Aves > Accipitriformes > Sagittariidae > Sagittarius > Sagittarius serpentarius. The sequence continues at coordinate 22,134,553 of JAVKLA010000024.1, forward strand.
GTGACTGGACTGGACTGTAACTTTCGGGCACAGCTCTGAGGAACAGGTGGTGGATAAGCTGGGCTAGGACAGGAGTGAGCTGGTGGTCTGAGTTGGAGGCAAACCGCTGAGCAGGAGGATCCTTCTTGCATCATCCTTGCTTCCAGGAGTTACGGAGAAGAGGGGAGTAATTTGTTGCTAATCTTCTTTCTCACGCTAGCTTAGCCACTCTGCACGGCAGACAGTGGTGAGGGGACAGAGCCAACCATTGCCTGTCTCTTACTCACCAGCTCCAAGTCGGCCCTATTGAAGTCTGCTATCTGAATCCATGGACCCAACTGCCCCTGCTGTGTGGAAAAGGTTTCTCATTTCTCTGTGCAGATATTTAATCTGAATTAGACAGTAAGAGAAGTGTCTAGTTTAGCTAAGTGCCAAAGCTGCAGCGATTATTCAAATCTTGTCAAAGCCTCTTGGCTGGAGTTACCATGAAACCTCTCATGAAACAGTCAATTTGTGGTTTTGGCATGGTGTGTGCTTATAGCTTCTAGCAGGGAGGACAGAAACAGCTACCCTTCCTCCAGAGCTCTGGCCATAGCCAGCAGTGGGGAATCCAGGGAAAAATAAAAATTAAAAAGACCTTTAAAACAGAATGCAGGAAAGCCAAGGGGTGCTGCAAAGTTTGAATCCATTCCTATTTTATCTGACTTCAGATATATCCCCTCTGATTTCTCCACTTCCAAGAGCACAGTGGCTACTATGTGAAGTAGCCCTTGCCTATGGCTGCCCAGAGAGCAGGTGTCTCCTGTCTTGCAATTCCAGGGATAGTACGAAGACTTCCATTGTGCCATCACCTTGACATCATCAGGAATGGCAACTGCTTGTTTTCCTTGTGATATATTACTCCGAAACAACATAAATGTCAACTGGCTGCCTGCACGTATTACACCGGGAGAAAACAGCATTGCTCTGAACCTCTGACTTCCTTTGCAGGCAAACTGGAATGTTCACATCTTTAAAAAATTAAACAGAAGTAGAATATTGCAACCCAAGGAATACTTCAAATCAAATTTGCTTATTATATCTTGTGCCACCTCCCCTTTCACACTGCTAGGACAATTTTCCATGCATTCTTACCTCTTGGTCCCAGCCAGTTGCGCCTCACTTGTGCTGGTCCTGGCCATTGGCATAAGGCTGTATTCATTTGTCTCAGACCTCTGCCTGTTTAGTGGTAAAATGATCTTAAACAAAAGATACTAAATGTTGTTACCTCCCTCACTGCAACAGGTGTCTTGACACTCTGTTTGGTTTTACAGAAAATGGTTTATAAAAAAAAAGTGAAAGCCAGTCTCTGTATTATCAAACTTCAGAAAGGTAACCCAGGGCAGGGCTTGAATGATGGGATTCTCCTTGGCAGAAAAATGTGTAAGATCACTGAAATTAAATAAGAATCTTTTTATGCTCCAGCAAAGACTTGTTATATTGCTGTCATGCCTTTGACAATTTTGTAAAAGATGAGTTCTTTTTGCATAAAGATGTTTTTGATCCAGCATCATTGTCTTAGTTTGAAATCACATAGATAATTTCACATGATAAATCCAGTTAATTTTAAAGAGTGTGCTTAGGAAAACACAAGCTTTAATAGGTGCGATCTGTCTTCTAGATTTGACAGTACACCTATGCCTTTTTTTTCAGTTCCTGGCTGGGATCGTGGAAACAGATTCACGACTGTTCTCAGGACAGTTCAGAAACAGTAGATTGGAGCTGAACCACCGGATATTCAGAGATTAAGTCTGCCCTGTCATGGCTGTGGTTTTAAGAAAACTATTTCAAGGACGGATTGCCGTATAGTCACAGTATCATGGAGCTCTGCACAGCATGCAAAGCCCTTCCAAACACGTATCCAACCTCTTGCATGGGTTTTCCAGCCTGTGCTGTATTCCTGGCTGCCACAGCTAAATCTGCTACCGCTACCCAGTTTAAATACTGGGTAGGTATCCTCTAAACGGAGAGGTATCCTCTAAATGGGTAGGCTTACGTGGCAGGACCTAGAGTGCACTCATCATTGTAGTGCAAATTGTTGTATTTAAGTCAGTGAACCTATTCTTGCAAGCCAAGTTATTCATATGCTTGTATGTTCGCTAGGTGCTGATATTATGCATGGGGCTCTTTTTAATAAATGGAGAGTCAGCACTTGGAGCGCAGTTTGCATGTACGTATCTGTAAATTAGATGCATATGAAAAATTGTACTCACAATACATAAAACAAAGATATTAAGGCTTCCAAGAATTATGCAGAAAGTAAGAAGTGTTGCCTGTTATTGTCCTTTTAAGAAGAAATGATAAATTATAGGAAAAAATACTACACTTGTGAAATACTCCCATTGCACAGTAAAAATAAATTCAAGTAATAGCAAAAGATTAAGTTGTAAAGATGTCTGCATTACACTATGCATATATTATGCTATGCTATATTTTGCAGTTCTGTTATATTTTCTGCCTTAGTTTTTCTCTTCATGCTGCAACAGGGTCTTGGCTTTTGCAGTTATTGATTACTGTGCAATTGCTCAAAGTTGAGCAAGTCTGGGGAATCGCGACTGTAATGCATTGCAAGAGACTTCATTTTTTGTACTTTTCTTCTGATACCATGGAGGCTGTATTTACCAGAATAATTCAGTAGAGTACAGTTTTATCATAATGCTTTAAAGTAACTGCAGACCTCTGACAGCTGCAGCTGTTTTCAGAGCCTGTAATGAAATGGAAGATGAGTCAGACTGACACTGTGCCAAGGGATGCTGCCAGCGCAATACAACCTCCGTGATACCTCCAGTGAGGAAAGCAATGTCAGTGAAGAGGAGGTGTCTAGAAAGGTTGAGCCAAAATTTGCCTCAGTGACAGATCTCGAGAAAGGAGCTACATCCCCTAGAAGGGAAATTAGTAGATTTAAACCTGTTCATTTGAGTTTGACACCGTCAGCTTCATCAGTTGAATGGGCAGACTGTGTCTGCTACACAGTGCTCACTGAAGAACATACTTGAAGACGTGCCCGTCTGCTGCTAGCAAGATCAACAAGTTTGAAGGGCCCCACTGACTCAAAGATGTGTCCTCCAGTGCCTTCCTCCAGAAGCTTCACTGCGTACAGTGTTGCAAAAGAGAAATGTGGGTAGACTGGGAAAATGAGACAAATGAACAGCATTGAAGTGGTGGGCTGCGCATACAGGGTAGCAGATTCCAAGACGGAGATTTTTTTCTTTAACAAAGAAGGTGAGGGAAAATGTAAAAACCGACCGTGACAGATTCCATCAATAACAGAACAGTGTATAGGAAATTAAACCCAGCAAAATCTAAAGCCACAACCCTGTAATCTTTGCTATATAGAAAATATTAGAAAACTACGAGGTTTTGGAAAATTATTGCTCAGTCTTAGCTTTATGAGCTTTTTATGAAATGGGATGTGCGACCTGCTAAGCAACTCAATAAATGTAATCTGAGATATATATGCCACTGTCCAGAGGTCATCCCAGACAGGGATTCCTATAAATTTAGATATTAAGTTGGTGTTAAGGAGGAGAGAGAGCACATTTTGATCCCCCAGTCACCTCCAGCAAGCACACTTTGCTCTTTGGTATGCTCTCTCTTGCTGAATAAGTAGAATAGTACTTAGTGTGAGCTTGCTGGCTCCTGGCAGCACCATTTACTAAATAGCAACAAAATTAAGGGCTAGTATTATTTACAGTGGACCTTTCCTCAATAAGTTGGTCAGTACTTCCATGCAAAATGCTAAGGGCAGGAAGGATAATTTAGTGTCTAGGACAGGGTTAGAAACCAGCTTCATAAGAAAGAAAGAACTCTGTGCATCCTGTCAGAGGCCACTTAGTCTGCAGTGTTTGCTAGTATGAGATCCTACAGACAGAGGGTTAAAATCTTCTTTAAGTCAATGTCTGTCTAACTGTGGGCAGCTGGATGTTCCTTTACATCTGGAAACATACATGATGGCTGATATACCCTCATTTTTTTTAGCTTGTGTAACTGTGGTTGAAAGTAATTAGACTTTGGAGAAATGGACAGCTTCAGGGACAGATGAATTTGTTCCGACAAAACCTTTTCTTCCTGTGCAAGAGCTGGCTACCCTCGGCCTTCTTTCTGCAAGTGCTAGGAAATGACACCCTTACCGGGAGGGTAGCAAGGTTTCTTCAGGGAATGATGGATTTTTGCATTTTCCTTGAATTCCCAGAGGCTTCTTCATACATTCCCACCAGCACCTGCATTAAGGAACACTGCTAGGTCCAGTGGGATAAGTACCTGGGGAGAAGCATACCTCTCTGCAAATAGGTTTGTTCATACACCAAAACTGTATGAATGAGTACGGCTAATCTAACACGTTGGTTGGCATCATTGTGGCTTATGCTAGAGCTGTTTCAGTTATTCAGTTACTCATATCATCTCCAGACTAAATATCCCTTTGTGCTTTAACCTCACTTTGTAACCCAAGAGAGGCTGAAGTTATGAATAAAATCACTCCACTCTTTGGTACTTTACATCACTTTGAATCTTTTCACTGCTTCCTCCATCTTCATGCCAAACTGCATTTCATGTTCTCACTCTCCTAAACCCTGAAGATGCCATAATCCACCCTTAACTTTCTTTGCTTGCATTTCTTTCATCCCTTTCATCCTACCTATCACAACATCCAAACATTTTCTTTCATAACTCCCTCTTTTTCTGAGGCCTCTTGTAGAAACAGAATTACCTCTTAGTTTTAGTTCATAACTCTTTCATCTTTTTGTTTAAAATCTTCCTTAAGTTCTTATTGTCCTGAAAACACTAACTCCTTCTGAATTAAGACTGTATGTGTGTCAGTAGCCTTCTTACAGACGTTTGACTATCAGGACAAAGACTGTCTTATCCTGAGATTTACACAACTCCCAAATCGGGGTAAAAGTTGACCTGTGTGGTGTGCCACAGACCTGAGTGGGAGCAGCGAGAAGATAACATAGGATTTTAACTTTCTAATCTATTGTATAACTTGCTCAGTTCCTGAGGATGCCATGCCTACTCCATTTGGTGGACTTAGCAGCTTTAAGTGACCAAGAAGCCAGAGATGGACTTCTCCCAGTTAAATGATTTTCTTTATCACTGACAAAGGGAAATGGTGATTTTCACCCATTTTCCTCAGTTCTTTGGTATGAGAAATACAGCAGAGACTGGCTTGCTCAGAGTCATAGTGGTAGGGGATGGGATTAGAAATACTTGTCTGTGTATTCATTATTAAGCAGTATAAACTCCATTGGCATACCTGCTCATTTCTAGTAAAATAAGACTAGGATTTTAAAAACTAGGAGCCTAAACTTGGGTTCTTAAGCCCATATTCAGATTGCTGTGACTAATTTTGACAGTGCTGCATAGACTGCAGCTCCCTGTGACAACTTAGGGCTCCTGAAAACTAGACTAAAATTTGAACATTTGGTTTGGTAGCCAGCTTTAAATTCTGTATCTTTTTATATTTTTTTAAACCAGGCACTAGCATATTCAGGAAATTATGTGACATTCACTAATGTGACATTTATCCCTATTCATAACATTTAATGCCAAGGAAAAATGATAGTGCTACACACAACCTACTGGCTGATCCTTTTGACACTGCAGAAATCTGATAGTTTGTTTTTTTCCCTCTATTTTTATAGTTCTCTGCAGCTTGATCCTTGGCAAAAGCACATGACAGACAATAATTGCGGAACACTAACAAAAGAAACAAGAGAGGGTGAGAGATTTGAGACAGGAGATAGGAGGGAGCAGGAATATGAAGGAGGGACTTAATAGTCTCTCCTGGAATACACTGGAGGTCCCTGGACATGTTAGCCACATGGCTGCTGGTGAAACTAGCAGGAGGGTTTAAGAAGAGACCATTTTCAGGTAGTCCCAAATACCAGACAGCCTGAGAATATGCAACAGAACCTGAGAGTGCTCCTGGTCCACTTCAGTGCGCAGTTAGCATTGCTAGCTGAGATCAGTGCTGAAGCTATCCGTAACTGCCAAAGGAGGGTGAGAAGAAAGTAGCTGAGATGACAGTAACTGCTTAAACTACTAACCCATACCTGTGAGAAGGCAGTAGTAGAGGGAGTGTTGAGCACTGTCCAGGTGAGTTGGCCAAAATGCCTGTAGGAATGGTTCACTTTGTGACTGACAAGGAAGAAGTGTGGTGACTGACAGTCTGGGACTGTGGCTTGTTCCCGCTGGGCAGGGCAAGGGATGGACTGCCACTGCCTGCCTGAGATGTTTATACAAAAAAGCATTTTCAACCATATAAGTGATCATTTATTGCAGATATATTTCAAGCCACAGAACTTTTTTTTAAATTTAGCACTTGAAAGAAAAAATTTCTCATGCTTGTTTAGGTGCCAGTAGATGGCACACAGTCTTCCTGCTTATGCAGTTAATATGCAGGGAAAAAGTCCTGCAGAAGCAATCCCATGAGCGTTAGTGAACTAGTAATAAGAAAGCAGTGACAGCGGAGTGTACAAATGCTGTTTGCACCCATTTGGGCTTCTCGTGTTTGTACTGTTATGGTTCCAGACTGCTGATACCCTCAGCCTCAAGCTCTAACTTGAGCAGGAAGGGTTTATTTTTGGAAGAAGAATTTTTCCCATAGATGAGTGCCTGCAATACCAACCTTTTTTTTTTTTTTTAATAAACCATACAGTAAAACTTAGGCTAAACTGAAAAGATTTGGCCTAAAACATCATTGTACCACTGAGAAAGGAACAGTCAGAACCCAGACTGTAAAGTCTGTACACGGAGATGCACTGCACTGCCAACAGTGTGTCTAGGAGTTTGTGGTGGAGCTGAGTGGCTCATGTATGCATAGACGAAAGACTTTGGCTGACACGCAGTTCTGTGGGTGCACAGCCACCACAAGGGTGAAAAGTCATACTGGGTTGATCTGCTGTGGCCACACAGGGAGAAGCTGCCCAAGCCCTGGGGTTTGGTACACATGAAGCAGCTGCTGGGAGCAGACTGTGGAAGACGGGAACACATGAGAGGGCTCACTTTTGGGCATCCAATATATTGATGTAGTTATGAGCCTAAAAATCTCTCATAATCATTATTCTCTGTGAAAGATGAATTGTGCAGGGCTCTCTGGATATCTACACTGGAGCACTGACATGTGGGCTGGTCATTGTAAAGGGTATCATCACCACTACATGAGGCGTCTTACCCTCAAATTCACTTCTGCATTGCCCTCTAAACCCCATTTGATAAGGGCTTAGCTCATCTCCCTAAACATATCCGTCTAGTACCATCAGAGGTGCCTGCAGTTACTGATATAAAAGAGATGGATTTGGCACCAGATTTACTGATGACCCACATGCTCTGCAGGGGCAATGGGAGGCCATGATGGATAGCAGAGGGCACTCTCAGATGGCTGTGTCTGATCATGTTTAAGTAACTGAGCTAAGCCTGATGACTAGATCGCCACTCACTGCACGGCTGGGAAAGACAAGTTCAGATGCAGAAGCTGGCACTGCACTCACTAAAACTTAAGCACAAGGGATCTCACCCAAAAAGTCAAAACAAGTGTCTGTTCTGAACTTCATACGTGCAGTCCCGGGCAAAAGTGAAATATATCCCTTTGGGATTTCTCTTCCGTGGTTCACAGATCCAGAAAGCAGCATATACCTTAGACTAGGAGCCAAGGACAAAGACTGAAAGTTGTATCTCTGGGGTCTTGTTCTTTGACCCAATAACTCACATGGATCTTCAAATCCCATGACTTGTCTCTGTTTATTCCTTTACATATAAACTATTCTTTCTAGCCTACTTTCACAGACTGTTTGTGAAGCAGTAAGTCTTTGTTAACTGATTCTAACAGGTTTTTTTAATCTTTAATCTTACCACTTCATGCAGTTTTTTGAGTTACAGTCTGTCTTTAAAATTCATGCTGGATATTGTAAAAAAACGTTCAAGTTAGAATCTTCTATATATAGGGTTTTCCCCAAGAAAATCTTCTCATCACTCATTTAAAAGACATCACTAATTTCCAGCCCAGTCCTGACTCAGAGTGAATAGAGGTTACAAAGACTTTGGAAACAGTAACAGAAACAAGCACTGTATTCCTGTTAAAGCCATCAGTTGTTCATAATTGAAGCTAGGGTGATGCCACCACATTCCTGTCATTCAGCCATATTAAGTATGTTACATAAAAGATGACATTTTGCTAGGGCAGAACAATGCCATTCCTTTCATTACATGATGTACATAGGAAGAAGGTAAATCTTCAGCATCTGTCGAGTTCAAGGGGAACCACAAAGTTATGAGGACTGGTTAGGCTCATAGAGCAAATGACAAAAACTGAATGACCTTTGTTTCCTAGTGAGACGGTGAAGCCCTCCACCAAAGTGGAGATTCACAACTAATTATTGCAGGTTTGCTTTGTGCTCCCGGGGAGTGGATGGTGCTGCCTTCTCAGCTATGTCCCCTGCAGCCCATGTTCACTGTCCTCAGTGAATCAGTGGGACCCCCCCAGTGGTTCACTGAAGGCTGAAAGGAATCTAGTTTTTTTATCCAATACAAAGGAAAAAAGATCTGGATAAATTAAAGAAAAATCTATCTCCACACAACAGACATTTTTGGAATTAAGAGATCAATATGCAGTACTTCACACGTATCTCAATTATCTTCCAGAATAGGAAGCGGATGTTTATAAACTGTGGACCTCGGACACAACGAGGGTATAATTTCCCATTAAACCTAACACTATGTGTGTGTAGGTTGCAGCTAAGAGGGACAGTCCCACTCCCCTGCCTGTGGCTGTGTGTTCCCTTTGCCTCCTATCCAGCAGTCACAGGGCTGCTAGAGAGTATTGCTTCAGCTAGCTAAGCCAGCAGAAATAAAGTACCTCCTGCTCCAAATGAGTAGGATTCTCTCAGACCAGTAATCTAGACCAGGTTGCTCCTGGCCTTGAACACTTCCAGGAATGGGGCATCCCCAGCCTCTCTGGGCAACCTGTTCCAGTGCCTCACCACCCTCA